>JAECUM010000357.1:0-88710 GCA_016617855.1 Megalonaias nervosa | reverse complement strand
ACACTCTAACCATTTAGGCCACCTGAGGGGGGGGGGGGGAGAGAGAGAGAGAGACAGAGACAGAGAGTACCTTTGCTGCTGAAAGTATGTATTGGAAGTTTTAAAATTCCAGACAAAGTGAGAAATACCCAGGGAGTTGTGTTGAGATTTAAGGCATGGTTAGAAATGCCTCCACATTCGGAGAAATCTTTACCCCTGTTTAATTACACACTTAAATTGGTGCCTGACTGGTTACTTTAATGAAACCAGATGATTTTTGTACCTAGAACCAAATACAGTGGAACCTGTCTTGAAAGACCACCCCCTCTGCCAAAACATAATGGTCTCTCATGACAGGTGGTTTCTCACAACAGATCATAACACTATATAATCAATAAATATGTACATGGAGAACCTGGTCTCACAAGACAGGTGGTCTCATAGCAGTGGTCTCTCAAGACAGGTTTTACTGTACTCTTAATAGTTACAACACAGCTATAGACAGAGAATTAAGGGACAGTAACTACAGCATTTAATCTTCATATGAGTTTGATAATTGTTACAAATTGCTAAATTCTTGGTGCAGTGATCTTAGACAAGTTCAAGAAATTGGAAAAAAAAAACTTTTGAACTGTGCAGCCATTTGATGTTGTTCCCAGCTGCAGCACTGACGATACAGAGAAGAAACATTCCACAAGGTAAATCATCTAGAAAAAACAAAACCCAACTAAAAATCATTTCAACTCAAGAGTTTCAAAACGTTGCTCTGCAGAATTGGTTTTTAATATATATATATAGTTATATATATATATATATATATATATATATATATATATATATATATATATATATATATATATATATATATATATATTTTACAGGACAAGTTTTAGTTGAGGAACATTCAGTTTGTCTATTAATACTACTGAGGAATCGAGTTTGTTTAGTAAATCTGAAGATAAAACTGATAAACATTTACAAATAAAGTTAGACGGATCATAGGGTTCAGCAGCTGTTTTGAACATGACGCAAAGTTAGAAGAATTATATCTTGTTACAATATTGTTACTGAGACTTTTTCATCACTGGGACACACTGGGATTTGTATGTGTGTTCACATTTTAAATTCTTGCTACTGTTCAAGTAGAAGATAAAGAGAAGAAAACAGAACCATATAATTTAGAATTTTCTTGTTAAAAAGTATCCAAATGATTCTTATATATCTTATCTGCATCTTAGAAAGAGACTGAATCTTTATTTTCTTCAAAATATATGCTTAAATTATCACCTTTAAGTTTCATGCATCAATAATTTCTTGTAATAAAAACATGAAACAGAGTTTGAAAGAACTGTAAAGTAACAGGTTTTCTGTATAAAATTGAATGTGTTCGCATACTGTTATTCTGTGAAATTTGTCCTGAAATTTGCTTGGAAGTAGAGTGTGTGTATACAGTAAGTGTAGTGTGTGAAGATAGGGTCACTTACTGGTCCAAAACCTATGGTCCATTAGAGAAGTAAGGAAAAATCCACAAGCCATAGGATGGAGGTCCGAGACATTCTTACGCTTGTACCTCAGAGACCTCGTGTTCCAAAGTACTTATTTCAACCTGGTTGAAACCTGGACAGCAGTGCAACAGGCCACAGGCTCAAGTCACATAGCAGCTTCATAATGATTGTTTACTTTAATTTTTTTAGTTCTTATCTCACATGAGACTATAAGCTGCTGTACATTCAGTAGGAGACCATAGAGAGGGCAAACTTCAGGGTAAAGGGATGTAATTTCCATTTCCACTTAACTTTTTCCTTGCATTTATAACTGAGTATCATATTTGAGGAAGAAACAGTTGTTTGATTAATTGTTTCTTCGATAATACTAACCTAAACATAAATATGGGCATACTCCTGCATTTATATCCCTGGAAGAGGAAACATATTGATGGAATTTGGTACCATTGTACCATTGCCCCTATCCAGGGGGACATGACCTAACTCTGACTCCATCTTGGCAAGCAGAAAATGTTTTTATGCATTTTTGTTTGCAAAACAAGCAGAAAGATGTGATAATCATCTTTTTTAGCCTTGGAAATTAGATTTGCAAGGTAGTGGATGTATTCCTAACATGTCATGATTGTATATATTATCAATGAAACTTATTTTACGGGGGGCCCCAAATGGCTAAGTGGTCTAAAGTACTTGCCGTTATGGATCACTGCCATTTCACCTTTGCGTGGGTTCGAGTCTCGTGTTCGGCCAATGTGGGTATGTGAGAAAGCTTGCCAGTAGCTTCTCATGGGTCGGTGGGTCTTTCCAGGGTTTTCCTGGGTTCTTCTTCCACCATTAATACTGGCTGCCATGTATAGCCTATTTTGTGCTGAAAAATGGCATTAAACCCTACAACAAGAACAACAGCAACAACAACAACAACAACTATTTTACCCTGCCAAAATATTTAGGTAACTGTAACAAGGTTTCATTGAATGGAAAGAAACATAAGCTACCAAAGTGTTTTTATTTTCCAGTGTTTCATAACCCTGGGGCATGGACTGACATCCTGTTCCAACTGAAACTGGATGCCAGAAACTTTATCCGTATCAACAGTGAGGCCTGCTTGAAAAACTTGAAGACTGGAGTAGCACAAGATCAGGTGATAATTAGGACCAGATGTGGGAGGTTTATGGGAATCCTCGTTTCTGTTTTTCCTTCTGTTGTACTGTTCATACTTATTGTAACCTCCAAAACTCTGCAACCCATGCACATAATTGGTTCCTACTTGTGTGAATTGTATATGATGTCAAGATGTGCCTTTCAGAGTTTCATACTTTAGCTTCAATTTTGACAGAGTTGTTGCCCACTTGGGATCGATTTTTGCAACTTCCCAAAACTAAATTCTTGTTAAGAGCATAGCTCAAGAACCATTCAGCATATTTGGATGCAGTTTGGCATGTACATTATCTCATAAACCTTGATGTATGTTATATATTTGTTGCATCAAGTCCATTTTTGGATAGCTATGGCTTTTGACAGTTAACTTCATATCTTTACATTGGATGTTGCTCGTAAATGATACTGCTGAAGAACTACTGAAAATATTCTGCTTCAGTTAGGTATCATTATTGTCTTAGAGGTGTGCCATTTGTGGGGTTTTTGTTGCCAACACAATTTGCATAGATCTGTGGCCCGTGATAGTTAACTTCGTATCTTCACATGTGATATTGCTTGTAACTGTCATAGTCTGAGAACCATTCATACAAGCTATTCTGGTGCAATTAAATATGAACATTGTCTAATATACTAGCATGTACCTTTAATGGGTTTGTATTGCGTACTTCATTTTGGACAGAGTTGTGCTCCTTGTCAGGCATATTAAAATTGAGAATGTTGCTTTCAATCAACATAACTCAAGAACTATTCAATGCATTCTGATCAAATTTGGTAAGAGCATTGTCTTACAGATCTAGATTTCCATTTTATGAGATTTATCTCATCTGCTTTTTTTTTCAACAAAGTTATGGCCGTTGTCAATTGACTTATATCTTTACATGGGATTTTGCATGTAATCATTATTGTTCAAGAACTATTCAGCATATTCTGATGCAGTTTTGGACAGAGTTGTGGCCTTTGTCAGTCAACCTTGTATCTATAGCTTTATCTTTAGATGTTGTATGTATTGATGAAACTTTGCACTAGTTGCATTGCAAGCATGCCACATAATCATTTAGTGGAGTAAAGGCCCTGAATGGCCATCTCCTTCCTACTCTATTTCCTAAACACAAGTTCTTATGCTTATGGCCCTTTCATGCAAATCATAGTGAGCAGAGCCCTTTGCAGTGCCTGTGTAACTGATGTCCCTAGTGCATTTTAAAAAACTCCACATACTGGTTTTAATCTTTTTCTTAGAATCCAGAATAGTTTATAGATGTAGTATTTACTCTTGACATCCTCAAATAATGTTCATATTTGAACTGAATAGACATAAAGTAAGCAAAAGAATATTTGTACAAGTATAAAAATTGGGTATGATAACTAGAATTTTCAGTTTCAGTTTTCCATCATCCATATGCGCAGGACAACAGCTTACTTCTTTCAGCTTTTTTTAAAAAATTATCATCAGTAAGCATTAATTATTAAAAAGCCATGCAACTTGAACAAGATTACTAATTACTGTCTCATTGTTTACAGAAAATGGAATATTATTTGCGCCAATAAAGTCTACCAAAGGAATATAGCTATATTTTCTGAAGTTTTACAGTATGTTGCACTGTATATATGTTACTGATGTACATTTTGTATGAAGTAAATCTTCCTTTATTGCCATATATTTGCAGAATGATTTGAATGCATTAGAGACTCTGGTAAGAATTGCACCTGAGTATGTATTACCTTCCTTGATAGAGCATGTGAAACAGTTGCTTGCAGACAAAAATCTACTACTGGTCACTCGAGATGAATATGGCATTTTCCTCACGGAAGATGGGCAGCTGTATGACAAGTCATTTTTGGAAAGGTATGATCTAACCTCTGAGAAACACTACCCATCAATACCAACTTTGTATATTCAGCCAGTCTTTGATGCTCATACTCTGATTTTTAATATATACATGTATTATTTCCATTCTTTAGCCTATCCCTAAAACAGTAAAAATTTAATATTTTCAGCCTTTAATGGTTGGTGATGTGGCATTATTCTTTTGTTATTACAGGTATTATTTAAGGATCAAAGGTTTGGTCATTAAATGGAAATGCTCTATCACCTTGCTTAAATGGATCCTGTTAATGGATAAAAGAACATGTATTAGGTTTGAAGAGACTTACCTTGGAGTGTAGAGCACTTTACATTCCACAACAACTAATACATAATAATTAGCTGGGACCCAAATCATTTTGTGTAGATAGGGATGACTAGTTACAACAGAAAAAGTTTTCAAAGATATTTTGTACACAAGAAGTAATGTTATATCTTTAAAGAATTTGTAAATGATTATATATATATATATATATATATATATATGTTATATATATATATGTTATATATATATATATATATATATATTTTAATACAAATAATACTTTCATACAGGTTAGAGAATTTTTAATTTGTACTCTATGGAGATTTGAACCCAGGTCCACAGGTAAATGGCACCCAGCTTATAGGTCTTGTTTAGATACCTTTTCACCTATTAGTGCCTAACTTGTACTTTGACAGAATCTGACAAAAGTTGGGTCCCTCTGACATACATTCCAGGATTTAATAAATATTGCATAAAAATACTTGTGCAAAAGGAGTATGGGTATCTTGAGAGTTATCACTCCATAAGAACTCTAGCTTAAAGCTTCATTTCCTGACAGATTATCCTAAATTGAACCAAAGGCATGACATGACTGTGTCTTTCCTAATAAATTGCAAAAATTTACACCAGAACCAGCAAAAAGAATAGAAATTCATGTGCCTGTGATTCAGACAATATTAGATGGGTTCCCATTCTTTTTGTCGACAGTCATATCAAATTCATTTTGTCAAAAACTAATTCATCAACTGTTTGTTTCGATGACAGTAATTAGGTTGATTTTCATTTTGTTGAACAGATTTAGTAGCCACCATTTCATCAAAATTCATTACATAGATAATATTTACATTTACAGTAATTTTATCGACACTTTTTCAAAAATATTTGTTTTATTATTGCTGTACTACTGCTGAGCACACGTTGCATCAATAATAATAATAATAATAATAATAATAAAAATAATATGGACTTAGTACAGCACCTAATCTTTAAAAGCTCTAAGGTCTTTACAGTATTAGATAACACACACAAAAATGATTAGTAACAAGATTACAAAAACAAACATCATGAAATTACAAAACAAAAACATGCTGACAATAATTAACGAAGTAAACATCATTAAGTCTGTTCTTGTTAAAAATCATGCATGGTTCTGCTTGCATCTTGGTTTCATAATCTGCATAATTAGAATTTTATCATGGCTGAATAACCATAAAATTGGCTTTGATTAAATGAGTGGACATTAATTAAATATGATTCAAATGGCTGTTAAGTAATCTAACCAGGATATTATATAAACCCATAGTCATCTCTAATTAATATATTGGTTTCATTTATCATTCAACTAATGTGGGCACAAATTATGCACACATCTGATGCAGCCTGGGTACATAAACCTACCGTTTTTTCCAAAAAGTAAGAATCTATATATCTATATGAAGAAAAAAAACGAACGAAGAAAAACATTTTGGCATTTAAATTGTGATTATCTAATGCACATCAACAAAGCACAGGAAATATCGTTGTACACCAGTCATATGCATGCTCTTCATCTGAGCGAGTATCGACAGTGATAGTTGTCATAGAGGTATGTCATAAAGCAACTGAGTGTGAAAGTACAACCAGAATATCATTCAGCATGTGATTTCTCAAGTTCCTGTTATTGTTGGTCTATACATCTCCATTGTCACATTAAAAGAAGGACTGTGAGTTGTTGAGTCTTTGGTGAGTCTAGTTCCAAGAAAACTTAAGTGCACCTTCAACAATCATGATTTCTTGTGATTTTCATTTGAGATTAGTGTTTTTTGCATCTTGTCAAGGAATGGATTTGCTGAATGAAACACCAAACTGGTTTGCAGATGGAACCTTCTTTGTAGCAACAAGCGATTATACTCAGCATTACACAATTCATGTGTTACCTGGAAGTTTCAAAACAATTCCATCTGTTTATGTGCCTTTGAAAAAAATGTCACTGGAATCATATGCATTGATGCTTCAAATTCTGTGTGATCTCAATCCTGATAGAAAGTTGAAACCAGAGTCTATCTCTGTTGACTACGAGCTTGCAGCCATTTCAGTCTTTAAAGAAAAATTTGCTGATGCTAGAATCCATGGCAGGAATCAGGTCTTCAAATTTTGTGCGGCTCTTATCCAGAATTCGCTTAAAAGCATGAAGTTTGCCTGTCATCACATTTTTACCCTCAGATGTTGTCAGCGAGTTTGAACAAATTACTCACGAGAATTTTCCAAATGAAATAGATCTGGTCGTTGATTTTTTAAAATCAAATTACATCAGAAATGTCATCAGAGGATCTCATCCATGTCTTCCAACGTTCCCACATATGATGTGGTTACAGTATCATTGTCAAGGATGATCTGCCAAGAACAACCAATTCATCAGAAGGATGGCATAAGGCTTTTAATTCTCTCATCAACAAGACTCATCTTGCAATATCAGCATAAGTACAAAGTTATGCTTGGAGGAATCAGCGGTCGCAAACAAAGTAGTTACAGTTAATGCAGGTCATCAGATTCAACAGAAGAAGAAGAATATCAAGTGTTAGATTCTTGGATAAAAACGGTGGTGAATGGATAATACTCTGAGAACATTGAGCAGTATCTATGAAGCATAGCACACAATCTTTTATTTTAAACTTTACTATATTTTACATGCATATGTTATGTCAATTAACTTAAAATTGTAGCTTTTAATATTGGCAACTGAAAAAATAGTTACCTTTTGATTGTTACGTAATATCATTTTATTACATTCTAAGCAAATGTCAGCTGAAATAACAGCGATGAAATGACAGCAACTAAATGATTGTCAACCAGATAAACATCAGCTAAATGTGTTCAGTGAACTGAAGAATCAATGATATAATTGACCACAAAATGAAATCGATAAAATGATTGGTAACCATTAAATATATAGCTGGAGTGATTTCCAGTACATTGTTATTTACACAACAATCAGGGTTGATTTTGGTGTTAATAGCAGTTTATTCATTGTTTTGAGCTTAATAAAACCCTACTAATCATGTTAATTTAATACATTGGTGCCCCACCTGCAAGGCACCCTCAAGAGGGGCGACCCATTTATAAATTCACTTTGTTTAACACTAAAATAGCATATTTTTTTTAATCATGCTGACCCTTTTGTTGAGATGTCACCTCGTTTATAAGGCCAAATTTTCATTGCAGAAGGGATTTCCTTTTAAGCAGGGGACCAGTGGTTTTGGGAGGGAATGCAGCTTTAGTGATTTGTATATTTATGTTTAGATAGAAGATGACTGAATGTTTGGGTGAGTTTGGGAGCATGATCTTCTGGCTGGTTATCTCTGATCCCTGATTGATTTTGTTCCTGTTTGTACTCATGAAGCAGAAAAGTAACAGATTATACTTTATGTTCATCAGACTCCATTGTAGTGTTGGTGTTTGGTGTGGGATTCAAATGCACATTCCCCAGCATCTATTGCTGCTTGTAATGCATCAGCTTGTCTGCTAAAGTTGTAGTAAACAACACAAATAATATAAGTCTTGCAGAGAATTTGGAACTAGGATTGGGAAACATATTAGGGTAGTGGTTCTTAACCTTTTTGGGCGGTGACCCAAATTAGGTTTGTGGAGTTTAGTCTTGTGACCCATCAAATACCCCCAAAACGTGTGGGCAGGAATATACAAATTATTAAGGTTGATCTTGGTAACCCACTCAAAACAACATGGTGATCCAGTTTGGGGTTGCAATCCATGGGTGAACCACTGTGTTAGAGAATCCCCAGCCCCCCAATTCCATCCCTTGTCTAAACACTTTGACCTAACCAGTTATATGACTGAGAGCATCAGTTATTAGATTATTGCAGTTATTCAATGTGATGGATATTCCAGATATAGCGTAGTCAAATGCAATAATAGAAAATACTTTGGATATATCAGGTTCATACTCTTCAACAAATAGGGAACTACATCCATAGTTGAGTAGTAATTTCTGTCGTTTTCTTTATTGGTTGGTAATTACAGTCATTTTCTTTACTGATTCATGTTTAGTCTCCTTGCAAATTTTTCCAGTTTGGGAAGATCTGCAGTTGTGAATGATAAGAACATTCGACGTGAGAACAAGCTGTATTCTTACAAGGAACAAATGGCAGAAATTGAGCTCAAGAAGGTAAGGTTTTGTATGTGTGTGGGAGGAGGGAGGGAGAGAGATATTGAGATTAAATCTGTTCTTAAGTAAATGATTGAATGCTCACTTTATTAAGAAAGCTATTCCAGAAATGGCAGGGTGGGGGTTGGGACAGATGCAGAAAATCTTTTTAAAAGAGTTTACCATATGTCATATTGTAATTGAATTAGTCAAGATACCGAATTTCCATTAGACTCTTCACTACCACCCAAGTATAACTGAATGTAAGAGCCTTCCAACCTATCCCCCACCCCACCATTAGATCATTAGAAAAATTTTTTGATGCAAAATATAGAACTAAAATCTCATTTTGACTGTGTATTAAAATGATAGGATTTCAGGTTGCAGTGGCCATCTCTCCCTCCACACCTGTTGATTTAGCTGCAAATTGCAAATTACTAGTCATATTTGCAGGACAGTGAATAGTGCAGTGGTTTTACAATTCACTTTGTACCATTGTTGTCCATGGTTTGCTTCTGTCATCTGACATGTCCAGGATTTTTTTTCTTCTTTCCATCTATACAGCCACCCTATGTCAGCATTTCTCTTGTCAATGGTATAGTTAATACAGGTTGTTAAAACTTCTACAGTTGACATCATTTATATATACACCTCTCCCTCGATAACTCGCACACGTCGGGGTCCAAAAATATACACTGCACTATAAGCGAGGGCATGAGTTACCGAGGGACCTAAAAAAATCCGCTAGACATCCAGAGAACCGCGGGGTTTGGGGGAGGGGGACTGGGCTGTTTAATGACTGAATCCTCGTTTTATAATCGCATTGTGAATAATTGTCAATAAAGTACACTTTCCTATGAAGTTGTTCATTATTCTGTATAAATTACATTTATTTTCAAAATGTCCAACTTCTGAAAGATTGATAACATGAGTCCAACCTGTTTCAACAACCAACACTCTACGTGAAAACATTGTCTATTATGTCATGGCTTTTTGCTTTGTTGATTAGTCTAGTTCCCTGATTGGTGTGTTTAGTATTTTGTGAAACAAGGAGTCTTCCAAGCAGGGAACCAGAATAACTGTTGATACACTATCAAACAAGATTCCTTTTTATAAAAAAAAATGCAACATTTCGTGATACAGTCGTCTACCTCGAATTAAATTTTTGAGTTGTTCAGTTAGTAAAATATTGATGCCATGATTTCATTGCAAGTAACAGTCAAACTTCTTATCATCCTTGAGGATATCTCTGTGTGTGAATTCAGGAATTCTCTGAAACTCATTTTCCCCACAATTGTCCATATCTGCGAAACAAAGCTCTTTATTTTACGAAGTACTCATTTCACATGGTTGCCTTGCTATCTTTAATTACAGTTATGATTGAGTAGGTTAATTTAAGGTAGTTTAATTAGATTACATAATAACAATTATAACAGTATTCGATTGATCAATTGAAATGAGTTACCCCGATATACAACTGGGACTGCTGGTTCTTGAGCATGTTGGATTTGTATGCTTTTTAACTTTGTTTATTCCACCTTCTTTATTTGAGTCAAACGATATAATTAATGTGATAATAGAAAAGGTGGCCTGCATTTTATTTAGTGCAACAATACAACAAAATGCTCCTGCTAGTCCAATATCAAAACATGGTCGGCACTTAATTAGGTTCTCAGAGAAAAGCTCGCAGACATAGCTGTTATGGTAGATTGACATATTTTATGTTTAATTACAAGGGGACACATTGCATTTATGATGATTACACTTTAAAGGAACTAAAAGATGGAACTAGAACACTAATTTCAGTTGATAAAAAAACTATTTTGTCTTTATTTATTAAAGTACTGCATACACTAGGCATAAGTGACATTTTCATTGATTGAAATTTCCTTGAATACTGTTAATTACGGTGTACTAGAAATGTTGTTGGGAAAGAAAATTTAACAAATTTTATGACTTCTTTTTAAAGGTGAAATTTCAAAATGTTGATTAAAATTTCCAGGTCCTGTCTACCAATTTCGACGATAAAACGAGTGATATATGAAAATTTCCCTTACCAATTTTGATAGCAATTTTCTTTAAGTTCAACAAATAGGGATCAGTTTTGGGGTATTTTCTGGTTTAAAAAATGAGATCCATACCTGACCCTGCGTTATAAGCGGGTTTACGAGTTATCAGGGTGCATGTTATCAAGGGAGTGGTGTATATATATATATATATATATATATATATACACACACACACACACACCACATCCTGATAACTTGTGAACCCTCTTATAATGCAAGGTTGGGCATGGATCCCATTTTTTCCAACCAGAAAATACAAAAAATTTGATCCTTATTTGTTGAACTTGAAGAAAATCGCTGTAAAAATTGGTAATGGACACATTGATATATTGCTCATTTTATCATCGAAAATGGTAGATAGAACCTGGAAATTTTAATCAACCTTATGAAATATCAACTTTTAATAAGAAGTCATATAATTTGTTACATTGTCTCTCCAAACGACAAATAAAGAGCTTTGTTTCACAGATATAGACCATTGTTGGGAAAACAAGTTTCAGAGAATTACATAATTAGCATATAGAGATATCCTCAAGAATGATAAAAAGTTTCATTATTGCTTGAAATGAAATCATGGCTCAATATTTTACTAATAGAACAATAAAAATATTGAATTTCGACATAGACAATTGTTTCATGAACTAGATGTTGCATATTTTTGATAAAAAGGAATCTTGTTTGGTGGTGTATCAAAAGTTGGCCTGGTTTCCTGCTTCATAGACTCCTTGTTTCACAGACACCACTCCGGGAAACAGACTAATCAACAAAGCAGAATGCAGTGATGTAATATATGAATGATTTCATGTACCTGTGTTGGTTGTTGAAACCAGTTTCAGATGTTGGAATTTTGAAAATAGATGTAATTATACAGAATAACAATTAATTTCATCAGAAAAAGTGCTTTATTGACAATTATTCTAGATGTGATTATATAACGAGGATTCAGTCATTAAACAACCCAGTTCCCATCCCAACCCCCAAACCCCATGGTTTCTGGGTGTCTAGCAGATTTTTTTATTTTTTATTTGATCCCGCGGTAACTCACACCCTCGCTTCTAGTGTGGTCTATGTTTTTAGACCCTGTTGTGTGCAAGTTATTGAGGGAGAGGGATATATATATATATATATATATATATATATATATATATATATATATATATATATATACATATCTACATACTCTTTCCAAGTGTAATAGTGGCCCATAGTACTGAAACTTATTCTGGCCCATTTTCATAAAAATGTGTATGCCACATCATGTATCTGGAAGGGCAGATAGATTTACCCTTGTCTTTTAATCTGTCAGTTGAACTATTCATCCATTCGTTCATCCTGTTGAGTCATATTTAGGTCCATTCCTCAGGCACTGTGGTGGGGCATCTGTGTTCCATGAACACATAGGTTATAGATTAGGAACTTATTATCATCCTTGAATACATACTTGGCCCAAAGGACTAGATGTTACTGTTTCAAAGCTTCATAATGAAAATTGTCTATTAGTTGTAAGAAGTGAGAAACTATAGTATTAAGAAACTGTTTCTTAATCTGTTTAAATGTTGATGTAAATGTTTGAGTTGAGTATCTACTCCAGTTGAAACTTTCACTGCAAGCAGGGCTTGAATGAGATGAACATTGCATGATTGAGTATGTGCTCAGGTTGAGACTTTCCCTGCAGGCAGGACCTGGTTTCCATGGTATGAGATGAACAATGCATGATTCCTTTGGATTGGATTTCAGTAAATATAACAAGTTTTTCTGCAGTAGATGCTGTTCTCCATTTAAAATTGAGTTGACTTTAACAAGTTAAGCAAAGTGAATTCTTTATGGGCACAACAGTAATTACAGAGATGCCAATCATTCTGATTTGGATTGCGCCCATTATGATCACTTTTTTCTGATTCCAATTTTTCAGTCAGATAAAATTTTGTGTAGACAAACCACATTTCAAGACTGGTATATTTAGATGACTGAAACACTAGTTATAATTACAGAGTGGAAACATACCTAAGCACTTGTGATGATTTGTGATTTGCGGGGGAGGAGGGGTTAATGCCATTTTAGACTATGATACATGGTGGCCAGTATATTTTGGTGGAGGAAGAGTCTGGGAAGACCTCAGGAAGAACCAATAACCGACAGTAGGATGCTGACAAGCTTTCTCATATAACCAAATTGGTGGAGCCAAGACTCAAACCCACGTGAACAGAGATGAGATGTGAGTGGTCTCTAAAGGCAAGTGCCTTAGACCTTTTGGCCAAACAGGGCCCCAACCACTTGTATCACAAAAGCAATTGTTAAAGGAAGATTTTGAAAGAAAAGTCCCACTGCAAACTGCAGACCCATATCTACTGCTGTATAATGGACCAGCAGATCTGGTTCTCTGCAGTTTCTTAGAAGCAGTGAGTTGAACTAATAATACAGACCCTGATCTACTGACACTTTACAGATGGCAGAGCATGGTCTGTGTTGTTTGCAGTTAGATTTGAATTGTAGGTGTGCATATACAGTAGCAGTGGTAAAAAATCTTGATAATTTAATACTGCATGCACTTACAATTTTGCCACAATTTTTTGCACTGTACTATTGTCTTTTCTTTGGATACATACATTGATATTAATAAATGTTTCATTAAATATTCAGGTAACCTATAAAAACATTAAAATATCTGGTTCACCCAAAAGGAGCTGCACAATGGAATTATTCCATTCTGGATCTTGTTGATATTTAACTTTAATGTTCATTCATTATCTACAGCATTTGTTATCATAATTCCCATGTTTCTGAAATAATTTTCTTTTCAAACTAATTATTTTTTGATCAAGTGTCAAATTATGCATTTCTGCAAGTTTGGTACCTCAGAAATGAATTCCCTTTTGCCATTAATTCGACCTTTGAAATAAGTTGCACTTGCGGCCATCAGTCCTTTGTAATGCAGATCAGCAGACTGCTATGAACTTCGTTTTAATTGCCAAAAGTGCCTGTTTTAAAACCATTTTAAAGTTCATTGCAACTTTGGCCATTGTTAGAGTGAACAAAGATGTGGAAAAATGTGTACAAAATAAAAGTTCATGGATTTTTAGAATTTTCCCAGGTGAATATAAATCTGGGAGGGAGGTGGGATTGTTGTATAAAAAATTGTGGTAGATCCATTATCCCATGCTGGAGATACAGCACTGATTCCATTTATATTCAGACTCCGATGTTTTAAAGCTGTCATTTCTGTTTCCCATCCGTAAAGGTTGCCATATGTATAGTTTGTTGGGTGGGTGTCATGAACTTGCTAAGACCACATTGCCTATCATTATTTCATGTTGCTTCACAAAATATATACAATTTAAATTGAAAATTGTTGCATAATAGGAACTGGAGCAGAAGAAGGGGAAGCCAGCTCAGGATGCCCCTAAACTGACCAAGAAACAGGAGGAGCAGGTTCAGGCCCAACTTCAGAAAGAGAAGGAGATAAGAGATAGGCTTCGAAAGGTACATGTCATTTATTTTGCATATTGTCAGAAATATTTTGATGTTCTTGTTTTTGTGATCAGGAAATAATTAAAAGCTACAAGATTTCAGACTAGCTAAAAATATACCGTATTTATTGCATATGTTGGGACACAAAAAAATAATTTTTTTCGTGTCCCAGAACTTATGGTGAATATTTTTTTTACCTACCAACTGGCCACACATCATGTTACAATAAAATAGATAAAAAAAAAATGCTCATTTGATAATAAAATGAAAGAAACTAACCTTGTACTGTTATCATTTATTCTATTTTTTGGTAGACATCAGCATTTTATTAAAGGAAAAATATATCCACCAACTCCATATAAGTAGCGCATGCATCCATAGTGTTATCGCTTTCGTCAGATAACGACACATTGGTCATTGATGTGAATATTGAGAAACGAATCATGTTTGGTTGTCCTCAAAGGTTTGAATGTTATGAGAATGAAAACTGGATCCAGCAAAATCATATACGAATGAGAGAGAGAGAGAGAGTGAGAATTATCAACCGCATTGCTCGAAGCTATCTGCCATTCATGCGTGACAAGGTGTAAGGTACAAAATAACCAAGAGAGCATTATATCCAGGGTAACAATATGACAATATCTCGCAAACAAAAATCATTATTATAAGTACATTCACTGTGAGTACAAATGACAATCTCTTTGATTCCATGGGTTACAAAAAGTATTATTAAAGCAAGTTAATGCTGTGTATACTATTTACACTGAAGAACTCAAAACCCATTTGTGTCAATTATGACTACAGATGGCAAACAAATGAATTCCAGGTGTTGAATAAACACACATTGTAACAGCTATAAACTCATTGTTTGAACTTTCCAGTAGGATATCAGATACAAAGGTTAATTTATTACAAAGCAAGCCAACCCAGGAAGCAGATTCCATTTAACATGGATTTTTTTTTTTTTTTTAAACTATACATATGTATACAAAGTTGGCCAACATGGGGAAGCCAACTTTGATTTCTTTGTACTGGTTTTCACTGGGATTTTGAAAATAAATAGAAACAATGGAACACTTTGACAGGATAACTTGACACAAATTTACAAAGAAAGTGAATCCTCGCAGTCGTTGTTATCGCATACATAGCAAATATAAAAGGGAATAAAAATAAAACAAAATCAACCACATTATAGATCTTCGCTATTATGGATAAATTTGTAGTGTGATACTCAAGTTGTGAAGAGGCCTTGCCTCATGGATGGAAAGAAAATGCGTTGCCTAAAGCTTCACCTAAGAGGCCCATTGGTCGACCAAAAGCGTGCTAGAGAAGAGGAGTGTGATGTAAAAGAAAATGAACCAGCTGCAAAAAAACACAAAATTGGAGACCCCAGTCAGGAGAGAGATGATGCTTACGAAAATGATGTCAGGCGAGGACATTACAATTGTTTTACATTAAAGCAAAAGGAGGAAGTTGTAAATTTCTCAAAATTGCATGGAATTTGAGTAACAGCAAGACATTTCAAAATCCCCAAATCAACCATTGCAGATTGGTCAAAAATAGATTTTTCTCAGCAGCTGGAAGAATGGGAACATTTAGCAAAGAATGGGAGATCAGTATTATATGGCAGTGAGTTTGATGGAAAAATTGCAAAGTGGGTTCTTGTCCAGTGTGATCTGCAGATCCCTGTTAGTGTGGACACTATATGCGCTTTTGCCAAGGAATTAGTGTCAAGTGAATGTCCAGAAATTGAGTTTCAAGCCAGTAGGAACTGGGCAACAGGTTTTTTAAAGTGACACAACCTCGTGCTTTGTTCATGGACAATGATGGCCCAGCATCTCCCAGAAGATTTGGAGGAGAAAATATTTCACCAATTCGTAAAGGCAAGAAGAGAAGAAGACGATTTCAAAGACAAGATGATAATTAACATGGATGAAACTCCTATATACTTTGATCTCATTCCTGGACAAACTGTCGATAAGAAAGGTGTTAAAAGTGTGAGAATTCGTATGACTGGTGCAGATAAAAAGCATCTAACCTTAGTACTTGCAATTTCCGCAGCAGGAGATGTGTTGCCTCCAGTGATAATTTTTTGTGGTGTGAGGGAGCTAAAAGATACTCAGGCACCAAAAGGATGGATCGTACGTGTGCAGGAGAAGGGTTGGGTTGATGACAAAGTGATGCTGCAGTGGATTAAAGAGATATATATCAAGTACACAGGAAAAGAACAATCTCTTTTAGTGATAGATTCATTCCGGGCGCATATTACAGATGCTGTAAAATAGGCTTTGAGAATGGGTAACACGGTGTTATTCTGGGTGGATGCACCTCCAAGCTACAGCCACTAGACGTCAGTGTAAATAAACCAGTCAAGTCTGACATGAGGAAAAGCTGGACAAATTTTATTTGTAAAGCAGCAAAGGGCCTTTCTAAGGAAAATGATAACACATCTCATATTAAGAGTGCAGACAAACAGTTGTGGACTGGATTGTGAAAGCAGTCGAATTGCTTCAGGATAAGCCAGATCTGATCCGAAAATCATTTAAAGTTTGTGGTATTGACAACAACTTGAATGTATGTGAGGACAATATCATAAGAGGTACTGAATGTGATAAAAATGGCAGCGACAGTGAAGAGGACGAATTTGATGGATTTGAGCCTGAGGAAGTTGATTGGGCAATTAAGAATGTGGACAGATTGAAGGATTTAAATTAAATATATTAGTGGCATTCAAGCTTGTTCAGCAATACTTAGATTATGACAGATATCACTGCTGTGTAAATAAAAGATGTTTGGTTTCAGAATTAGCATGTTTATCAATCACTCTGTACCGTGACTATCTATCTACCGGTATCTCTCTCTCTCTCTCTCTCTTTCTCTCTGAATATTTTTATACATCATTACAATGTATAGTTTCTACTGTGCTCATCAATAGTTATTTTGCTAAAATAAGTCGTGTAATGAACACGAACAGCAAATAAACCTTTGCATTTAATAAAAAAAAAACTTTGCTGAAGCATGAATTAAAACAGAAAAAGTTGAACTCATTCTCAAATACACAAAAGATTCATTTTTTACCTGAGCTCTTGTTCTTAGCAAATTTGCATCTAGGAAGAAAAGTGTAAACAAACAACACTCACACCATTTTCTTTTTTAAAGTTTTCTTTAATAAAATTTACATTTAAATTCATTTTTGACATGTAATTTTTTAATGATTTTAACGGTGTCCAACAAATTACGACTTGAAAAACATGCTGTGTCCCAGAACATACAGTGCACCAAAAAATTACTTTAAAAAATAATATACGGTAAATATGGTATATGACAAAAAAATTGCATAAATAGACCCCTGATCAAGATGCAGATACCCTGTTGTAGTCCCATTTTTTATACTACTGTCAATCATTCCATCTGTTCACATGTCATATGGTGGGTGAATTTTCTATATGTTGATGTACCTGTCAAAGTCATTTCACGTCCAGTTTTAATAGAGATAAGGCCCATTCTCCATCAGTTTGAAATCCTCCACTGTAACAGACTCTTGTAACGAGGCTTAGCATTGCTTAGGAGCATTCAGCATATTTTCTGATGAAAGTTAGTTTATACGTTGTCTCATAGATCTAGCTGTTCCATATATGTTTTTTTGTTTCATCAGCTCCATTTTGAATAGTTTGCCCTTGACACTAATGTCTTCACGTGGAATGTTACTTCTAACTGGCATAACTCGAGAATCATTCAAGATATTCTGATACAGCTTGGTAATAACATTGTCTCACAGACTTGCATAGTTAGCCTCTTATTGTCCATTACAGAGTTGTGCCTGGTCTTAACGTGGAAACTTGAAATGTCAATTGTAGCTCAAGAATTATTCAAGAGTTGTTGCCCTTGTCATGACATGGAAACTTGAAATGTTGATTGTAGCTTAAGGATTATTCAAGAGTTGTTGCCCTTGTCTTGACAAGGAAACTTGAAATGTTGATTGTAGCTGAAGAATTATTCAACATATTCACTTGTTTTTGGAAAGAATATTGACTCTTAGACCTAGACAAGTCTTATTTGTGGATTTTTTCTGGTTTACATCATTTTAGATGGAGTTCTGGACCTTGTCAATCAAATTTGTATCTTTACAAGTGATTTTGTTTGCAGTCAGCACAGGTCAAGAATTATTCAATGTATTTTGAGTCATTTTTGATGTGAGCATTGTTACGTAGACCAAGATATATCTTTTATAGATCTTGTTTTAGAAACTCCATTTTGGGCGGAGTTAGTCATTCTGAAGCATGTTCATATCTTTACATGTGGTGTAGCTTATATTTGTTGAGTCTCTAAAAGAGTTGGACTTAAAACATTCCACATCATCATTTAGAAGAGTCATGTACCCTGAATGTCCATTCTCCCCTAACTTTGATTTTCCAAAATAAGTTCCTCTGTGTACAGCAAGTTACGTATATGTAATTAAATTGCTTGTGTGTTAGTTTTAAATTCTTTTTATTTTTATTTTTGTTTAATTGCATTTTATTGTAAGGATAATATTTTTACTGGATTTGATATTTTTCCCAGTAAATTTAGTTCTGTTCTTTTAGTCTGATTAGAACGCAAAAGTATTGCTTTATTACTAATTTTAGCTAACCTAGTTCTTAAACTTGGTTTCGATTTTGTAAACATTGAATGAAAATGATTGGTTATTACCAAGGTCATGTTCAGCCCACGTGTTAGCTAAGTTGTAAACAGCCTTTCTTTTTTATTTATTTCCAGCGTGAGAATTTGATTCTTAGCTAGGGCTATTTTGGCCTACATGTAAATTGTCATTTTTTTTGCGCTGATCAATGATTAAGTGACCACGTGACCCATCACGCAGGTCTGAAATGACATTTTAGTTCAGTTTAATACTCGTATCTCTGTGAAATTTTGTCAGTCATAAAATTGTACCTTTGGGCTCAAGGTATTTGTCTTCTTGTTGCTATTTGGTTGATTTCTGTATTTAACATAATTTATTCACCCTGGGAAATATTTTTCTTCAACGAAATACTTGGACAAAGACATTCACTAAATTATTCGGAATGCAAAAGCCGGAATTATATTCTTGGTGACCCAACGGGGAACTGTTGACACATCAACACAAACTGGTTATAGTGGACGTCATCGCCTTCCATATTGGAACCTCATCGAGATTCGAACCTGGATTCAATTAGAACTGTTTAGTGATAGGACTTATATTTTTTAATTCTAGAATTAATTTTTGGATTATATTCACAAACCGTAAGTCCTATTTCATATTTTTACCTTGTTTTCTAGGGAAATAAATTATTTTGTCAAATTTACAAAGCTTGTTGACTTCACTCTTTTCTTTTGTTACTTTTGTACAAGCCTACACGTAACAAGCACATCAGAGCAAATTGTAGAGAGCAATGCAGCCATTGATAATACAGTCATTGATATTATCTCAAGTTAATATAGTTAAACATACACTGTTATTTATTGAAACTCGCACAGATTTTCTTCTGGGAACTTGTCCTATCCATAATATTGCTTGTAGAAGTGTTTTTAACTGATCTATGAAATATATTGCTTGCATACGTCTTCTGCAGATGCTTTGTCCATTCATGATATGTTGGGAGTGCATCTCCCACCTTGTAAATTCAATCCTTCCAAGCTGGAAGGACATTAGTTGTGTCATTTGGTTTGTTTGAGCAACAGAAGTGCTTTAAACTTATCTGCTTGCAAAAGTGGAGGTTGGATGAGAGTGGTCTCCCCTTGCATGTTGGGATTGGTGCCCAGATCCCATTAATCACCAGTTACTACTGCTCATCTTTCTTAGGGTTTAATTCAGGCTGTTCTTTTGAGCACTCGGAGCAGTCATTTTGGTTAGCTGTGTGCTTAGATCATGTACAGTGTCTACTAGCACATTATCCAGAGAAATTTCAGTCACAGGACATGAAAGTAGCATAAAGGTATGCCAACATTCTCTCCATTGTGCATGTTACAAATGCAAACAACTTCAAATTAAAGCTGTCACTCTCCCTGAAATACATAATATCGATAGAGCACCTCCCAAAGCACTTCTTTTGCAAAAATAAACCAAAAGACATGGCTGACATTTTTTTAGCTTGGGGATGGGGGCTGGATTTGGAACATTGCGGGTGTACTTTTAGCATATTAGGATTGGCTAATTATTATTGAGAAAAACATGTTTCACTGATCAGAACTGGTTTTTGGAGTGTTAGGAAGAATAATTTGAATGGCTTACTGTTTGATTTTGCTATGTTAACAATGGCTAAAGCTTATTATTACCCTGCTGATTTCATCGTAAGATGTCATTTCAGTGGCTCAATGAGTAATTCTTTTGACTCTCTTAATATTAGATGTACAGCTCTTTAAACTGTGGGCTTCATTTCACAAACAAAGATGTTTATTCTATTCTAGCTGGATTCATGTCTGCGCTGTGGGTGCCTGCTTCTCCAGTCTGCCATTAAAGGGAATCCAGGGGGCATGGGAGATCACATGACCGAGCTCTGTAGACTCCTTGTGCCATTACTCAAATCACCTCTTGCTGCACCAAGAGTCAAGGAAGTCTTTGTGAAATTGGGAATCTCATCTTTCTCTGATTCAGCATTAGGTAAATAATTGTAATATTTCTAGGGTTATTACATTTTCTTGTTTCCTGGCTGATTATCGTATTTGTCACATAAATGTAAAAAGAGGTTGGAAGATTTGTAAAATGAGTGAACTGTTAAATTTAAACAGAGGATATTTGCTTGAAATGAGTGAATAATGGATATATTGCTTTGAGTGGGTGTAACTACTCGAGTCTTGTCACCCATGAGATGAAATATATCCATTATTCACTCATAGCAAGCAAATTTTCTTTTTAGTTTATGCTTGAACATAATGGCTAGTGATATGTGTGACTGAAGCAGCAGATTTCTTACTGTGTGATAGTATCAGGATTTTTACTATTTTGTATTTAGTCATGATTTTTGTAAACACAAAAAATATCAGTTGTAACATGATTTTCCATCGTAATTCGTAGTAATACAAAACATGAAAAAAGAGTATAATATAGTTAGCACATTGTGGGATCTGAACTAAGTTTTTTAGCATGTGAGGTAGGCTGTACTTACCACTAGACCAAGCAAGCATCTAAAAACATTGCTAAATTTCTTGGTCTTAATGTTATCAAAGTCTCGTGACATCACTGAAAAAATATTTCAGACGTTCTGCTCAAGTGGATTATCAAATTATTTGTCTTGGAAAATTTATGTTTTAGCATAAAATAAATTCTCTTATTTGGAAGAAATAGATATAGTAAATATTGTATTTATACACTTTTTAAAATGATGTACAGATCTGCTGTAATTCTTTTCCATATCATTGGGTATGCATCTTATCTTGATTATATGGAGTGAGGTGTCAGGAATATTGTTGTTCCAGTGGATTTACTTTGCAATGGATTTGGATGCAAGTGTCAATGAATGTTTCATTGAAATTATTGGGGTAGCAGTGCAGACTTGTAGAAGAAATATAAAATGATTAAAGTATTGAAAAATTTATTTCATAACCCATTTAAGCCGACATGGTTGATAAGATATTTAATCCATATCACACATCATGGTATTTTGGTTTTATTCCTCTGACATTGATGCATCAATATTCATAGATGCACCGAATCATAATTTTTTAAGGGGTATATAAAAAAAAAAATCTTACACTGGTGAAGCCCGGTCAGTTCAACTAATACATCAACCCAGATCTTTTGCTCAAATGAGTTATAAGGATAATAAAATCTATTCGGATCTGGTGTGACTAGACCACCTCAGCAGATGGGTGAGAGAACCTTCACTTTCCTTCAGGCAGCTTTTACTTATAGTCTAAATTTTCCACAAATCCAAAGTTTCTCACACCAGCAAAAGAACTGAAATGATATCAAATTTAGAAATATCTTCTCTCAGTTGTTCTGTTTCATCAGTTTAAAAATTTGATGAATGATTCAGTAAAAAGGTATTTTGTAAACACAGTGACAGTAATGTGATTTCAGTCACATATGGTTCCTATTTTATCTCTGAATATTACAAATTGTGATATATGCTTACATCATGAATTTACACATGTAAATTTATCTCCAATGAAGGTTGAGAAAAGATTATTTAGTTAAAAGTGTGAGAAATTGACATTATTTTAATTTCTTAGGAAATATAGTGGCTTTATTTCCATGACAAAGTACATGATAGTTTAGATAATCTGATAACCATATTCGTGGAATAAAATGTAAGTTTAAACCAGCTGGATTAACAGTAAAGATTTTGAAGGAATTTTGGTAAATTGTTCCCAATTTGTATGCACTGTTATGACAATGGTAGGGCATGTAGTTACCATTGTCTGTCTGTCTTTCCATGTTACGTGATGTCTGCATATCAGTCACACTTAGGTAAAATTTGACCACATGTCTGCAGATCCATCACACCTTGGTTGTATTTGACCATATATCCACACACCCATTACAGCTTGGTCTAATTTGACCACATGTCCATACATCCATCACATTTTTGGTCTAATTTCACCATGTCTTCACATCCATCACACCTTGGTCAAATTTGACGTGTCTGCCCATCCATTACATTTTGGTCAAATTTGACAACATGTTTGAACATCCATTACACCTTAGCCAAAAATTTTCTTTTAAGTGAGTCTTCAGGAAATATGTGGCATCCATGTTCAGTGGGCATATTTCTAGCCTGGACTTAAAATCTTCTATTAGAATAAGGAGATCTGACTGTTAATGGAAATGGATTAGCCTTCATGTGACCCTTTCACTCTTTTGAATGCAGGTAATCTAGTCAGTCATGCCACACTACGACTTCTTCAGCCAGCATGTGCACTGTACCCAGAATGGAGTGAAGAGCCACAGATGCAACAAACAATTCGTGCAGTGAACTTACTGTACACAAAAACAGTGATACCATCTGCTGAGGGGGAAATAGAAACAAGAGCACTTCCTGTGCCTACTTTCACTTTCTGTTTCTATCTATTAAACTGTGTGTTGATTAACTGTGGAGAGTTGGTGGGAAGAGATGAGAACATTATGAAAAGAGCTTTGTTTATGATCATGACTCATGCACAAGTCAGAAAAGAGGAAGACAGCTCTAGTCGAGTGGTAAGTAGGAATAGATTAAACCTGTTAATTTCATGATGCAGTAAAGGCAATGCCAGCCATAGTTTGATTTTTTAGAGGAATAATGTATTTTAGAGTATAGTGAACATCAAGGGTAGTTGAAATAATGTTAATTAATAGTTAAGCTGTATTAACTCTAAGCTGTGTGTTCAAGCCTCTGTCTCGGCTAACATGGGTACATGAGAAAGCATGCCAGTAGCTTCTCGTGGGTCGATAGTTCTTCCTGGGGTTTTCCAGGGTTCTTCCTCCAAAAGTTATACTGCCAGACATGTATAGCCTATCTTGTGCTGAAATATGGCGTTAAACCCTACTACATCAACAACAACAACAACATAACTCTAAGCTGTGCTTACTTGTACAAGAACTTTCTTTCTAATTACACAAAAAAATTTAAATTGTAGACACTTATTACTTTAAATAAAGGTATATAAACTTTCAAATTTGAGGTAAAGCCTTTGAATGCTTGATGAGTTACTAAAGCTCAGAGCCACTGTAAATTCTCTTTATTTTATTCTCATTCGTCAGATCTTGTCACTGTGTGGTTCTACAAGCTAAACATTGTGATGTAACTCAGGACACGCATGCCAGGCATTAATTTGAGACCAATTTAGTAGTTATTGGTCATGATAAAGGAGGTGTTAACATAGCCAAACTATTAATACATGTGTTTATACATCAGTAATCAAACAAGAGTAGACACCAATCTGTTCAGCAACCCAACAAGATGACTAGTTAGGATTGGTTGGAGTTGAATACTGTATATACACATGCATTAAGTCTTGTCCTGCTGCAAACAACATAGACCCTGATCTGCTATTGTATAATGCACTGGCAGATCAGGGTCTATGTTGTTTTTTTGCTATTGATTAGTCCAAACAAACTGCATAGATCCATATCTGCTGGTGCATGATGCGATGTCAAATCTGGGTCTGTGCAGTTTGCAGTTGGACTTGTCTTTTAAGTGAATATATATGGTAGGCTTCGTCTTCGCTCGCCAAGGTTTCGATATGATAACCCTATCTACACCTTGGCGGATCGAACAAATATATTGGTGCTTTGTCCTGGCAACATCTATTGGATTTCATGAGTTGTATCCCTTACTATGTAATGCCAACTAACTAATAGCATTTAACAGTGGTGCATTGTACATTGGCTGAAAATGGTGGGGGCAATTTACCTAAAAAGGATACTTTGGAAGTTTAACATTGAAAGTATGACTATGTACCAGAGGGAAGCCATTACAGGTGTATTTGAGTGAAAGGTATTTGTGCAAATATGGGCGGGCACTGGGAAATTGTTTATTTGTACCAGTCCATTCAGGTTTTGTGCTCCCCTTGTCTTGATCATGTAGGAACAGTGTTCAGATTTGAACAATTTAATTTTGATTGGATGTGCTGGCTTGCTGCCGCATCCAGTGAAATTCACAGACTCTAAGCACAGAAATATTTTCTCAATATGCCAAGGTGTAGTTAGGGTTATCACATTGGAACCTTGGTTAGCGAAGGCTTAAAAGATCTAAATGATAATGAAAAGTTATTTGCTTTATTTAATTATAAATCACATCACACCAGGTAATTAACAGCTTGAAGCTGAATGAAAGTAGACCACAGAGATTTTCTAAGTTTAGTTTTGGAGTCTGTTTTTCTAATATGAATATTACTGTGTTGGACATGAAACTGTTTGATTCATAACACTTTCTGTGTGAAAATGAGATTACCTAGTAGTTTGTTTTATGTTTAAAGATTTTGGATGGAAAAATTTGTTTGTTTCTTTGACATAGTGACTTTACATTATAATAAATATGAATGCATATTGTCCAGTATTACACTATCATGTCAGATTAAATCACTTATTATTTTTGTCAGAATGGTTTTATTAAATGCTCTTTCTATACATTGGCTTAATTTAAATAGACATTCAGTCATACATCTTGAAATTGCATTACCATCACACAAGAAGTAGGGTACTTCTACAGTAAAATTGCTTTACCATCACACAAGAAGTAGGGTACTTCTACAGTAAAATTGCTCTACACCATCACAGAAGAAGCAGAGCACTGCTACAGTAAAATGTTGAATATCTGGGCACACCAGAATTAATGGATTTTGTCAGGGTAATTTATGCCAGATAACTGATAAGTGTGTGTGCGTGCGTGCATGCGTGCGTGCATGTGTGTGTGTGTGTGTGTGTGTGTACATGCATGGATATATGTAGTATATTCAGTGGCACATCGCCTCAGAACTGGCTATATAGTGCCAGTGGAAAGCTTAGTTTTAAAATGTGATGATAACATAGCTGCCAACTGTCCCGTTTTTTCCGTATTTGTCCTGTATTTTGGACCTGAATACGGGTGTATGTTTGTTTTGCAAAAAAATACGTTTTTTAATGTAAAAAAAAAATCTAAAAAATTTCCTTGCAATTTTCAGTTTAGAATGGGCACTCAGTTCCATTCTGAAAGAAATGTATCGCATGTATATAGGAATACAGTTCTACAATATGATTGGTTCATTCGAAATCGAGGCTACCATGCCTGTCTTTATCCACCATATTGGATTTCGCAAACAGTTACCGCTACCACTGTGTCTAATCTTCGTAATATTCAGCTTCTAATCCTGTTGAATAGGAAAGCAGAATATTCAGAATTTTCAACAGAAAAGACAAGAAAACAGAACTGAAAGGACAATTGTGCTGTCTTGTTTAGATTTGTGAAATCATCTAGTAAAGGAGAAGACTTTATGTTTTGGAAATTGTGTAATGTGATTTCGCTATTGAGCATGGAGGCGCACATGAAATACAAGAGCACAAAAAAGCTAATAAACATCAGCTTGCTGCTTCATAATACACAACTCAGTCTGAACTTGGATGAATATAAATACCAGAGAGAACCTTGATGTAATTCAATCGAAATTCGGTTTATTAAATTTCTTTTAGAAATGAACCTTTTTTTTTCAGTCACTGGTGTTGCTGGCAATTTATTTTGCATGTGTTTTCCAGATGGTAAAATCACAAAGGATTACTCGTATGCTAGAATGAAAACAGTTCAGTAAGAAAATTACACAGAATTGAGATTATCAATGACAGTTGGTACATTGGAATCGATAATAATTGAAAAAAATAAACAAGGTGTGGAAAAGGCTCCTATAAACAGCCTGTGTCTGAGTGTGTTGCACTCTTGCACCTTCTGAATGGGCACCCGAATGGAACAGGGTGCCCGTTCAGAAAGTGCAAGTGAGTAACACATGCATCTTTGACATTAAATAATTATGTAAGGCACTGTCCTACCTTACTGATGGTTGTATATGTTGTAAGCAGTTACATAATGCATTAAAATTTTAAAAATCTGTTTTTGGTCCTGAAAATCAGTATTTTTGTCCTAAGCAATCAGTATTTTTGTACTTGGGGGTTGGCAGCTATGTGATAAACATGTGCAAAACAAAAACAAAAAAACCTGAAAACTTTCGGAAGATAAATGCTTCCAAATAAACATAAACATATGGTTGAACAAGATAAAAATAAAGTTAAAAATGTTTTTTTAAAAAGATTTATGAGATAAAAGATAAGGGTAAAGTGTGTGTCCAGTGGACACTCCGTTAGCCCATTCAATTTACAAAGTGTGTGTCCAGTGGACACTCCGTTAGCCCATTCAATTTACAAAGTGTGTGTCCAGTGGATACTCCGTTAGCCCATTCAGTTTACAAGGCTGGATAACTGGCATCTGGATAGTAGAGGTTTCTAATTCGTAGACTTAATGTTCACTAAATTAATCATTTAGATTGCTGATTATTTTCTTTAATTTATTTTCTATGGATTATGTCAACTTTGAGATCATGTCAGAAATGACTGGAAAAGCTTAATATGGTCATACACAACATTTTTATATGCGGTTCTAATATTCTTATGTGGTTTAGAGTGAAGTTGTATTTTTTATCACCTTTCTTAGCTGTCATATCCTGGCAGTGTCCTATTTTCCAAGCTATTTTCCATTCATAATTTTACCTCCCTGAAAGACCGCTCTGGTGGCATAGTGGTTAGAGCATCCGCCTTGGATGCGGGAGGTCGTGGGTTTGATCCCTGGCCGAGTCATACCAAAAACTTAACAAAAATGGTACTAACAGCTGCCTAGCTTGGCGCTCAGCATTAAGAGGTTAGTGTTAGGACTGGTCGGCCTGGTGTCAGGATAATGTGACTGGGTGGGACATCATGCTACATGTCTGCGGCATGATGCCCCAGTGCTGGACATCACTATAAACTGCCTCACTGCAGACATGACTGAAAAATTGTTAATGCTACGTTAAAAATCCAACACACAACAACACAACACAACCTCCCTGAAACAGCCACTCGAGTCCCTTCCAGTGGGTGGCTGATTAAGAGATGTTGCAATGGTTTTAATAGAAATAGTGATTCGTAACTGTTTTCATCATTGGCAGACTGACCCAAGCTTGCTACCATGCAGAGAGTTGCTACAGTTGCTGATAAACGTGATAGGAGTGTCACTGACAAACCTCCAGCAACATGCACACTTTGCCCTAATCGAGGTGGCAAAGTGTTTGAGTGGTGAGAAGGGATGTGCCACAGCCTCAGGTGAAGAAATTAATGTTCTGCTTGAGGCTTTAATATCTTCCTGCACAGGATGTAGAGAGTCTGCACTGCAGGTAAGTAAAACAATAAAAGTAAAATGGAAATGAGAAAATTTCAAAAAGCATGGATTTTTTTAAGAATGAATGAAAGCATGTCAGAAATGAAAACGTGTGTGTGTGTCATTATAGCAGGGAAAGGTACATAGATGTAAATACATTGAATGTGGTAAGAAGAGAAATATTGTAGTGCCAGAATATTATTATCTGCAGTTTCTAAATACACTTGTGGAATTGTTGTGTATTGTGTAAGATGGAGTTTGATAAGAATAATTAAGTTTAACTGTCATCTGCCAAAAACTAACTTACTGCAGAAGTACAGTTATAATTTCATGTTCTTTTTGATGCTTTCAGGATTTGTGTTTGTGATTACTCTCTGTTTGGGTGCAATAAAAATAATAAATGTAAATGTTCTTATGCAATTTAACTTTGCATTCAGTGTCAGATCAGCTTTAGGTATTTTTCAAGTCAGGGATTGTTCTCACTTGGATGGGCAGGCCATTCCAGACTCTGGGGGCATCATATTTTAAAGAAAGCTTACCATACCTTGTGGTCTTTACCCTTGGTACTGTGGTCAGATTTTAGTGTCAGAGGTCATAGTTGCAGAGCTTGACTTTGGTTATTTGGTTATCTCATACACATATCAAGTATAGCACTGCGTCAATATAACAGTATGTGAAACAGAAATTTACATTGTATTCAAAGCTTGTATAAATCTTTTACAGGCCCTGCATTGTACGTCTAAGATCTTGCCGAATATTGATGACAATTATGAACTGGGTCTGAAAATTGCCCAGAGAGTTTGGGTAGCTTCTTTTGATCCCGAAGAGGATGTAAAGAAACATGCCAAAAGGTTTAGTATATGGAGCTTCTTTTATGGAAATAATATTTTGTAGTTGTTTTTTCTTTCCAGTATAAACAGAAAGCGTGAAAGGTGCATATTTATTTCTTAAATGGGTATGCAATTTTTTAGCTGTGGCAGACTTTGACAGTGACATTCTCAATGACAAGATTTTTTGTGAAAGTCTCATGTTAGTGGACGGAAGTATTTTTACATATATAATGGTGTGGTTCATAGGTTACACTTTGTAATATAATATTTTTGCAACAGTATCCATGAATTTAAATATACCCACTGCTACATGGAGAAATGCATCGTACCACACCTAAATATTCAACAACATCAGAACTTGATACTGTGTAGCATAATAACACAGGGATGTTGTGGTTTAAGGAACTTCATGACTTGAAGATTTACAGCCCCATATGTGTTGTAAAGATTTTGTTTATATTGCAGAAATAATGCAATTCATGACCTTTGTGTGATTGCTGAAAATGAAGCAGGATTATATTCTTGGATCTAGTATATGTGTGTAGTGTTGAAGAGGTCAATGGAAAGATGGGTGTATATAGTGTTGAGATTTAATGTTTCATCGAAATGTGTTGATACAGCAGTATGTTTTGTAACATCTTAAAGTGATGGATGATGGAAATAACAGAAAATTGAAGAACTTCATCTCTGCATTATCCCGACTGGAATAGCTCCAGATGTAAACTTGAACCTCAAAACTAGAAGAGGAAAAGAAACATTTTGGATTTGCTGACTCCGAACTCTACAGTCAGGCAGCTTGAATCCAGAAGAATAAAAACCATAAACAGTTCTGAACTGTGTTCCTAGTTCTTTAATCTCATCCTTTATTTTAGACATGTGTTATTTTTTCTCTATGGACTAGAACTGTACATTAAATGTTGTCCAGGATGAAGGTTTTGGTAGTCGTATTTTGGTATAATTCCTTTGTTTCAAGCCGTTAAAAGCTGGGTTACTTGTGGGTAAGCTGCAACAGAATTGTCTGCTTGATAAATTGGAATATCTTACTTGCAACAGTGTAAATAGTTACAAGTTCAGAGTTTTCTGCCTTTTAGCTCAACTGGTCTTGAACCAGAAGAGCTTATGGGATATCCTGTTATCACTTGTCAGTCTGCCCATATTCGACTGATTACAAAAGTTCGTTATCACTCATTCCCCTAAACTACTGAGGATTGTAATAGAACTTTACACACACACACAAACTCATCTCAACATCTAGTTGGTCCTTAATGAAAATGGTGCTGCTCAAGCATCCAGTATGACCACCACTATCACCTTTTTCCAAATCTCATTATTGCTACTACTCCTGAATGGGGTTGTTACTAAATGACTTCTTGTAATGTTTAGTTGGGCCTAAATGACATTGGTGCCAGTGTGACTTCCAATATAGCAACCATGGTGGTCCTCGGAAAATATTTTGATTGCTACTCCTCCAGCATGGAAAGTCTTATTGACATAGGGTTTTCACCACACTGCTTGTGATGACTGGTTGGTTCCAAGTGAAAATGGTATCAATCTGACCTCCAATATTGCTGTAGTTTTAGACATCTGGAAAATCTTGTCACTGGTTTTCCTCAATAGAAAATCATATTGACGTTGGGTTTCAGTAGAAGATTTCTTGTAAAGTCTGGTTGGTCCTAATAAAATGTTGCCCATCTGACATCCAATATGGGCATCATGGTGGCCATCTTGAAAATCATGTTATTGGTACTCCAGAATGGATGGTAATATCAACATGGGATTTTAACCAAGAGACTTGTGATGTCTTATTGATCCAGAATGAAAATGGTGCTGATCAGACTTTGAATGTGTCTGCCATAGCATCCATCTTGAAAATCTTGCTATTGCTATTCCTTCTCAAATGAAGTCATATCACTGTCAGGTTTTCACCAGAAGACTTCTTATTACCTTTCATTGGTCCTAAATGAAAAAGATTCGGATCTGACATCCAATATGGCCATTGGGATGGCTGTCTTGAAAATCCTGTTATTGTTGCTCCTTCTCAATGGATGGTCTTGTCGACATTGGGTTTCACCAAAAGACTTCTAATGATGTCTATTTGAATCTAAATAAAAATAGTGCCAGTCTGACATCCATTTTGGCCATCACAGCAGCCATCTTGAAAGTCCTCTTGTTGCTCCAGAATATTAGAGATGGTTTCCACACTCAGCAGTTACAAAAAAGAAGGGGCCCCGAGTGGCCGAGTGGTCTAAAGCGCTCTCCGTTACGGATCACTGCCATCTCACCTCTGTCTGCGTGGGTTCGAGTCTAGGATTCGGTGAATGTGGATATGTGAGAAAGCTTGCCAGTAGCTTCTCGTGGGTCGGTGGTTCTTTCCGTGGATTTCCCGGTTTCTTCCTCCACCGTTAATACTGGCCGCCATGTATAGCCTATCGTGTGCTGAAAAATGGCATTAAGCCCCACAACAACAACAACAACAATAAAAAAGAAACTTTTTGCTTGGGCATGTAGTGCCTCAGTACCATTGAGGGACTCATTTAGGATATGTTAGTATAATATATTTTTTGTGATTTGGGTTTCACCATAACAAAGCTGTATGTAAATATATATTCTGTTTATGTTTTTGTGCTTGTAATTGTTCTTTGTATGTTTCACACAACACAGACATACACAGACAGACTCACACACACACACCATGAGAAGGAAATATGTACACACACACACACACACACACACACACACACACACACTTAATCATTTTGATGGCCATTTCACAATAATAAACTTCTTGAAAAGTTGAATGCCTGAACTTGGAGCATGTAAAGCACTATGTAACTTCTTTGATAATGAGACTTTTTATCCAGGGTCTTAGAATATATCAAATCCCTCTCTGTTGCAGCCTGCTAAAATCTCTAAATCTCGAGGAACCATGTGAAGATCTTTGTTCTCCTCTTGCTGATGATATAGTCCATCCAGTAGAAGTAGTACGCAAAGCTGCAGCTGATGGTTTGGCTGAAGCCCTCAAATTTAATGATGAATATGTCACCTCAACCATAGAGCAATTACTGGCCAAGTATGATGAGAAATCCGAGGTAGGTGTTGTATACTGTATATATTGGTGTACAGATTGGATTTAATTTAAACAGCATAGATGCTGTCACATTATGTGGTGACCTTTGTTGGTCTGTTGTTTGTTGTACTGATTAGTCTTAAAAAGAAGCATATATCTCAGATGCAGGAGTTTGTGGGTTCGAACCCTGGACAAGTCATATCAAAGACTTATAAAAAATGGTACATGCAGCTGCATCGCTTGGTGCTCAGCATTAAGAGGTTAGTGTTAGGACTGGTCAGCCTGGTGTCAGGATAATGTGACTGGGTGGTACATGATGCCACATGTTTGTGGCATGATGCCTCAGTGCTAAACTGCCACACTGCAGACATCATATTGATATGACTGAAAAATTGTTAAAGCTACATTAAAAATCCAAGTCACACACAAACTAGTCTTAAAAAGAAGGATAGACCCAGCTTAGCCAGAGTATTATGTGACAGCAGATCAGATCTGCACTGTCTTTAGTAAGATCCGACTTGTATGATGGTATATATAGTACGTATCCTAATTTCTTGTGTATGAAGTTTATGCACCTGTGATTGGGATAGGATATGGTCTGGGGCGATGAAATGTATTCACTTCAGAACATGTGAAGAATGGATAGCATTGAGCCTAATTTGTCAATGCATTGCTACATGGTAGGTCTAGATATACATTTGCAGTTGTACACAAACTAATATAGTACTGTAATTATTGTTTATTACATTTGAGTTTGGCTTGAACAGATGATATGGCATGTTTTTATTCTTTCTTAATGAATCTACCCTGTGATTTAAATGTTCAAGGAAAATTTTTATTGACCAAGTATAATGAAAAATTTCTATGTTTTACAATACAAATGCTGGAATTTATATTTTCCTAAACAAATAATACCAAGGAAAGGCTTTGTATGTTTATCCCAAGATCACAGTCCTTTAGTGACTCTTGCTCAGGAAATTTGTTCTTTGATATCAAATCATTAAAGTTTTTGTGCTGTTGTCCTTGAGGATCAGCTGGCCACTAGGTTTGCTCAAATTATTTTGGTATTTTCTTGTAAGGATGCCTTTAAAAAATTCAGCTGGGTAACATTTAGGTAGTTCGATATTGTAAAATCACTGTTTACCACACAGATGAAGATGACTCAATAATCACATAATGTCTTCATCAAAGTCACCTTTTACCTAGGTTTGTCAGTGTCATGAACTCTAGAAGAGATTGTAAAATGAAAATGAAAAATTGTAATACACTTTTAACAATTGCATTAACAGTTTTGTGAAAACAAACATAATAAAGCCTGCAATTTATAACCTGCCAGAAATCAGCTACACTGGCTTTCTGCCATGAAAAATCAAGTGATCTCAATAATTTTAAAACAATTTACTCAGCAGTATTCCCATTTCTTTGTGCATTTGATAGCAGTCAGTCTTCAAGCTGTACAATTTTGACAAATTTGTAAATATACATTCAGCTATTATTTAATAGGCCTTAGTGCTTTTTTCCATGCATTTCTGTGTAGTGACTATTTATTTGGGATAGAAACTGAGCTAATAAAAGTGCAAGTGAATTTGTTCTGTGATCTTGGATCATTGGATATGTAAAAATACACATTTAAAAAAATGAATCCTTCAGCATTTCACAAGTGATAATCCTTAACTTCTGTTATGTTCATGTTATCAACTTTAAAACCAACTACCTGTGCACCAGAAAATAACCAGAAAATCAGAAGATCAGAAAATGTCATTTGTTAGAAAGAGATTATTTCTCAGCATAGAATCTTATTTAAAAATGGAATTCTACAAAACAAAAAATAAAGCAGTGTTTACTGTTGTCCTTAAACTAACGATTCTGTCCTGCAAAAATGAGTTCCTGATGGATTTTCAAATGTTCTTACAGCTCCCTCCACCAGTGCTTGATGAGTTCGGCCGAGTTATATCGGATATTCCTCTGGATATGTGGGAAGCTAGAAGTGGCATTGCACTGGCTCTAGGGAAGATTTCCCCAATACTGCCACAGGAGCAGCTTCTGCCCCTATTTCGTTTCTACATCCCTAAGGGTCTTGGGGACCGCAGTGCCGAGGTCAGAACACACATGAGAGAGGCAGCATTGGCAGCCATAAATGATCATGGGAAGGTAAGTGATACAGTTTCATTAATCTTGACAAAAGGCATATTCAGGTCAACTTACAACTAGACGTGCATATCCCTGCAGTCACAGACGTGCATATCCCTGCATGTCAGGCATTTCCTTTTAAACATGTTTTTCTTATATGGCAAAGAACATGCATCACCCATCTCTCAAGGCCTTTGGAGAAATGAAAGATCGGAATGTTTCCTACACAGATCCAAATATCCAGCAGATATATTGTACAGGGTTGCATAGATACCAAAATGAAGCTGACTTTTTTTAAAATTTCCCTTTTCAATAATTTTTCAAGAAATGTCCTCCAAATATAATTAAAGGAAATATTGTTGAAATCATCAAGGGATTTTAGGAGAAGTGATGATGAGCTGACTTCTCATGATGCTTTAAATTTTTTTAAAATTTTGCCAAAAATTGAATAGAGGTAAAAAGTAAAACCTTATTGTGCATAAACACAAACCAGATATATATCATATAGAGCTTGGATAAAATCTTACAAACTCTGTGGGAGGAGAAGCAATGACAGACATAATCCTCCAAATATGCCCTTTTTTTGTACATTTTGTTGAGTCCACTTTGGATGGAAGCTAGACACAGTAGTCACTTCTACAGTTATGGTGATGGCAGCAGCATGATCACTCTCAACTGTTAGGGTTTTGGTGGAATTTTTTTATTTGCATACTTCTCCAATCAATACAATCCCTGATCACATTAAAATTAGTGTTATGATGAAACAACAAGTTGAGTAAACTCAGTAATTTATTCCCCAAGAGCACAAGTGAAAATTCAAAAGGAGCAGTATTGTGAATTAAGTCCCAAATAATCCTAAATGTTCTGTCACAAGTTCAAAAGTACAGAATGTTCTGAATGAATTCCAATAGTCTTAAGTGTCCTGGTGCTCTGAGAATCTATAATGTCCAGATGTACCAATAATTTTGAATGTCCTGATGTATCACAATGATATAATCCAGAATGTCTTTGGATGAGTTGTCAATAATCCCAAATTAGTGTTTTAGTCCAAAAAGCCAATGAGTACTTTGTAATTCCAATGAATAATTTAAATAATTCCTGTCAAGTTATATCTGAATAGAACTATAAACTCTGATCCTAGATTTCTAAAGATGGGTATTAAACAGGAATGAATAACTGTTTACCAAATATCCTTTTTATATAAATATTTCACTTGATGTATGTCACAATAGAGTGTTCTGGAAAAACCTGTCATCTTAACGGAAAAATTATGGGCCTAGTCTTATTGCAAACAAAACTAACCTTGAACTCTTGCTATGTAAACATCTTGTTTACTACTTAAAATCATGACATAAGTCAGGTAGGCATTAACTCCACTCACACCCCTCAGTTACGATCATGACAAATATCAAGTACACAGTATAAATTAAATATTCAGTTAGGAAATGCAACCTTTTAAATCCAACAAACCCAGAAAGGCTTTTGCGATAATATAATGAACAAATGACCAGCTTGATGCGTAGGATAGTTCTCTCTTAACCTTATGGATGGCTGGCTGGTTGGTTGAATGGTCAGTATGGGTGTTGACTGTGGATGATTGCATGGTTGGCTGTTACACTGACCACACCAAAGGCATGCTGAAATGGTCAGATCTATCAGTAAGATGTATCCACATTTCTGAACCAGACAATGCATCTGAAGCTCAAGCAGCATTGTAGACAAATGCAAGGATGGCAAAACCACAGCATTTACTCTTTCATTCTGTTAAAATAATAAGTTGCAGTTGCTATTGTTTCTTCTTTTTTTTTTGGCAGAGGATTGGGAGGAGGGGACCCAGCAATGTATCTAAGTTTGCAACTGATTCCATCTTGGGGTGGATGCTTAAGATGTCAGGCTGCTCTTTCGAGACTTCGCTCGCTTATTGTTTCATATTGTTTTTTAATGTTCTTCCATAAGCCAGTGGAGCAAATATCCTCTAACCAGAGAGTGCAGACACTATATGTTGCAAATGATGTACATTAGGTATGAGGCAGATATCATGCATGGCCTCATTTGACTTGAACTTTTTTCATTTGGTACATCTCATTATCATTGTTTAACTGAAATGATATGAAAAAGAAAATTAATAAATTGACAACTGAAATGTGTTTATAAATTGCATTAACAACACACACACTCATTACTAATTGATGCCACGTTTGAGATCAAGGTCAGAATAAATGAAGTCCACAAAATTCACATAAATATTTCTTGACTGGTTCTCTATTTTAGAGTACTGTGCTTATGGGCACATTTACTGAAATAGGGAAGTATTCACAGGTGCCATCTGTGTGGTTAATGTATGGGCAAGTTCGTTGTTTTGGCGAGAAGTTAAACATATGAAATCATTGGAAGTAGATGAATCTATATAGTAGATCTTTTTTTAATGTTTGAAATGATTCTGTAAGAAAATTGATAAAGAAGCTTGATGCTTGTGAAATATTTATATACATATCTGTAGGTATTAACACTTAAAATATAACATAAAATTGAAAACAGAGTTGTAATAATAATAATAATAATAATAATAATAATGACTTTATTTAAAGAGGGTAACACAATTAGCTAGTAACTAATCTACCTTGAGAGTGGAAAATTTAAATTTGGAAATCAATAATGGAGTCACTCACTGCAATGAAAATTATCATGTTTTTTGCAGGCACATCAATAAGAAAATTCAAACATATTGTGGACCCACAGTAGTAGAAAAGCAAGACATAACGGCTGGTTACTTTTCTGGCAGCTGCACTGGCATAGTTGTCAATACTTTTGTTAAGGCTTCGGCTTAAGTTTTTCATCTGGGTGTGGTATGCAGACCCAGACCTTCCTGTTTTTTGGGGGTTTTTTTCTTCAGTGTAATTAAGATTCAGTTTTGTAACTAAGTTTAAATTATGAAATGCTGTATTGACAGTGTTTTATTACAAGAGGCATGCCAGTTTCTATAAGTTTCTGCATTTGTATCTGTTTTGTTCATACAGTTAGTACAGTATTCTTTTTCCTTCTAGGACAACCTTGAAGCATTTCTCCCACTCTTTGATGAGTTTCTTAAAAGAGCCCCAGAAACGGCTACTAATGATGCTGTCCGACAAAGTATTGTAATTCTCATGGGATCATTGGCAAAGCATCTGGATAAGGAGGACCCAAAGATCAAACCCATTGTGGCAAATTTAATAGGAGCTTTGTCCACACCATCACAGGAGGTGAGAAGATCTTTAATTTTAGGTTTTGTTTTAAGACAGGTTATGAAATCTTTCTCTTACTTTAACAACAGTGATAAAATCTCAGTTTTTCTCACTATAATGCCATTCTTTTTATTACCATTCCTGTTATAAGGCAGGTCTGTGGCCATGGATTCTATTTTATAATGTCGTTGTAAAATGTTATTTTAATGTACTTTATTATAAGGCAGTCTCTCTATAACGGAGTACACTGTGGCTATCATGGATAGCATTATAATCAGGGAATAATGTACACTGTCAGTAAGGAAACCCTAAGATCACACCAACTATGGCATAAATGGTTGCTTTGTCCATCCTATTTTCTGATATGAAATGACTGCTTTGTCCATCTTATCTTCTGATATGAAATGACTGATGGTTTGTCTATCCTATCTTCCGATATGAAATGACTGCTTTGTCCATCCTATTTTCTGATATGAAATGACTGCTTTGTCCATCCTATTTTCTGATATGAAATGACTGCTTTGTCCATCCTATCTTCTGATATGACTGCTTTGTCCATCCTATCTTCTGATATGAGATATTATGGTTTATCCATCCTATCTTTTGATATGAAATGACTGATGGTTTGTCTATCCTATTTTCTGATATGAAATGACTGCTTTGTCCAGCCTATTTTCTGATATGAAATGACTGCTTTGTCCATCCTATCTTCTGATATGAAATTACTGCTTTGTCCATCCTATTTTCTGATATGAAATGGCTGCTTTGTCCATCCTATCTTCTGATATGAAATGACTGCTTTGTCCAGCCTATTTTCTGATATGAAATGACTGCTTTGTCCATCCTATCTTCTGATATGAAATGACTGCTTTGTCCATCCTATCTTCTGATATGAAATGACTGCTTTGTCCATCCTATCTTCTGATATGAAATGACTGCTTTGTCCATCCTATTTTCTGATATGAAATGACTGCTTTGTCCATCCTATTTTCTGATATGAAATGACTGCTTTGTCCATCCTATCTTCTGATATGAAATGACTGCTTTGTCCATCCTATCTTCTGATATGAAATGACTGCTTTGTCCATCCTATCTTCTGATATGAAATGACTGCTTTGTCCATCCTATTTTCTGATATGAAATGACTGCTTTGTCCATCCTATCTTCTGATATGAAATGACTGCTTTGTCCATCCTATTTTCTGATATGAAATGACTGCTTTGACCATCCTATCTTCTGATATGAAATGACTGCTTTGTCCATCCTATCTTCTGATATGAAATGACTGCTTTGTCCAGCCTATTTTCTGATATGAAATGACTGCTTTGTCCATCCTATCTTCTGATATGAAATGACTGCTTTGTCCATCCTATCTTCTGATATGAAATGACTGCTTTGTCCATCCTATCTTCTGATATGAAATGACTGCTTTGTCCATCCTATCTTCTGATATGAAATGACTGCTTTGTCCATCCTATTTTCTGATATGAAATGACTGCTTTGTCCATCCTATTTTCTGATATGAAATGACTGCTTTGTCCATCCTATTTTCTGATATGAAATGACTGCTTTGTCCATCCTATATTCTGATATGAAATGACTGCTTTGTCCATCCTATCTTCTGATATGAAATACTATGGTTTATCCATCCTATCTTTTGATATGAAATGACTGATGGTTTGTCTATCCTATTTCTGATATGAAATGTCTGGTTTGTCCATCCTATCTTTTGATATGAAATGACTCTGGTTTGTCCATCTTATCTTCTGATATGAAATGACTGGTTTGTCCCTCTCATCTTCTGATATGAAATGACTGGTGGCTTTGTCCAAGCTATCTTTTGATATGCAATAACTATAGTTTATCAATCCTATCTTGTGATATGACATGACAGTGGTTTGTCTATTCAGTCGTCTGATATTAAAAGACTGGTATGTCTGTCCAATCTTCTGATTTGAAATGACTATGGTTTGTCCATTTAATCTTCTGATATGCAAAGAAAAGAACCCTAGTTGAGTCAAATACGTATCAGGGTATATACATACACTAATGAATAATAGCATTAAGAAATATGTGTAATAAATTCCCAAAACAAGAACAACAATCACAGCAGCAACAGCAACAAGAAATCAGGGCTATAAGCTGCATTGCTATCATATGATTTGAAATTGCCTTAATCTGTGAAGTCAGTGGCATTAAGTCATGTGACTGGCTGTTGTTGGTTTGAGCCCTGAGGAGATAATGCAGTTTATTTCCACACTTTGTTCACAAACTGATTTCTAAGAAACACTGCAGCTACAGGAAGGTAGAATAACCAGTTCACTTGCATTTGTTCTGCATTTTACTAGAATTCATTCTGTAGTTCACCTGCATTCCTTCTGCATTTCTCTGGGATTCATTCTGAATTTCACTTGCATTTCATTTTTGCATTCCTTCTGCATTTCATTTGCATCCATTCTGAATTTTACTTGCATTCATTCTGCATTTCACTTGCATTCATTCTGCATTGGCATTCATTCATTTCACCTATGCTTCTTCTGCATTTCTCTGGGATTCATTCTGAATTTCACTTGCATTTCATTTTTGCATTAATTCTTTATCTCATTTGCATCCATTCTGAATTTGACTTGCATTCATTCTGCATTTCACTTGTATTCATTCTGCATTTCTCTAGGATTCATTGGGCATTTGTTTTCACTTCATAAATAAAATTACCAATTTCAAGGTCTGTAAATATAATGTAACTCCACTGCACATTTAATGTAGTTATGTACAAGGTAAATGCATACTCCTTGGAACTTCTTGCCAGTGACCAGGACCAGTAAAATACTATTCCATAACTAGGTATACAGAATTTAAATGTTGATACAGAGTGCTGAACTTATCTGAACTGCTGTGTATCGATATCTTTAAAGTACCATGTGTGTGTGTATGTGTGCATGCATGTGTGTGTGTGTTTATCTATGTATATATCTATGTATGCATGCATGTATGCAAGTATGTATATCTGTGAAAATCTTTTCTCATTTTAAGATTGCACTGAAATTCACCTTCAGAAAAATCCAGTATCATCTTGCGTAACTAAAACATTTTTAAGGAATATGAAACTTTTTAATTTCCTTGTATAAAAATGGTGAAATCAGACATGTACATGTTTATGGTAAAGGAAACATCTGAATTATGTAGAGGTTTACCGAGTAAATTCTTTAAAGACAATAATGAAGACATTTTGTACATAAACTATCCGAATTATTACTGGACTAATAACAAAATATTAAATATTAATGCCAAGCATGATTGAGGTCTTCATGCAAAATACATCATCAGCTCAAACCTGATATGAAATAATGCAGAATATATCATCAGTCCTAACCTAATGTGATGTAATAATGAATATACCATTAACCCAAACCTAATATGACATTGTGCAGAATACACAATTTACCCAAACCTAACATGACGTCTTGAACACACAAGCAGTCCTAACCTAATGTGACATCATGCAGAATACACTAGCAGTCCTAACCTAATATGACATCTTGAACACACAAGCAGTCCTAACCTAATGTGACATCATGCAGAATACACAAGCAGTCCTAACCTAATGTGACATCATGCAGAATACACAAGCAGTCCTAACCTAATGTGACATCATGCAGAATACACAAGCAGTCCTAACCTAATATGACATCTTGAACACACAAGCAGTCCTAACCTAATGTGACAACATGCAGAATACACTAGCAGTCCTAACCTAATATGACATCTTGAACACACAAGCAGTCCTAACCTAATGTGACATCATGCAGAATACACAAGCAGTCCTAACCTAATGAGACATCATGCAGAACACACAAGCAGTCGTAACCTAATGTGACATCATGCAGAACACACTAGCAGTCCTAACCTAATGTGACATCATGCAGAACACACAAGCAGTCCTAACCTAATGTGACATCATGCAGAACACACTAGCAGTCCTAACCTAATGTGACATCATGCAGAATACACAAGCAGTCCTAACCTAATGTGACATCATGCAGAACACACAAGCAGTCCTAACCCAATGTGACATCATGCAGAACACAAAAGCAGTCCTAACCTAATGTGACATCATGCAGATCACACAAGCAGTCCTAACCTAATGTGACATCATGCAGAATACACTAGCAGTCCTAACCTAATGTGACATCATGCAGAATACACAAGCAGTCCTAACCTAATGTGACATCATGCAGAACACACAAGCAGTCCTAACCCAATGTGACATCATGCAGAACACACAAGCAGTCCTAACCTAATGTGACATCATGCAGAATACACTGGCAGGCCTAACCTAATGTGACATCATGCAGAATACACTAGCAGTCCTAACCTAATGTAACATCATGCAGAATACACAAGCAGTCCTAACCTAATATGACATCTTGAACACACAAGCAGTCCTAACCTAATGTGACATCATGCAGAATACACTAGCAGTCCTAACCTAATGAGACATCATGCAGAACACACAAGCAGTCCTAACCTAATATGACATCTTGAACACACAAGCAGTCCTAACCTAATGTGACATCATGCAGAATACACAAGCAGTCCTAACCTAATGTGACATCATGCAGAATACACAAGCAGTCCTAACCTAATATGACATCTTGAACACACAAGCAGTCGTAACCTAATGTGACATCATGCAGAATACACTAGCAGTCCTAACCTAATATGACATCTTGAACACACAAGCAGTCCTAACCTAATGTGACATCATGCAGAACACACAAGCAGTCCTAACCTAATGTGACATCATGCAGAATACACTAGCAGTCCTAACCTAATGTGACATCATGCAGAATACACAAGCAGTCCTAACCTAATATGACATCTTGAACACACAAGCAGTCCTAACCTAATGTGACATCATGCAGAACACACAAGCAGTCCTAACCTAATGTGACATGATGCAGAACACACAAGCAGTCCTAACCTAGTGTGACATCATGCAGAACACACAAGCAGTCCTAACCTAATGTGACATCATGCAGAACACACAAGCAATCCTAACCTAATATAACATCATGCAGAATACACTAGCAGTCGTAACCTAATGTGATATCATGCAGAACACACAAGCAGTCCTAACCTAATGTGACATCATGCAGAATACGCTAGCAGTCCTAACCTAATGTGACATCATGGAGAACACACAAGCAGTCCTAACCTAATGTGACATCATGCAGAATACACAAGCAGTCCTAACCTAATGAGACATCATGCAGAACACACAAGCAGTCCTAACCTAATATGACATCTTGAACACACAAGCAGTCCTAACCTAATGTGACATCATGCAGAATACACTAGCAGTCCTAACCTAATGTGACATCATGCAGAATACACTAGCAGTCCTAACCTAATGTGACATCATGCAGAATACACAAGCAAGCAGTCCTAACCTAATATGACATCTTGAACACACAAGCAGTCCTAACCTAATGTGACATCATGCAGAATACACTAGCAGTGCTAACCTAATGTGACATCATGCAGAACACACAAGCAGTCCTAACCTAATGTGACATCATGCAGAATACACTAGCAGTCCTAACCTAATGTGACATCATGCGGAATACACTAGCAGTCCTAACCTAATGTGACATCATGCAGAATACACTAGCAGTCCTAACCTAATATAACATCATGCAGAACACACAAGCAGTCCTAACCTAATGTGACCTCTTGTAGAATACATGATTAACTCAAACCTAACGTGACATCATGCAGAATACACCAGCAGTCCAAACCTAATGTGGCATGATATATACACCATTGACACAAACCTAATGTGACATGCAGAATACACCAGCAGTCCAAACCTAATGTGGCATGAAATGTACACCAGTAACACAAACCAAATGTGACATGCAGAATACACCAGCAGTCCAAACCTAATGTGGCATGAAATATATACTATTAACACAAACCTAATGTGACATCATGCAGAATTCACCAGCTGTCTAAACCTAATGTGGCATGAAGTATACACCATTAACACAAACCTAATGTAACAACATGCAGAATACACCAGCCATCCTAAACTAATATGACATCATGCAGTAATATACCCTATCAATTTCAACCTAATGTGACACCATCCAGAATACATCATCAATCCTAACCTAATATGACATCATGCAGAATACACCATGAATCCTAAACTAATGTGACATCATGCAGAATACACCATCATTCCAAACCTAATGTGACATGCATAGACCATCAATTCTAACCTAACATGACATGCAGAATACACTATCAATCGTACACTAATTTGACTTCATGCAGAACACACCATCAATCCGAACCTAATGTGACATCAAGCAGAACACACTATCAATCCTAACCTGATGTGATATGCAGAATAGACCGTCAATTCTAACCTAATATGACATCATGCAGAATACACCATCAATCCTAACCTAATGTGACATGCCGAATACACTAACCTAATGTTACATCATGCAGAATACAACATCAGTACTAACCTAAAATGATATCTGATTATCTTTAGCCATTTACATCAGGATATGGAATAAATTAATTTTATCTAGCAGTTAACAAATAGTTTTCTAGTTGCATTGTATATTGACAAATTGATTGAAAAACTGAATGTGTATATTTTATTCTAGGAATCAACAAACTTAGAATTTAATTTGAGAAAAAATTGGTTGTCTCACTATTAATAAAACAATAAAATTACAAGATAGCTTTTTTCCCTCAGTTTGGTAATTGTAATTGTATTGTATAGTCAAATATTCTGTTTCCGTTCCCTTCTTTCATGAAGTCAGATAACTAAGGTCAAAACAGAGTTACATCCCCTATATAAGAAAGTACTTTACAAAAGCTTCACTCACTTTACAGCACTTAGCTACTGTTGTAACAAAAAAATAACTGATATGGAAAATGTCTGCCGTTTACCATTAAAAGACCTTCATAACTTCTTTTTGGTGAAATTTAACACACTAGTAGGGGCAAAGGAATGAAGAGGATCCTTTGATTTCCATAATTGTAACTTTTTGCTACAATTTTTTTCTTGCATATAAGTTGGGTCCAGTTGTAAAAAACATAGACACTGATCTGATATTGTGTAGACATAAAAGGGTCTACATTGTTTTTGTTCTCCTGTTTAGTCCTTCAGTGCCATGTCAGATTTTCGGTCTTTGACCCTGAGCTCCATGCTGAAGAAGCTTAGAGAGGACAGGGATGATTTATAATATTTGCCTCCATTATCCATCATTAGGTCCAAGAAGCTGTGGCCAACTGTCTTCCTCCTCTGGTCCCAGCCATCAAGGCAGATGCTTCCCAGCTGGTACAGAAGTTGATGCAACACCTGCTTGAGTCAGAAAACTATGGAGAACGAAGAGGTGCCGCATATGGTCTAGCAGGTTTGGTGAAAGGGCTGTCCATCACGGCCCTGAAACAACTGGACATCATGACCACTTTAGAGGAGGCTGTGAAGGACAAAAAAAATCCTAGACGCAGGGAAGGTTAGCATCTTAGTGTCAGATCAAAACATTACTGATTGGTACTGGGGATGATGAAATTATATGATAGATTTTGATAATTGTCATAAAGTCAGAACGATGTCTAAACATTTAGGTATATAGATCCATTTAAGTCAGAGAAATGCATAATTTTTGTTTTTTTTCTTACTTGGTTTCTTTTTAAATACAGGATTTTTAGAATTGATAAGTAGTAATACCTTTGTCCATCCATCTCTTTGTATGCACATCCATCATTTATCTCACCATAGTTTGTACATTTGTGTGCAGATTCAGTTTTGCATTTAGGTCCGTGTATTTTGCATGAACACATTTTTTGAAAATATTATCCCATTCTTTACACAGGACCTTTTTCATAATTATTAATTACTTGTAGCTGATAAAATAATGCTGTGATTCACTTTTACAGGTGCTCTCTTTGCCTATGAGATGCTGTGTATCATGCTGGGAAAGTTTTTTGAACCTTATGTTGTGAGCATTCTTCCTCACCTACTGCTCTGCTTTGGCGATGGAAGTCAGTATGTCAGAGAGGTAAGGAATGGTTATTAGCTGTACTTTTCATAGACCAAACAGCTTGTGGGATGGTCTGTTGTCCATCGATTCCTTAGCACAAGTTCATTTTTGCTACACCTCCTGTACATTGCTCCTATTGTCTGGTTGGTTCTGTATGAAAATGGTTCTGCATGGACATACAATATGAGGTTTTACGAAAAAACTTCTAAAGATGTCTAGTTGGTCTGAAATGAAAAGGGTGCCAATCTTTCATTCAGTATGATTGTCACTGTGTCTGATTTGAAAATCTTGTTATTATTAAAAAATTTAGTGTATGGTTTCAACACTCAGCAGTTAAAAAGAACAAATGGTCTAATCTTGAATTCCTGGAAATTATTTCTGACCAGTAGAGCAGCAGTCCTTTTGAGGGACACTTGTTTAGCTCTTACCAATGTATGCATTCATGTGCATTGTACAGGCTGTAGCATCTGCAGACTTGTAGTTGAATCCAGATGAAACCTTACACTTCTTGTGCACTCTTTTTGGCTAGAAATGCACTCCAATTTACCCACAAAGTAAACAAGGGAGTGCATTCTTGCGAACCAGGCAGCTCACTACAGTGCACATGGTAGTGTATTAAATTGAACAAGGTAATATACTGTAGTGAACAAGATAGTACACTATAGTGAACATGGTAGTGTACTATAGTGAACAAGGTGGTGCACTGTTATTAACAATGGGGTGCCAGATGGTAAAAATATGTACATCAGATTTAACTTGGATTTATACTGGAGATATCTTGGTAGACATGTATTGAAAGTTTGAAGGAATTCAGAAGAGCTTTTTATTCAGTAATTGAGTGACTGAGTGAGTGACAGCCTTAGTTATAGAAGTGATGAAGATGATGATAATAGTGTGATCATCATTATTGTATTATTGTTATTGTAACAGTTGCAATTTTATTATTATTATTATTATTATTGTTATTATTATTATTATTATTATTGATGTTGTTGTAGTGACCATGGTGGTGATGGTAATGTGATGTTCTTGTCTTTGTTGTTGTTTTTAAGGACATAGTAATTCTTTATGCTTTGTGTTATTGTTATTACTGTTTTTGTTGATGGTGGTGGTTCTGGAGGTACTGGTGGTAAATATGGCAATGGCGGTGGTGCGGAGGGTACTGGTGATGTCAGGTGATATTCAGTAAATATTCATTGCATGTATTGTAACTTTTGTAAAAGGTTTATGAATGAAAGCAATTTAAAAAAGAAATTAATAACTTATAATAAATGTGAATTTCATAAATAATAGAAAAGAAATTTCATTTTATACTTTTAAATAAAATTTGGGGATAAAAATTCATTAAACCCAAAGTCTGTGAGTCATGTTTTGGACCTAGCGGACTATGTCTGAATTGGATCATAACGGATATATTGAACAATGTGGCAGCTAAGTTAACCAAATCATCTTTCCACTCCACAATTTTACTATTGAAATTTTACTACTTGCATGAATTGGCCTTCACAAGATTACATTTGTCAGTTCCCAGGTGATCAGATATTGGGCCCACTTTGGCATCCAGTTTGAGGGGCCCCGAGTGGCCTTGTGGTCTAAAGTGCCCGCCATTACAGATCACTGCCATCTCATTTCTGTGTGCGTGGGTTCGAGTCTCAGGCTCAGCCGATGTTGGTACGTGAGAGCTTGCCAGTAGCTTCTCATGGGTCAGTGGTTCTTTCCGGGGTTCTCCATGGTTCTTCCTTCACCATTTATACCGGCCATCATGTATAGCTTGTCTTGTGCGGAAAAAGGCATTAAACTCTATAACAACAACGACAATCCTGTTTGATAAGTTGAATGTTCTATTCTTAGTCACTTACATTTAATTAAAATGGCTGGATACACATTCCCTGATAATTTTCTTTGTTTCAGGTATCCAAACTTCCATTTGTCGTTTTTGTGTGGTTTATTTGTTTGCTAATGTGTTTGATTTTGAACAAATATTTTTGGGGATCATGGGTATTGCATAATAAAGAAAAGACCACATCTTTTTTAAAATTCAGCAACAGTCCAATGTTACCTTTGCATATGTAATTTTATTTTGAAATAGTGTGGGAAATGTTGGAAACGCTACCTCATCGGGATAACCTGACCACAAAATCCCTCCAACCAAGACCAGATTGTATTTATGGAGAAGTTGTAACTGGTTTCAATGTATATTTGTCTGCATTGTTTACATGTAAATTGGTTATTGAGGATTAAAAATAGCTAATTGAAACCCTGTTTTAAGGTAAATCACTTGCTGAGGGTTCAAAAGCACCTGAACTATTTATGTGGTTTGAGACTATTTATCTGGGGCAGTAAAATAGGGTTCAGTCTAGTTACAGTTTACCTAGATTGACATCTAGGAGTCTTATTACTCAATGCAATGGTCACCTGTTTTTTGCATGGAAAACTGTCTAGGTGTATTAATGGCCTTTAATAATGATTATTTTTTTAACAGTACAATAGTAACATATAACAGAAAGACATAATAATAATAATAATAATAATAATAACAACAACAACAACAACAACAAATGTCACACTCAACAATATCTACAACTACTACTTGTACTATTGTTGCTAGTACATAGGCAATTTCTGCATTTATCCTATTACAAGATGTGGAGAAATAGCAGAGTTTACATGCCTTCTGTACTGATCAGCCAAATTATCATCATCATGATTGTCATCTTTTCTCGAAAATGCGATATGCTACATTTTGGCAAATTGGTTACTATAATATGCATAAATAGTGCCATAACTCATAGCAAAGGTGTGAAGTATGCACTGCCTTGCTCATTATAGTAAACTACATTGCTTATTGCAGTGCACTGCTATATTCACTATAGTACACTGCCTTGTCCACTGCAGTGCACTACTTCTGCATTGCTAGTGCACTCCTATGGCACAGTTGTGTAAGGTTTCATTAGGTGCAACTGTAGTAATAGTAGTGTATGAGTATACACCAGTAATGCTATCAATTGTAGGAAAAATTTTCATCACACAAATTTATGTTCTTCTGTGTTATGTACTGCATTATAAAGAGAACCATGGTGTGTATGGAACTGGGATATATTGACATTAGTATAATATATCTAACTGTGATATGACAGAAACTATCAAAATTTGCTAAATCATGGTGTTTTGAAAAGGAAATAAATATAACATTTAACTTTTCCTTGTTTTCTTGCACCTCATGGAAAGCTGCTATGTTGTAGGTACATTGGACATGAGGTGTTTTGAACCCTTGTTTATTTTCTGCAGACATGGATGAAAATGCATGCAGTTTCATGTACTGTATATACGCAATTATAAGTCCAACTGCAAACTGCACAGACTCGGATCTGCTGTCATATAATGCACCAGCAGATCTGGATCTGTGCAATTTGTTTAGAGTAATCAGTAGAACAAACAACATAGATCTGCCTGTGCTTTATGTGATGGTAGATCAGGGTCTATGTTTTTTGCAGTTTGACTCAACTTATAAGTGAGTATATATGGTACTTTATATAGGCAGCTGATGAGACCTCCAAAGCAGTGATGAGCATGCTGACAGCCCATGGAGTGAAACTAGTTCTGCCTTCTCTTCTGAAAGGTCTAGAGGAAGATTCTTGGAGAACAAAAACAGGTAACTTCTTTTTTGCACTTTGCACTTCACTGGCATGTGTGTATTTATTTGAATGTAATATAAAGGCTTTCATGTTAATGACTCTACTATAATTTATTCCTCAGTATGAAAAAAATAATTGCAATACAGTTATGTTAATAAATGTGTAAAATCTAATAATGAGATTAATCTTTGTTATGACATAGTAAAGGTTTTGTGCCATAATACCATTTAGAGCACTGTAATGTTTGTTATGGCATGTTAAGTCAAAATATATTACAGAAGCAGTAGTGTGATAGAGCAGGGTCAACAAAGTGCCATAGTTTTATGTAATGTATCTATCTTGGACCGCTCCAGTGGCCTAGTGGTTAGAGCGTCTGTCTTGGATGTGGGAGGTCATAGGTGCGAACCCTGGCCAAGTCATGCCAAAAACTTATAAAAATGGTACTTAGAGCTGCCTCGCTAGGCGCTCAGCATTAATAGGTTAGTGTTAGGACTGGTCGACCTGGTGTCAGGATAATGTGACTGGGTGGGACATGATGCTACATGTCTGCGGCAAGATGCCTCAGTGCTAGACATCACTATAAACTGCCACACTGCAGACATCATAGCAGTATGACTGAAAATTTTTTAAAGCTACGTTAAAAATCCAAGTCACACACACACATGTAATGTATATTGCAATATCAAGACATGACAAGTCAATGAGGAAAGTAATGCACATGTATCTTCATTGGTATACAAGTGGGAGAGGTGAAAAATTACTAGCTTCAGTGATGCAGTTACCACCTTGAACAGTGATTATGTATTAATTATTTAACTCTTTCGGCAGAGAGCCATGTTTTGGTACATAAATGTTTAAGAACATTGGCAAAGAACCATGCATTGGTACCTGTATAAGAAAATTGGCAAATAAATACTGTATATAGTCAGAATACATGTGTACTCATCAACTAGCTCATTGTATCCATAATAATAGTAAATACCATTAAAAATGTATGCTTAGCATTCTTCATTAAATTTGTTACCTTTTCACAATACCTTGATATTTACTTCCATGACCTTGAAAATCCAGACCTCACAGACTTATTGATATGCTAAAGATCATCTGTTCCCACAGATGGAAGTCAGATAAGAGTGGACTGATTGGATAGAGTGATTGGCACCATATCCCATCCATTCATCTGTCATCCAGTGGCCTAGTGGTTAGAGCGTCTGCCTCGGATGCGGGAGGTCGCGGGTTCGAACCTCGGCTGAGTCATACCAAAGACTTACAAAAATGGTACTAACAGCTGCCTCACTTGGCGCTCAGCATTAAGAGGTTAGTGTTAGGACTGGTTGGCCTGGTGTCAGGATAATGTGACTGGGAGGGACATCATGCTACGTGTCTGTGGCATGATGCCCCAGTGTGGGACATTACTATAAACTGTCACACTGCAGACATCGTAACGATATGACTGAAAATTTTTTAAAGCTACGTTAAAAAATCTAAATCACACAATCATCTGTCATTGTATAAAGTGATTGATGCCATATTCCATTCATTTGTCACTCACTGGATAAAGTGATTGGCACCATATTCCCTCCATTCATCAGTCATTTGATAGAATGATTGGTACTGTATGTCTGTCATTGGATAGAATGATTGGCCCCATATCCCATCCATTTGCCAGTTACTACTTCTGCCCATGCTAGAAACATGCACATTTTGTTGTTTTTTTTAACCTTGCAAACTGATATCCACTTGTGCCTTTTTACCATTTGAGCGATTCTTGGAAGTAAACTTCAGCTGTTGTGTCTATTCCTTGCTCTATCTTCATTGTCAACAAATATTTTTCATTTCATTTGTCAAACTTCGTCATATGATGAGTGTGTCAGTGCCATTTTATATACCTAATTGGGTTCATAATACATCAGCCAATTGAACTAAAGTACTTGACCTTATCTATGAATTCGGTCAACCAATGTGTTATTACATGTTGTAATGTCATGTGTGTAATTTATAAGTGTCAATAGAATGTGCAGGATTAAGTGTATTGGGTGTAGATGTCTCAAATTAGACTTATCACCCACGCTGCTTGTATTTCTTTTGTATGAGGCTTAGTTTGGGTTATATTGGTCATATGTGCTCACACTAGCCTGGAAAGGTATGGATAACCATTGTCTCCACTTGATTTGAGCAGTGACAGATAGAGAAATGCATAATCAAAGATGCGGACTTCATTAGTATTGCCACATCCACAGACCTTGGTTTGAGCTTCCTTTACTCACCAATAGTGCAAACTTGCTTCCTAGTCATTATAGGTACAGCAGGCTGGCTCAGTGAGATAATGCTTTACCACTTGATCCTAGCTATTGGCTGTTGGCAATTCCGTCATGACCAGTCTAATTCACTCATGATGGTCATGGCTTTCACTGCCAAAAGCATTTGCATACATGGGGAATCACTTGGAATCTTGATCTTCTTTGATCAGTCACCCCATATGCATATACAGAGCTTCATAAGAACTCTGAAGTGGGACTCAAGTGAAATGATCTGATCAGAAGAAGATCATGTTTGTTCTTATCACTTTCGAAGAAGGGATGATATTTCCACTGAGGCATCATGGATTTATTTTTTTCTACAAACCTCTTAAATTTACCAAGTGCTGTGCTTAAACTTAGTTTCACATGAGATTCGGAGGTGCTTCAAGTCCTTTAGGAGAATGGAGACAGGGTCAGCTCCAGGGTGAGGGGATGTTGCAGGGTCAGCTTGTTTAGAAGAATGGAGACAGGATCAACTCCAAGGTAAGGGGATGTCAACTCCAGCTTAAGCGAATATAATGGGGTCAACTCATTTAGGAGAATGGAGAGGGGTCAACTTCATGGCAAGGGGATGCACAAGGGTCGGCTCCTTTTGGAGAATGGAGATGGGGTCAGCTCCAGGATAGAGGGATGTACCAGGGTCAACTCCTTTGGGGGAATGACAATGGGTTCAACTCGAGGGTTAGGGATGTAACAGTGTACATGCCAACCATTACGTTTTTGGCTTAATCATTACGCCTTGTTTTAACTAAATTACGCCTTACACATAAACATATATGGATTATGCGATTTCGGTATATCCCCCTTCCAAAAAAGAATCAATAATTTGTTTCCTCGTTTTTATCAACATCCCATGAATCCCACTGACTGTATTCTTGAAAAGACGGCTTCTGTGTAACTACGATATAAGAGTATGCTTGTCCATAGACTTGCATGTACTTTCCTAACAGCATTATGTTTTATTTATAGCGGCTGTCCTATTTCCAAGAAACATGCTGGTTTCTACTTTCAAACGTTTGACCTCGGATTCTATTTATAGCAGCTGTATGGCTTAGTTAGGAGAAAACAGACTGGTTTTCTAATTTTTAATCTTTACTCGCAGATTCTTTGTTTTAATTCATATTTGGTACAGAACCAGTCTGTAGGATATTTGGCACTAAAAGTCAGTCAGATTTATTCAAGTCGATGCATGTGCTAGAGCAAAAATGTTTTTCAGATAATGTCACAGATGGATTAAATAAAGATGAAAAACTGATTCAGGGATGAATACGTAACACAGCATTCCATTCTAGGGCAGATTCACGCCCATTGCAGGCTGTGTGGAAAGGATTTTAATATTATTCATGGTGGTAAATTTGATGTGGAGCAACACTTGAAAACTAAAGAAATCTGGGGCCCAGAGTGGATGAGTGGTCTAAAGCGCTCTCCGTTACGGATCACTGCCATCTCACTTCTGTCTGCGTGGGTTCGAGTCTAGGATTCGGCGAATGTGGAAATGTGAGAAAGCTTGTCAGTAGCTTCTCGTGGGTTGGTGGTTCTTTCCAGGGATTTCCCGGTTTCTTCCTCCACCATTAATACTGGCCACTATGTATAGCCTATCGTGTGCTGAAAAATGGCGTTAAGCCCCACAACAACAACAACAACAACAACAACAACTACTAAAGAAATCTTGAATTATGGTAACTCCAGTACTACGGTAACTTCTTTTGTACAGCAAAACTCAATTATGGACATGAATGTTATAAATGCAGAGGCGTTATTTACCGAGTTCTTAATAGAACATGGACTACCCCTAGCAGTAGAAGACTATGTTGGTCCTTTGATCAAACATGTTTCCTGATTCCAAAATTGCAGAATACATGCATGTGCAAGAGCAAAATCATCTAATATCATTTGGTGTTTAGCTGAAGATACTTCACTTAAAATTGCAGAAGCCATGAAAATTGGGTCGTTTAGTATTGCCACAGACGGGAATAGTAATTATGATGACAGAAAGTTGTACTCAGTCTGTGTAAGAGACTTTGACAGCAAAAAGGGCAAAGTCAGAGTGCTGTTATTTCATTACCAGAATTAACAGTAAATTCCACTGTAGAAAACATTTTTGATTTGTGTGATAATGTTTTGAATAAATATGATATAAACTGGCAGAACTGTATGGGGTTTTCAGCTGATAATGCATCAGTGATAACTGGAATTCATAAAGGAGTTGCATTCTGTATTTTGAAAAATGTCTCATCAGTGTACATCACAGGTTGTCTCAGACATTTGATGCACCTTGATGCATGAAAGGCTGCCAATAAATTAGAAGGAGAATGCCTGAAGTATCAAGTTGTCTTTCTACCTGACCATGTACTTAATGCAGACAGAATTGATTTTTTTCATCTTATTTCCCAGCTAAACGACCCAATAACCGGAAGATATAAATTTCCTCTTCATTGTCGGGTTATGAAAAGAATATTGGTTCTTTACCATTCAAATGCTGGCAGTGAGAGGTTGTTCTGTATTGTTAACAAAAATAAAACTGAATTCAGATCTAGGCTCAGTAATCTAGTACTTAGTGCTCTGCTGGTGTGCAAAACATTCATAGTCTCAGTTGGTACAAAGTGTTTCGAAATGCAACATGAGAGTCTGTTGCTTTTTAAACCTATAAGTGCTTCATATATGAAAACTTGAAACAGTAATTGATGTTAAAAGACAGTAGGGGTAAAAAATCATTTTGTACATGTGCTCATTGAATTTGTATCATGTTATATGTGGATTACTCTTTTTCTTCTCGGATTACTCTTTTTGTCCACTTGGATTATACTTTTTCCTCGCCAGGGGTTGGCATGTATGTAACAGGGTCAACTCCTTTAGTAAATGGGGTCAACTCTAATGTAACGAGATGTAACAGGATCAACTCATTTAGGAGAATGGAAACTGGGTGATCTGGATAAGGGGATGTACCAAGGTCACCTCCTTTAGTAGAATGGTGATGGGGTCAGCTCCAATATAAGGTGGTATTTAGGAGAATGGAGACAGGTCAACTCCAGTGTAATAAGATGTAACGTGCTCCTTTTGACTGTTCTTCAAAGACAGTTATAATCAGGTAATATATCTGAAGTAGAATCCATAAATAGATTTCTTCGATATTACATGTGTAAGCATAATATGGGCTCACCCTTGCAAGCCCTTCTGCAATTACATCCCTGTATGTGCATGCACATCCATTCTAGTAGTAACTGACAAACTCAAATTGGTGCCAACTTTGGCAACAGTAATGCTTTGTAACATTTTGTATTGCTAATGCAAGCTTATGAAGGCTGGATTTGTGAGGTAGAGGATGTACTCCATGGATATTATAATCATGTATTGTGGAAGAGACACATTATGTCTCCAGAAATTGGTTGCAAACATTTTCTGTGCTAGATTCCATTCAAATCAAAATAATTTTTTTTCTAACAAATTCACACTAACCTATTAAAAACTAAAAAATTTCGTAAATATTCATCTACATGTATGTTGCGCATGAGACTGATTTTTACCAACAATAAAATGCAAAAATTGGACGTTGTGATTTTCTTTGTTTGAAACTTGTACAATAGTCCCCCTCTTGAACAGCCCTCCTGACCAGTGGCCACCCGCTCCTTACGGCCAGAATCTGATGGCACTGACAAATATGTGTTCAAAAGTACCCCTCATAAAAGGCCACCCCGCTAACGCGACCAGTGGCCAGCATATTAGTGCAAAAATATAAAATTTACCCCTCACAAACGGCTGCATTTTATTAAATAATATGTATCCAGAACCAATTTTATTCATAACGTGTGTTAAGTAATCCGATTTCTGTTTCCCGATGTCAGGTTTTCGTTCCTGAAAGAAGTGTTGACTAAAGTACATGTACCACTAAGGTTAATATTATATCATTTACGCCTCACGATAAGCCACATTTATTCCATAAAGCCGAGAAAGACTCAAATTTTAATCCATACAAAAAGGTAAGTACATGTAATCCGATTAGCCTTACTGTGGTGTTATCATGGGATGTCCGGTTTATTCACTCTGATAATTGTTAAGATTACAATTATTGAACAGTAGTAACAGCTGAGAAGTGGTGGTATTGATGTACAATACACAAGTCAGCAGGAAAATAATTTGATAACCTTTATGGCTTCCCTTAGTAAGATGTTGAGCTTGTTCATTTTCATAATTAATGGCTATTACTACTGACAATAATTGTCAAGATTACAAATCCTAATGGCTGCGAGATGCTATTGTTCAGGTCAAATCTGTTTACATATCGAAGCCGTTTTGGCTTCTCTCCCTTAGTGTAAAGAAATGTAAACACAAATAGGGTACCAGACTGCGACTAATGAATCACGTAACAAGATCGCTGCCTTTAAGAAAACACATGGCATTTTGTTTAAATGCAGAAAAGTTGTTTTATCAGTCTTGTAGTTGGCAACACTGATGATTACAACCGGACATAATTGTTAAGATCATAACACGGTCAGCATAGTCTACAAATAGGTTCTTGCAGACACACACACAGAGAGAAATTAGCCTTGAACAAAACGGTACCAGACAAAGACCGAAAAATCACGTGACAACACATTCCTTTACAAAGAAGGCATTTCGTCCGCTCTGCAAAAGTTTCGTCTGCATAATTAAATTGCATACAATTAGCAACATCAGAATAAATCATTACAAAACATTAACATGTCACCACGTAAATGGAGACGATTATTTTAGAAAAAAGTCGGTTATTCTACTCGACATCGGGTGAAGTGGGGAGGGGGAACTTGCTGAATGATTATAGGTAGAAAAGATTCGAATAAAACAATTTTATGTTGAAAAGACTCGAATAAACAACATCGTAACCGATAAGGAGGTTATTCAGCAGCAGTGGGAAAATGGAGCAAATGGAAAGAGAATTATGTATGTACCAAGATTTAAATGACGTTTTTGAATGGTTTTGCAATGTGCATGACAACAACACCCACTCGCATATCATTTACGCCAAGAATAAGAACTATTAATGCATATTCAGTTGAAATAAGTCTATTATTATAACAAGAAGAACCTTTTAATAATTAATGTTACTTTTAAACGAAGATATTAAATGCTTTGAAGAATGTAGCTTTCTTACTGTGTACATTACATATACTTCTCTCAAAAAATTTATTCCCCCTCTGGAAAGGCCACCCGTCTTATAAGGCCACTTTCCTGGTGCAGAAGGGGTGGCTGTATAAGAGGGGGACTACTGTATATGGTTATTGACTATGTAATGTATCTTATATGAACATAGAAAGAAGGTGTAAAACTTCCTGACCCAAGTTTAGGAGTAAACATTCAATTTCATGGGTAAAGAGTATCTGCAACAAACAGTTGATTTATTGTAAAAAAGAAAACAAAGCAGAAAGAATAAATGAAATAAGCATAATATTAAATGAAACACATGTCAATAACTTTAATTTGCATGCTGCACAGCAAAAATAGGGAGTTAATCAATTGATTATAATGGCAAATCTCTCCACCCCTAAAATGTAAATAGTTCTGTTCCAGTTAGTGCCCAGCTTACTGTTGTAATTAGCATTACAAAGACAAGTAGCCCATGTATAACTGAGTGAGTTGAAGCTGAAGTCGCATTTCTGACTACAATTTAAGGAATTTAAGGAAATTTAAGATTTTTTATTGGGTATAGCCATATGTGGACTTGAATATATACATGAAAGATGTAATCTGATGATATTTATTGAGTTAATTGTTAAGAGCTAAGATGAAGGCTGAGGTATTTTTCAGATCAAAACTGCTTCAGATAAATGTTCAGAAACAATGATGTTTCAGACCTCTTCAGTATATTCTTACACAAGCCATCTAATTCCACTTAGTAAGGGATAGATACTGATGATAAAGTTTACTGTGTACTAAATTGATTGACTTTTTGGCCACGAGTAGATTGATCATGTGACCACTGGCTGTAAGCATGAACAAGCCATGTAAGGTGGCTTTAGTTTAATGATTGTTAACAAAGTTGTTTCATATAGCTACAACAGCTCAGAGCTGTGGGATTAATGTTGATGATTTGCAATTACTTATTAGTTAGGTAAATTTTTAGCAGTTCGGGGGATAAACCTATTTTAGTAATTGCAATGCTTGTGCATGGGTGTGTATGCCGTTTGATTCATTTGTGGTTTGTTGTTTGCTCTCAGTTAAACAATTTACACAGAATGGAATGAAGACAGACACAAAGAAGAATTATTAGTGTTAGTGTAGATGGTTCAGTAGAAATTAAATTTTAAGTTATCAGCATTTTTAAGAGCTGATGTCTTTGTGTGATGGACAGTTGACATATTTGCTGTGAACATTCAGAAAAAGAAACTTTTAGCATTTCTAATCATTTAAAGAAAGACAGAATATTTCCCTATTGTAGCACTAGTATAGCGGTGGTGATGATGATGATGATGATGGTTGTTTTTGTAGTGTTCATTAGATGATAACAATTATGTTAATAAATGTTTAAAAATAATAAAAAATCATTTAATGAATGTAAAATTATAATACTGATAAAAATGTACATATTTAGAAAAAATGGAGGGATGCTCAGGTGGAATAATTTTTCTAAATAAACCTCTTTTGCAATTTTCCTTGAAGAAAGCAACCCAGTCAAGAAGAGAATGTGCTACAATTTTTCTTTCCCTTTAGGTGCTGTGGAGTTACTTGGTGCTATGGCCTTTTGTGCCCCAAAACAGCTTTCAGCTTGCCTGCCCAGTATAGTGCCAAAATTGACAGAGGTTCTGACAGACTCTCATGTCAAGGTACAGAAAGCAGGGGCACAGGCTCTCAAACAGATTGGATCTGTCATCCGCAACCCAGAAATTCAAGGTATTATATTTTAAGGAAAATAATTACAGAGTACCTTGTTTTATTGTTGCACAAAAGGATGAAAAAGAAACATCGATGTGCATTCTTCCTTGATTACTACAATAAGTATAAAATTGAAGATCGAATTTGCAGTCGAAATAGTTTTATGTTGCTTTCCAGCAAGAATGTGTCTTTAAAGTGTTTTCTTTGTCTGCAAATTGGCTTGGGTTTCCTCTGCATATACAGATTCTGGGTATTTTATAACATATTACAAGAATATGTAACAACTTGACTTCAATGTAAATAAATCAGTTTTAACTTGATGGAGATGCCTTTATGAAGGTGGGGCAGCCATACCACCACCAATAAAACTTGTATGAACTTGGTTAGATTGTGTTTGGCAGCATTGTTAACTAAGATGATGAGTTTGGAGAGGCTTTGTGATGTCTATAATAAAGTTTGAAGTCTTTTAAGATTTTTATCTGTTTGATTTTGCCTGGTCCAAATTTGGGTTAAAATTGTCACTGTGCATGAATATTTGCAAAACCTAGACCCTCTGTGGTAATAATATTAATAATGCCAATTCCTTTAGTTACAGTTCTATGCAAGATGTATGGAAAATAAGGAAACCAGATGCAAAAGCTTGTCTTGAAATTATGTGATGGCTTTTTGAGTTACAGCGTAGTATACCAGCAGTGATACTAATTTATTATTTCCATCAGAATCTGATTCATTATCAGAAAATGCTGATATTATAATATAAAGAAAAGGCACTATTTCATGTTTTATAACATTTCCCCTAAAATGGATGAAAGTGATGTAAATAATCCTACTGATTTAAAAGGCAATTTACTGATAAAAATTTTGAAATCTGCTGATTTGATGTTATGGTTCTGTCACATGTATAATATTTGTTATTCTAAGTTTCATGAATTCCAGGTATAATATCATATTTTAATGCTTAATTTAGCATCAGATTCTGAATTAAGCTCAGAAGCAAATATCAGAGAACATACATTGAGATTATCTGTCAGTTAGTTTTAGCATGCATTTTGAATAGCTAGTAGGGACAGGACTCGATCCAGAAATACATATGATTCTGACTTTAATCTGTGTCATGTCAAGGATTGTCAAAAATGTTTTGAAAATTAAACTTGAAAGTTGAGGTCCGCTGCAAACAACATAGATCCTGATCTGCCATTGCACAGTGCACTGGCAGATTAGGGTCTGTGTTGTTTGTTTGTTTGTTTTATTGATGACTCCTGACAAACTGCATAGGCCCATGTCTGCAGGTACATCATGCATTGACATATCTGGGTCTGTGCAGTTTGCATTTGGATTTGACTTGTAAGCAGGCATATAAGGTGAGCTAGTGTTGTTTTGTTCCAAAAGTATTTGAGAACAAGTGATCTCTAGTAACTTTTTTCTTTCCTCTTCCTTGTAGCCATTGTTCCTGTTCTGCTTGATGCCCTTCAGGAACCTGCCAAAAAGACAATGTTATGCCTGCAAACGCTGCTAGAAACCAAATTTGTCCACTTCATTGATGCCCCATCTCTTGCACTCATCATGCCTGTAGCTGAGAGGGCATTCCAGGACCGTAACACGGAGATAAGAAAAATGGCAGCTCAGATTATTGGCAATATGTATTCTTTAACAGATCAGAAGGTAATCAGTTTTTCACATAACATGGGAGGTTATGATAATCTTATATTTCTGCAGGCATCTCCCATGATCAGAAGACTAGTCAGTGCCCCAGTGCTCAATATGAAGGAATCCACTTTTAGGAAACATTAGGTAGGCCAAGCATATAGGGCAAACAAATGCTATATTTGTATTGGTTGTTTGGGAGGCTGATTCAAAAATAGATTCATTATAACTGTATCTGTTATACTTTTGATTCAGTCGGTGGTTTATTCCAGCATAATCCCTTCTCCTCATTAGTTTATCATAGATATATGATTCTACCAGGAATAGGACAAATATAACCATTTTAAGGGCTGTCTGTGGCATGCATTGTATGAAAGATGGTGGGAATTGCCGTGACACTGAAAATACTTATTTCACTTGTGAGCTAGTGCCATTGTTCTTGTGAAAGCAATTCCATGCTAGTATAAATATCTGCTGGCATATTCACCTTGGCGTATCAATAAAGTTTCAGTCTTAAGGTGACCTGGGGCAATAAACATTGACCAGAAGAAAAATGTAAACATTTTGGAATTCTCATTCTCATCTTCACAGAAGTCTTGCTCATAAAGGTGTGAGATAGCTTGTTGAAAGGGACATATTTCTTTGCATCAAAATGATGTTTGAATTACTGAAAAGTGTCACTGTAAATGCAAATATTATTAAGAAATTGATGGCAAGGTGTGAAACCACAACGTAATATTCTCATAATTTTTGCCCATTTTTGTATGAAGCTTGCATTGGGTACATGTTTAAAAATTGCAGATGACTTCCTTTACCACATGTTTCTAGACTGACAAAATGTAGGGCAAAATTAGGTTACAATGAATGCACACTAGATGTTAAGCATTGTTGAACATAACAATTCTTAAGGGTAGAAACTATGCTTACATTTATTTTGAATGTGCAAATCAACAACTACTTGACCCAGGGATGAGTAAGTACTTAGGTTTTACTTGGCCCAGCCAATATTTACCTGGACAAGATGAGAGGATGAGTGGTTTTCCTGAGCCCTGATATATGGCAGCAGATTTAGCTTTAAGATACTATTTCTGTGCAGGATTTAGAACCGTACATTGAGAAGGTCATTCCTGGCTTGAAGCAGTCACTTTTGGACCCAGTACCTGAAGTTCGTACCGTCTCAGCCCGAGCCCTTGGTGCCATGGTGAAGGGACTTAGCAAGGACAAGTTTAATGATCTCATGAAATGGCTGATGGATGTACTCAAGTCAGAGGCCAGTTCTGTTGATAGGTCAGGTGCTGCTCAAGGTATGGAATAACATTAGCCATAAATCAAATTTGCATCAAACCTGCATTAGAATATATCAAGACTTTGTATCTATTATGCACTAGCAGATCAGGGTCTGCGTTGTTTGTTCTGCTGATTACTCCTAACAAATTGCACAGACCCAGATGTGTTGCACCAAGATAACTCGTGAACCCACTTAATAATGCAGGGTAGTCTTGGATCCCATTTAGTTTCTAGAAAATGCCAAAAGAAATTACTAATATTTATTGAATGTGAAGAAAATCATGATCAAATAGTAAATGGAACCCTGATATATTGCTTGTTTTATTGTCAGAAATGGCAGTTTTTGGAAATTTGAATCAACATCATGAAATTCTCAGCTTATAAGTCCTGTATTTTGTTACATGTTTTTTACAAGAAAAATTCTCAGTACACTGTAAATAACGATCTTTGATAAAATTTTGATTTGTGAAAATGTCACTAATGCTTAAATGTTGCTTCAAGAAATAAATAGCAGTGAAACAAGTTTTGTCAAGTGAAATTTGTGTTGTAGTTGTATATTTTAATTCTGTTTCGGTGTAATCATCATTAATTTGATATGCCCTCTTGTATTCAAATGTGAAAAATATTAATCTATAGTCATCGCTATGTCCATGAGCATTTATATCAGAACTTAACTGCTGCGTTTTATTCTCCAATTTGCAGATGTATTTGCCGTTACACATAATTAAAAGCAAATCTGTGTTCAATATCAGATTAATTATGTTGTTTGTATCAAGTTAAATAAAGGAAATGGAATTTTAAAAAAGTTAAAGGCATGCAAGTCCTACTTAAGAGCTAGCAGTAAGGTTTGTGTGTCAGGTCAGCTTATTTCAGTTGAGCACTCAAACAGGGGTGTGTATCAGGTCAACTTATTTCAATTGAGCACTCAAACACAGTTACAAATATTTTTGTGTAACTACTTTAAATTATCCTGGTCATTCACAAATGTGATAGCAAGGCAAGCAAGCAAAAGGAGTACCCAATGAATTCAGAGCTTTGGTAGCTTTCGTTCATTATGGAAAAGTGAGTTCCAAAGTTTGTTGTGAACTTCAAATTCCCAAAATAGCAGTCAGATTTGCTCAAGGATGAGCAGAGGTTTCGCTATTGTTTGCGATGAAATCATGGCATCAGTATTTCACTTATAAAACAGTTTTTAAAGCCCCAAGGTGGCGTTGAGTGCAAAAAGTCGTATATGCCAGTTATCTGAAGAATGCTAAATCTTGAAAGATATTGGACCTGTCCCAAAGTCTAGTTGTCCTGCTTGAAAGATATTGGACCTGTCCCAAAGTCTAGTTGTCCTGGATGTAAATGGTGTCACATAGTGAAAGATATTGGACCTGTCCCAAAGTCTAGTTGTCCTGCTTGAAAGATATTGGACCTGTCCCAAAGTCTAGTTGTCCTGCTTGAAAGATATTGGACCTGTCCCAAAGTCTAGTTGTCCTGCTTGAAAGATATTGGACCTGTCCCAAAGTCTAGTTGTCCTGCTTGAAGGATATTGGACCTGTCCCAAAGTCTAGTTGTCCTGGTTGAAAGATATTGGACCTGTCTCAAAGTCTAGTTGCCCTGCTTGAAAGATATTGGACCTGTCCCAAAGTCTAGTTGTCCTGGATGTAAATGGTGCCACATGGTGAAAGATATTGGACCTGTCCCAAAGTCTAGTTGTCCTGGATGTAAATGGTGCCACATGGTGAAAGATATTGGACCTGTCCCAAAGTCTAGTTTTCCTGGATGTAAATGGTGCCACATGGAGATCCATTATGGCCACTACAGCAGCCTTCTTGAAATTTTTTTTTATTACTACTTCTCCTGAATATCAACATGGGGTTTTCACTAAAAGACTTTTTATGTCTGGTTGGTCCCAAATGAAAATGGTTCCCATTTCACCTCCAGTATAGTTGCCATAGTGGCCATCTTAAAAATCTTATCACTATTCTTTCTAAATTGAAAGTTCTATAGACATTTGGTACTCACCAGAAGACTTCTTATGAAGTCTAGTTGTCCTAGACTTCTTACGAAGTCTAGTTGTCCTAGATGAAAATGGTTCCTATCATGCTGCTGGTATGGCAGCCAGGGTAACCATTTTGAAACTCTTGTCATTGCTACTCCTCCTGGATGGATGGTCATATTGACATGGGATTTTTATGTAAAGACTTCTTTTGATGTCTAGTTATCCCTTATTGAAAAGGGTACTGATCTGAATCTAGTATGCCCACCATGCTATCTTGAAAATCTTTTATTACTTCTTAATACTTCTTCTGAATGGATGGTCATATCGACATACAATTTTCACCAGAAGATTTCGTATGATGTCTGGTTGGTCATAAAAGAAATTGTAGCCAATCTTATGACTAATATGTTAGCGATCTTGAGAATCTTTGTTTGCTCAAAAATATCAGAGACAGTTTTAACGCTGATCAGTTAAAAAGAATAAACAGTCATACCTTGGTTTCCTGAAAATTCTTTTCAGCCAGTAATGCAGTAGTCCCTTCAAGAGTTACTTTTTTCTTTTGCAATATGACTGTCAGTTTTCAGATTACTCTGTCTTAAATGTTTTTAATGTTTTGTATCCTGTCTTCTCACATTTGATTACTACAACTGATGTATGATCCTATATATATAAGGTCCATAAAAAAATATACTAACATAGACATTGTAGCAACTAAGTGATCCAAACTTTTCTTTCCTCACGAAGGTTCAGTAAATGCATGACTTTTTAGTCATAAACGGCCACATCACTTAACTCGGTGAGCAATATCAGGCCTATCATGGGCTTGTAGGCTTATGCCATAGCTTTGCCGACAAGACCTAGCATTCCATGGAAGACCTTTTTATGTTTCTTTCTATTGTTTAAAACTTAAAGACATATTTATTTGTAGATGTCATTAGGACTGTTTCCTTTAAATCTACGTAGTACACTGCGAAGATAGTTTTGGAAAGATATCCTCCAGTGTACTTAAATTTCTACAGATTCTGGTGATGATAATACAGAATTCCAAAGTACATCTATGGGTTACAATTCAAATTTAAAAATACCTTCCAAAGGTTCCATCTTTGCTTACTGGAACAGCCCTAATTATATTATTATAACTTCAAAAATATTTTGCTAATTTTATAAAGTTTTGGACATGTATTTCTTTTTGGATACAGTTTGAGCTTTCTTGTTTTTACAAACATGTACCTTTCATGAAGTTTCAGTTTTAGAAAAGTAGCTGACGTTAAATTTCTTTGACTGATTTCTGGTTGTTGACTTTCAGGTCTAAGTGAAGTATTTGGAGGCCTTGGACTTGCTGAATTACAGAAGATGATGCCATCCATCATCCAGACTGCTGAAAGGTTGGACATTCCATCTTGTGTACGAGATGGCTACATTATGCTGTACATTTACCTGCCATCAGTTTTTGGGGACAACTTCCTGCCTTATGTGGGGCCTAGCATCCCATCCATATTGAAGGTAAATCTAATACGATCTTCTACACATAATTGAGTTTGATGACAACTAAATTTCATGGTTTCTTGGAGCCAAGCAAGTTCATAGCAATTTATTTTGTTTATTGTTCAGTGTTTAGTTTCCTCGTTCTCTAAAAATGTGTATTTTCAGCAATATAATTTTGAGAAACTTTATTAAAATCTTATTCTCTGGACTTCTTGGAGACATGATTTTTGTCCATTATCACTAGCCAAGGTTCTGATATGTTAAACCTATCTGCACCTTGGCAGATCGAGCAATTATTTCTGTGCTTTGGGTCTTCTGTGAATTGCATTGGTAGCGGCAGCAAGTCACTGCAGCCAATCAAATTAAGTTGTTCAAATTTGAACGCTGTTCCTACATGATCGAGACCTGGGGAGCACACAACTTGAATAGACTCATAAATAAGCAGCTTTCCTCTACCGGTTTGTATTTGTACAAAGACCTTTCAGTAAATTCACCTGTAATGGCTTCTCTCTGGTATGTAGTCATACTTTCCGTGTTAAACTTAGAAGTATCCTTTTGAAGTTGATTGTCTCCACCATTTTCGGCTGATATACAATGTACTGCTGTTACATGCTATTGGTTAGTTGGCATTACATACTAAGGGAAGCAGCTCTTGAAATCCAATAGATGTCTCAAGGACAAAGCACTAAAATATCAGCTCAATTCACCAAGGTGTAGATAGGGTTAACATATCGGAACCTTGGCTAGCGAAGATGGTTTTTTGTCAGGATAATTGGTTTCAGTCCTTACTGAAAAAAGGTGAGAAATAGAAATGACTTTTGATGGTGTTGTTATCATCATCATAGGTGTCAACACTAATTTATGGCATTTAGCTCAGTTTCTCTGACAACATTGTATATAATGTGATGGGTGTATTCATCTTGGATGGTACAGCTAGCAGTGCAGTATTGCACGAGTGCTGTCTGTCCAGGCAGACATTTCTTTTGCTTGAATGTCAAACTGAATTTAGAGTCTTGATGCTACCAGAACCCATGCTAACAACCACCCAAACAGAGAGTGAAGCAGATAACATAAGTAATCAGTGTGACAGTGTAGCAAATAAGAAACTTAACATTGTAAACAGAAAACCCCACTTAAATCCAGACAAAGAAAAGAGCTGCAACTGCTGGCTTCAGTAATCATAGAATCAGTGCAATACATAAAATTCCCAGCTCTACTACCAAGAAATCAGTTGAACCCAGTCCACCAAAAGAGGAGCAGGCTGCTGGTACCAGTGAAAATACATGATCGAAACCAAATAAAGAGAGGATTAAAGAATCTGCTTAATTTGCAAAAAAGATCTGATGATCTGCTTACAAATTAGGAAGTCTAAAGAGTATGGATGCTGGAGATCCACTGCTGCTGCACCAGGGAAATCTTCCAAAGTCCTGTATTTCCATCACTTCATTAAATGTCTGAAATCATAATACAGTGAAACAACCTAGGTTTGAAGTTAAATATTTATGAAATTAGCCTTTTACAGGAACATCAGCCTGTAGATGTCAGGAGACCTTTTAAAAAGAAAACAATTGAGTTAATCTTAAAAGCTTCACATCATTATGACATCCTTTTAAGAAATACATAAACAACAAAACTGAAATCAGTCTTGATACTTCTTTACAGGTTGGAGCTGCTGGTGTGTCCATACATAAAAGGTTTTACACTTTGCTCAATATATCTCCTTGCAGCACTCCACTCAGTCAATCTGATCTTGACCATGTTATTAAAAATTTGGCAACACCTTTTGTTTTACTTGGCAACTTAAATGGCTACCATACACTTTGAGGTTGTAAAGATATCAATCAAGAGAGGGAAGAAGATAGAGGACTTGTTTCAAAACAAAATCTTAGCCTTTTTTACTAATAAATTGTATACCTACCTACATTCTTTTGAATGATCCTGCTCATCCTTAGATCTGACTATCTGCAGTCTTTCTCTTTTACTTGACTTCTGTGAGAAGCTGGTGATAATGTTTGTGGTAGTGACCAATTTCCAGTATGCTTAAGAAGTAAAAGGCTTGGGCAGAGATGGAAATTGAAAGGCAGATTGGGACGTGTCAGTCCCTCAGTGAATAAAATTTGACAGTTGATTGTTTTGACAGTGAAGTAGATCCACAAAGATACTCCAGAATATTGCTGGGCATACAAATACCAACATATTGGTGATTGTTAAATGTGTCAACACACACTCATTTGATGATGCATGTAATGATGCCATCAGTGGACAGGAAAGGTCCTTAGATATCTAAATGCTAATGCAACCACTGAAAATTGAAATAAATACTGGATATGCCAAGCAAAAGCTCATCTTATCATTAGAAAGAGCAAGAGGAGAACTGGAGATCCAGTGTCTTTAGGTTGAACTCTCACTCCAGTATTGCCTAGTGGTTAGAGCAGCTGTCTTGGATGCAGGAGGTTGCAGATTTGATCCCTGGCCGAGTCATACCAAAGACTTATAAAAATGGTACTAACAGCTGCCTCTCTTGGCGCTCAGCATTTGTGGCTAGTGTTAGGACTGGCTGGACTGGTGTCAAGATAATGTGACTGGGTGGGACATGATGCTACATTTCTGCAGAACCCACACACTCACTCCAGTATTAAATTAGGATGGAATATGGAATGAAAAATCATTGGCAAAAATAAAAGTAGGTGTATCAAAATTAAAGGAAATCTGATGAAAAAGTCCTGACCATGCCAGATAACTCCAGTACATTGGCCAGATTCTTGAAAATCTTTTCACAGGAGAATATTACTGAAAACTTTGACATCTCAAAAACCAGAAATATAATTTTCCTATAAATTTAAAATCTGCTTGCACTAAAAATTACCCCCCCCCCCACCAAATTTTCATTGAGTTACTCACTAGTTTACTGAGCCCATGACACATCAGCAGGACCTGTTGATGTCCTCTATCAACTTTTGAAAAAACTTACCTGATACAGTTCTCAATACACTGCTAAACATTTTCAGTAAAATTTGGGAAACTGGTGACTTCCAGCAGTCTTGGGAAGAAACAATGGTGATACCAGTACCTAATCCTGGAAAGGACCAAACTGACCCTTCCAACTGTTGTTTGACATCAAAAAGTTGTAATCCCAAAACTGGATGAGACTGGTATCTTGAATCCAACAAACTAATTTCTGATGTTCAATGTGGATTCTGATACCAAAGAAGTGCAATAGACCATCTTGTCAGACTTTAATCATATTATTAGAGAAGCTTTCCTCAAAAAAGGTCCTTTTCAATTTTGAGAAAGGTGACAACACCACATGGATATATGGCATAATGAATGACCTATTAAACCTTGGTGTAAGGAGTCACTTACCTAACTTTATCAACAAATGTTTTGAAAGATATAAATTTCGTAGTCAAGGTGGGAAGCATGCTTTTCGAAAGCTAGACTCAGAGGATGGGTGTGCCTTTTAGCAGCATTGTAAGTTATCCTAGACAACATCAAAATCAACAGCATAGCAAAATGTCTTAACCAGGAACTGACTGCTCATTTGATGTCTGTGACTTTTTTGATCTGCTATGTATGCACACTATTGTACATAATTGGAGATAAGCTTGAATTGAATTTAGAAATGAGACAGATTAAATGGGTTCAGATGTTTGAAATCTTTAACATTTTGTATGCACTTTTGCTGGTCATCATTTTCACGATAATCCAGACTGTATCTTCATGGGTGTCTTATTTCTATGGAGGAGCTTTTGGAAATTTCCATTTCAGAACCTCTGTGTTGAGGCAAGCAAACTATCACTTTATCGCAGATGAAAGAAATTGGGTCTTCAAAACATATTTTCATAATGACCTCTGATCCATCCATTTCTGCATACACCTCTCCCTTGATAACTCATGCACAACGGGGTCCAAAACATAAACCAGACTATCAGTGTTGGTACAGTTAATCAAGGTACCTCCATAACAATATGAAATGATGCAATCCTCACTGGTCATCAAGAAAACCACCAATGGTGAGAGGGAGCAAACTGGTCTGTTCAATGGATAAATACACATTTTAAAATCATGTTGGGAATAATTATCTATAAAGCGCTTTTTCTAACAAAGTTTTTCATTTTTTTATTTTGAAATTACCTTAATTTTCAAGATGCCCGAATGCTGAAAGCTTGTTAACATTATTCTGGCTGGTTTCAAACAACCTTCACTTGAACGCAAAAATATCACAGTTTTATGTTGTTGTTGAGTAGTTTGGTTCCCTGATCAATATGCACCCAGCTTTGCTCTCTACTAGTGGAGTGCAACACAAGGAGCATATTAAGCAGGGAACCAGACCAGTTATTGATTCAAATTCACAATCAAGCTGGATTCCTTTTATATGAAAAAATGGAACATTTAGTTTGTGAAACAGCTGTCAGTGTTGAAAGTCACTTTTTTATTGTTCTATAAATAAAATATTGATGACATGATTTCATTGCAAATAATAGTGAAACTTATCATCTCTGAGGAAATCTCCGAGTGCCAGTTCAGGAATTAAAAGATAACTACAAAGTCTGATACTAGCTGTTCATTAATAAAACATATCTGGGAAACAGAATTTTATTTCATCAAGTATTCATTTTGCTTGATTGTTTTTCTATCTTTGATGACATTTGTGAATGAGCATGCTAATTGAAGTTAGTTTAATTATATTACATTCATGAAAAAATTGTAACAGTGTGCTCATGTTAACTTGAAATAAGTGGACCTGACATGGACTAGAGCCGCTATCTCTTATGCAGGTTGGATTTGCATGCCTTTTAACTTTTGTTTTATTCCACCCCCTATATTTGAGACAAAAGACATAATTAACATGGCAATACAAGGAGGTCAGCTTTTAATTCATTGCAACAATACAACAAATACTTACGTAAATCAGGTATCAAAACACCATTGGCACTTAAGTTCTCACAGAAATGCTCTCAGACATAGCTGTTACCGTAGATTAACATATGTTTGAATACAACAGGACACATTTTATTATGATCATTACACTTAAAGTGAACAAAAAGATAGAACTAAAGCACAAATTTCACTTGATAAAAAAATTATTGGTATTTATTTATTAAAGTGCTACCTCAAGTAGACGTTGGTGACATTTTCATGATCAAAATTTCATTGCATGCTGTTATTTATGGTGTACCAAGAATGTTGTTAGGAAAGAAATTTTAACAAAGTACATGACTGCTTATTAAAAGTTGATAATTTCATAATGTCGATTCAAATTTCCAGGTCATATCAACCGTTTCTGACAATAAAACGAGCAATATATCAAGATTTCAGTCACCAATTTTGATTCCGATTTTCTTCAAGTTCAACAAATAGGAGTCAGTTTTTGGGTACTTTCTATTTAAAATATGGGATCCACGACTGACCACATGTTATAAGCAGGTTTGCAAGTTATCAAGATGCGAGTTATGAAGGGGTTAGTGTATGTTATAGCCTTGTGGATCAAATACCAAACCTTGTACACTCAAATACCAAACTTCATTCCCCCATTTTGCATAAAAATTCATCCTCAGTCAAAAACAGAAAAAATTACTGTTGGTTACCCCCCCCCCCCATTATATTTAATCTTTGCTAATTCAAAATTTCGTCTATATTTTCCTATTTCAGAGTAAATACTGTGAAATCAGAACCTCCTATCATAGTGAATACAGACAGCTCAAAGATGGAAACTAGTTTCAGGCTGCCATTACAAAATCTTGTGGCATCTTGAGCCAGTTACAAGATAAATCTGCAGTTTTTATTGCAGAAATTACAGCCATACTTGTAGCTTTGCAATACATTGAAACCTATATTGAGGTTTTGCATTTTGGGTCAGATACCTTTGTATGTACAGTCCTGAAACTTGTTGGATGTATTTATATTGGATGGTACTACTCATCATGTCAAAAAGTATCTTGATGTAACCTATTTTTGTGCCCCAGTGTTCACATTGTTTTTGCATTTAGTGGATTTTTTTATATACTGTAGTGTGTATAGTCATGAAATTTGATGGATGTATTTATATGAGGAATATTAATCACCTCATTGACCCAGTATTAAGGTCACAATAATTAGCTGCTGAAGTGACTATGCACGGTTTTTGGATTATGCCACAGCTGAGCAAGTGAGACATAGTACTCTGCATAATTCATGCCCAGATAACCAGTAACATTATAGACAATAAATCATGCATCTGGGAAATGCACCACAAGTCTGTATGATTAAATACCATATATAGTCTGTATGATTGAATACCATATATATTCATGTATAAGTCTTAACCATATGCAAACAGTATCGGCCCTGATCTGCTGTAGTGTTATGTGCCAGCAGGTTAGGGCCTGAGTTCTACAGATTATTCCAGTCAAACTGTATAGAGACAGATCTGTTGGTACATTATGTGAGCTGTGATCTGTCTCTGTGCTATTTGCAGTTGGAATCAACTTCTGTGTGAGTATATATGGTAGTCTGGATAATTGAAATCTGGTTAATTGACATTTCATTGTATTAATTTGCAGGCACTTGCGGATGAATCAGAGTATGTCAGAGATACTGCCCTGCGTGCAGGTCAGAGAATTATCAATATGTATGCCAACACCGCTATTGAACTCCTTCTTCCAGAGCTTGAACGTGGCTTGTTTGATGAAAATTGGCGAATTCGATACAGCTCAGTCCAGTTGCTGGGAGATCTATTGTTTAAAATATCAGGTAAAATACAAGCTGATAAAAATAAATTAAATCTAAACAGTGTTTGGGTTTAAAACTGGCTGGTTTTAAAATCTGCTAGTATAATTTTTCTGGCAGCTATTTTTTTTAAAGCTCTTCATTACGTACCATTACCAGTCCAAACCTTTTGAAATTGCCAATAGCAAAAATACAGATACAGAGCACACAGAACTTGTCTAATGAGACCAATAATTATTGCAGATCCTTGTCAAACTTGTTGGCAAACCTCATATTACTTTTGACACTGAGTTTTGGGTGTCATTGTTGAATCTGACCGCTCTGGTGGCCTAGTGGTTTGAGCATCTGCCTTGGATGCTCAAGGTCACGAGTTCTAACTCTGGCCGAGTCATACCAAAGACTAATAAAAATGGTACTAGCAGCTGCTTTGATTGGCATTCAGCATTAAGAGGTTAGTGCTAGGACTGGTTGGTCTGGTGTCAGGATAATGTGACTGGGTGGGACATCATGCTAAATGTCTGCAGCATGATGCCCCAGTGCTAGACATCACTATAAACTGTCACACTGCAGACATCATAGCAGTATAACTGAAAATTGTTAAAGCTATGTTAAAAATCCAAATCACACACATAGACACACACACATTTTATCCTTTTATCAATGGGCAAAATATATGCTTTTGGTTGTAATCATAAACAGGTATTAATGATATAGTATTTGCTTACCTTCCCGTTTGTTTATATCACCCTACTGATTTAAAAAACTAAAAGCATCAAGGATATAAAAATGTATAAAACTTAACCATTTCTTTCTTCAGTTTATAAATTATAACCTGATTGTTACCAGGGGTTCCTGACACTGTCAACTTGTTGGCATTTCAAACCGAACTGGAGTTTCTTTAATGGTCACCATATTTGCATGGATGAGTCTGTGTTTTCAGCAACAGATGTGATGTTCAGGATGTTCATTAAAAGTAATTCTGTAAATGTAATAGTTGCTTTTCTTTAAACACATGTATACAAGAGTTCCTCCTGTTTATTGGTTAATTTTGTTTTAGAAATTTTAAAACTTGACATTGCAATTATTGGATGCAGATGACACAGTTTTGACTGAAATGGACTGTTCTAGAAACCAGAGAAGGACAGTGAGCGGTCTGCCTGGTTGTTTACATCGACAGCTTCCATTTGGTTTGAAATGCCAATAATTTGACAGTGTTGACTAGGTTATAAACAGGTGGAACTGTTTATCCAGGCAATCATTGGCATTGATGTCCAATATATTGTCATTTTTAATGCCACCAATTCTTGCAATGAGAATTTTGATTTGGTTCTGTCTGTTCATTTGACTGTCCATATGTTCCAAGAAGCTTGTTAGCAAGAAAGTGCAAAAAAACACTCAGTTTAGAGAATAAATTTTGCTTGGTATGTATGTATTTTTATGTTAGTGACCTGATTAGATGTTTGGGCCACTACAGCATTTTTTAAAAAATGTGTTACACATTTTTTAAATCTCAGGTTTTCAGGACAAGAATCTTGTTATCCAAATTTTAACCAAAAAAGCCCCCCACTTCAGTAGACAAATTAATTTGACTATGTGTGTTTTGGATGTATATGTTATTGAACTGATTAAATTCTACTATCATTATAGCAAAGAAATTTGTATACAGTTTTGAACTTTTTGAACGGACTCCTCGATCTGCTGTGTGGGTATACATGCTTTACAAAGACAAATCTAGTTTCATAAGTTTTAACCCCAATCAGATTTTAGTTCATGTTGAATGTGCATATATTTATTACAGTATTTGGGTTCTATGGTTATGAGTTAGATTTGCAAAGTTTTGTCTTGTTGGTCATACTGAGCAATGAAGTAGTCACTTACCAATAATTTACTTAAATATTTTATAATCTCTTTTCTACCACTACAGCATTTTCAAGCAGATGACAATGACAGATATTAAACAATAGGAGAAATACAGGGAAACTTGTCTGTACAGGTTACTAAGTGGACTAGGTATATGTTGAATACAAAATGTTATTAATGGTGTGGTTGGTTGGTTTAATAGCATGAAGGAACAGGGAGCTAAGTGCCAAGGACACACTGAGGGAGCCAACCCGACTACAAATTAGACTACGATAGTATTAAAAAAAGAAACAAAATTTTCATTTGCAGGCTGAAAGATCATAAAACACAAGAGCAGGGATTGTCCTGGGCTTTACCAATGTCACAAATTGTGATTTTTTTTCCTTATTGGTGACAAAATGTACCATCTGGTGATCTTTTTGGTGACAACATTTTTCGCTGGTAAAAATTGTATATACAGTATTGTGTTTGCAGTTGAGAAATTCAGAGGTACCATGACAGGAAGCTGCAGACTTGGATACAGATTGCTCTGGAATCTATTGTTACATAAACAAATCATTTTTTCATATTGACAAACCGCCCTAACACAGCATTGTTATATCATAATCCGCTTATGCTGATGTCTAGCCTTAGTACTTGGTGCTGTAATATAACATAAATAGTCATGGTACCTGGCAAGTTACATCCAACCATCTCTGAAGGCGGGAACAGGAATGACTACAATCTATCAGACGATGGCAATTTTTTTACTTTTTGAAAAATGTACCAGAAACAACAGTTTTGCTGAAACTTCAAAGAAAACTGATTACATTTGAAGCATCGATCGTTCTGTATATATACCAAGCAAATGAAAAAAAATTCTGCCTCTGTCAGTGTTTTACAATTATTTGATGTTGCCACAGCAATAACAAATGGGCATTTGTTTGGTCCTTCAAAGACCGCCTTTAGTGGCGCCTTCAATAACACATGCACCTTCATCAAAGCAAGCTGAAGACATTTGATCAAAGAAAGTCGGCAACAAACTTAAAGCATTGTTTCATTTTTCATAGCGATTGGAACATATTTATTGTGCCGTGAAAGTTTCCTTTTTTGCAACAAAAAAGTTCATGCTTATGATTGCTACCAGTGTTGATTTAAAACCCAAATTAAAGTTCCAATATTTTGAACAATAGATATCTAGCCATCTAGTTAAATGAAGGTGGGACATCTCGCAAGAATGTTAAAACTTTTTAATTTGTTCATGTTTTCATTTCCCTGTGAATAGCATCATCCCTTTGGTAGCCTTGGCGTCATGGCAGTTGTCACTGTCTGATCAAAATCTAGGCCAATTTAAGTACATGTACATGTAGCATATAAACATCTATACAGCCACGTGCTACTTGGATAATAAATATCAGAGTGAATTGTTTCATGAAATGTATTTGTTGACAATGGGATGAAGATCAAACAAGGACTATCATTTTTTATATATGTTTTAGTTGCGTTTTCTAACGGGATTTGACAGATATATGAATTTTCTAACATCCGAATTCGTGGATTTTTCATATGCATGTATATTATTTAACACATTGTGGAGTGTACTACACAAATGTAAGTTGTCAATATACAAGTGTATTTCAGACTAGTTGTCTTCATTTAATCAAAATTTCCATTTTTTTCACTGCATAAATTCTAGTCACTGACGACAGGTCATCTCTTAAATTTTCACTTGTATGCAAAATTTCAAATTTATTTTCAGCCCCCCCCCACTTATCTAAACATCTGCTTATGTCGACAGTATTATCTTGGTCCTGAGGATGATGAGATAGATGGATAGTACTTACTATGAAAATGGCGACATTTTTTGAAAATTGGTGACAAAATATTGAAGTTGGCGATTTTTTGGCGACAACTTTTTTAAACCCAGGGCCATCCCTTCATTAGGTTAAATTTGAACTTGAATTTAACTATCAGTCAAAATGTTGTTACAGAAGTAAAGCCTCTTGCATTTGGTTGATCACAGATCTCAAAGTGAAACTCAGACTGTTTAGTTTTATGATGTCCTGACCTGGTTTATTTTTTTATGGTGGTGTTCCCCATTGCAGATTTCAGAGCAAGTGTATATTTTATTTAATTTATAGGCATGAAGTTGCTGTTCTTATAGACAAGAGTCATGACAAAAGTTACACAGGACAGAATAATTAATGAAAAATACTTCAATTTAATGAATGATTCCAAAGGGAACAAAAATCATATGACATAATTAGAGAACAGTGACATGATGTATGCTTTTCTTACATACAGGGGTATCAGGAAAGATGTCCACAGAAAGTGCATCAGAGGATGATAACTTTGGCACAGAGAATTCTCATAAGGCAAGATAATTAAAATTTTTGTAATTAATTTATTGCCATTATTCATCACCATTGAAGCATAGCCAAGATGCAAGTATTGTCAGTTTCTTGCAGCATTTGTCATCATTATTGTTGAAGGTAGTCAAGACACAAGTATTGTCAGTTTCTTGCAGCATTTGTCATCATTATTGTTGAAGGTAGTTAAGACACAAGTATTGTCAGTTTCCAGCAGCATTGGTTGTTATTGCTACAAAGGGATGGCAAGACATAAGTATTGTCACTTTTCCAGCAGTATTGGTTATTGTTATTCTTGTAGGTAGCCAAGACACAAGTATTGTCAGTTTCAACAGCATTGTTTGTCATCATTGTCATGGGATGGCAAGACATAAGTATTGTCAGATTTCCAGCACCATTGGTCATCATTTTTATTGTAGGTAACCAAGACAAAAGTGTTGTCAACTTCCAACAGCATTGGTCATCATCCTTGTTGTGAGTTAGTGAGACATAAGTATTGTCACTTTTCTGACAGTATTGGTCATCATCAGACCTGCCAACCTTCACGATTTTGGCGTGAATTTCACCACTCTCGATAGCAATTCACAGATTCACGCGCATGCAAACAAATCACGAATTCCTGAATTCTCAATCAGCTTAAATCAGGAATAAAATAACTTTTAATCCCATTAAGCACTAGTCAAGACAGCTGCAGTGGTCACTGATGCCAATAACGGTCCTGTATTGCTAGTCACAATGTTAGTAGAACTATATCCAATTGTTACAGTTTGCCCTGAAGCAGGCATTGTAAAGTATATCATCTGTATTTAGAACAGAATTTTTACAAATACTCATGAGGAAAATGGGGGCCAAACTGATTTTTTTTATAAATGGCACATGTACATACTCATAGCAACTGTAATTTGTTTAAAACAAACACTAAATGAAAACAGCTTTTTCGAGTGTTGGAATTTTTTAGATATTGAATAATTAGCATATATTGTAATTCGCTTGAGTTCAATTTTTTCCGTGCATGCACCGACACCTCTAATCATTAACCATTCAGTGTTTCATTCTCTGAATTAATAACATTTATTAATTAAGATACACTACACTTAAAATGTTTTCACCTCCAAGGAAAAAGATATGTATTCCACAAAAAGTGAAGCATAGATTGGAATACACCAAAAAATTGACCTTGCATTCAGCCATGAAACATCGATGGACATTATGCTTTTCACACAGTAGTGTGCCGCAAATTTTAGAATTGGGAATGTGCACAGGGGGCTCACACCATTGCTTACAATTTATCTATCATACATGTACTATATAATAATATTATTATATAGTACATGTATGACAGATACATTGTAATCAACAATGCAAGCCCCAGTGGGCATGTGGCAGAACGATGTGAAAAAGCACACTGCTAGCAAGAAACATATAGATATTGGGAAAATTATGAGCACACCCAGTAGATTTCAGCTCTGGAGTACTTTAAGCCACCTACACAAGTCCTGCAAGCTACCAATGCTGAAGCATTGTTTGTAACTTTTTCTTGTTGAATATAACCTTCCTTTCTCAGTTGGAGATCAGCAACAGTGACAGTGAAAGAGTGTTTCCTATTGTGAGGAAGAATAAGACAAACTTTAGTGCCTCCTTAGGTACTGAAAATTTGCAACAATTTTAGTCACCAAGATTAACCACAGGCAAGAAGCATGAATTGTTTTGAAAGCGAATTTACCATAGCCCAGTTGAGGAAGTTCAAGTCTGCCACAGCATCATATCAATACATATACAGTAGTTTGAAGTTTGTGTATATCTGTAAATTTTTCTGCAGATTTGTACATGTAATCAGTGTAGATAATATGTTTTATTTTTATTTTGGGGTTTTCATATAATGCAGTACTGGCCATCAAAGTGGATGGAGCTAACGTCATGGTATAATTTTTCACAAATTGTGTTCAAAATTCACTAATTTTCATACTCTTTTCACTAATTGCGAGTCTGGAGGGTTGGCAGCTCAGCATCATTGCTGTCATAGGTAGGCAATTTAAATGTATGGTCACTTTTTTGACAGCATTGTCTCTTTTTTGACAGCATTGGTAATCATCATTGTTGTGGGTAGGGAAGACACAAGTAAATTTTCTGACATCATGGGTCATTCTTATAGGCATATATAGTCAATCTTTCTGTCATTTAGCTCCATTTTTAATGACACTGTTGCTAGTCATAAAACTTGATAAGGATATTCATTTCCAGGACTAGGATTCACACTTATGAAAAGTAGGTTATACTGACCAACTTTCCTTGTGTGAGCAATTTTGCAAAGGTTTTAGATTGTTCCATGGTAGTGGAATGGAAACACATCATTCTGTTGAATCTTTGTGTTTTGAATGTTTCTGCCAGTTGCCATATATGCTCATAAGTCACATCCAACTGCAAACAACATTGACCATGGTCACATAATGTGATGGCAGGTCATGGTCTATGTTATTTGTTCTACTGATAACCCTGAACTAAATGCATATTCCCAGATCTGTTAGTGCATTATATTGTGGTTGATCTGTCTGTGCAGTTTGCAGTTGGACTTGATTTGTAAGTGCTTATCAAGGGTAATGTTTCTCTACAAGTGTCTTCATCTATATATTTGTGTACAGTCATTTTGAAACAGGTTATTGCTATTTTGTAGGGAAGAAATTATTAAGATGATGTGACATACAGTAAAATTGTTCTCATAAAAATATATAGGAATGATATTCAAACCAGTAATGTTATAATTTTGCAGTAGTGTTTTTGAAAGTCTTGTATCACAGTGTCATACAAAAAAGAACCATCAATCATTTGTCAAATTCTCTATCAACTTTAAGGCAATCTTGCATGCCCTTGGAATGGAGAGAAGAAACCAGGTACTTGCAGGAATGTACATGGGGCGGTCAGACACAGCCTTGTTAGTCCGTCAGGCTGCCCTTCATGTCTGGAAAGTGGTTGTTTCCAATACACCTCGAACCCTACGGGAAATTCTACCAACACTTTTCACACTTCTTCTTGGCTGTCTTGCCAGCACTAGTCATGACAAGAGACAGGTATACACTCTTTCATTCTCTCTGTCTCTTCTCTCTCTCTTTCATTCAAAGACTTGTTTAGAGTTCAGCACTACATGCTCCCATAATTGAAAAGAGGGCAAGGACTTGTGAGGAAATACAGAATGGTAGCAGTAGTGAACATTACATATCACACAGTAAACATTGTTGAGAACTTTTTCTTGTGATGGATATTGTAACATTAAATAACGAAGACTGACCCTCACAATCATTTCAAGAAATATGTGGATGCGAAAAACCTATCAGTTTCAATGTAACACAACTTGGCATGCTATCAGTAGCAAAGTAACACTACTTTGCAGTCTGTTAGTAACAATGTAACACAAATTGGCAATGCTATCAGTAGCAATGTAACACAACTTGGCAATGATGTCCATAGCAATGTTACACAACTTTGCAATACTATCAGTAACAATGGAAAACAATTTGGCAATACTATCAGTAGCAATGGAACACAATTTGGCAGTGGTAATTTCTTGTTTTAGCAGTTTGGTGGGTGTAAGTAGGATTTATTTATTTTAGTAATGTGAGTTTGAGTTTGTCATCTTTAATGGAGCAGAAATATAAAGACTCAGCAAATTGTCCTTGTCACCATAAAATATGAACATAAAAAGTACATTCTTTTCTGCACTTTAAAACCTTTACTTAGTTTAATTTTGTGCATTTGTTTGATTCTTGATTTAACTTTCTTAAAAACTCATTACTATTCTCTGTCTGTCTGTCTAGATACATAGGTATTTATACATGAAAACTGGTTTGATTTGTCATGAACCCATTGTTTTTTTTTAGCTCTACTGTTCATGGACTAGGAAAGCTCATGAGAATGTTTGTTATATGTTGTCTGTCCATCCATTGGCTCAAGTTTGTTGTCACTACTCCAAAACTTCTTGGAAGAGCCATGAAACCTTACAGGCACATTCATGCCCAGGTCTAGTTGGTCCTCTAGACAGCTTCTGATCTATTATTAGTCATACCTGACCTTCTGTCTTCAAAGTATTTATTTGGCACCATTACAGTCTAGCTGAGAACTATTTAATCCCTTTATAATTTACAAATTTTAAACCATACCATGCTCTGGTTGGTCCTAAATGAAAATGATGATAATTTTACATCTAAAATATGTCCACCACAGTGACCAATTTAAAAATTTTATTATCACTCAAGAATATCAGAGATGGTTTCAACACTCAGCAATTAAAAAGAAGAAACATTTTTTTTTTCTTTTGTTCCTGGAAATTATTTTTGGTTACTGTATTTACCATGTATGTTGGTACACCATAAGTTAATTTTTAAAGTAATTTTTTTTGTGCGCTGTATGTTCTGGGACACATCGTCTTTTCAAGTCCTAAGTTGTGGGACAACCTTTTAAATCATTTGAAAATTACATTTCGGAAGATGCGCTCTAACTGAAATTTTATTTTAAAAAACGTAAAACTGTGTGCTTTAGATAAAACTCTTTAATCCACTGCATCATCATCTCCTCAACACAACCTTTCTCCTGCAGACGTACAATCCATTCTTTTGATGCATGAATATATTATTTAGGTTTCTCATGCTGTGAAAATTATCGTTAGAGGCAACACATCAGTTCAAGTGAAAACTGCAAGGACTAAACTCAAATTTGTAAAAGCTGCACCATTCATGCTAATTCTCACACCCCCATCTTATCATCAGACTGTCCAGGAATGAGATCAGAGTACACTAGAATTTCATCCATGTTAATCATCATATTGTCGGTGAAATCATCTTCTCTTCTGGCCTTCACGAATTCATCAGATGATTTTATTTTCTCCAAATCTTCAGGGTCGTTGATGTCCATGCACGAAGCACTATATTGTGTCACTATAAAAATTGTTCCATTGTTTCAATTTATTTTCAAAATTCCTGTGAATACCAGTGAAAAGGAACCAAAGTTAGCTTCCTTATCTCGGCTGTCTTTGTGTATTCAAAAAAAAAAAAAGAATCAGCAATCGCAAAAGAATCCAAAATCAACTTCCAAGGTTGGCTAGCTTTGTAATAAAATAACCTTTGTATTGATATCCTTTAAAACAAAAAAGAAAGAGAAAAAAATGGTTTCAAAGTACTCAGAGTTGGCTTTCAAGATTGGCTTGCATTTGTAATAATTATAAAATAATCTTTGTTTTGATATCCTTAAAAAAAAGAAAAGAAAAAGAAACGACTTCAAAGTATTCAAAGTCGTCTTCTGAGGTTGGCTTCCTTTGTAATAAAAATAATCTTTGTCTTTGATGTACTGTTTTTTAAGTTCAAACAGTGAGTTTACTGCTTGCTGCCAGTTGAGTTTATTCACCACCTGGTCTTCTACTTGCTTGGCATCTGTAGTTATAATTAATATAAACAGGCATTGATGTTTGCAGGTAAATAGTATACACAGCAATAACTTGCTTTAATGATACTTATTGTAACCCATGCTAGTGAAAAGTGAATGTATTTTCAAATAATGATTTTTATTTGCGAGATACTGTCATATAGTTGGCCTGGATATAATTCAGTCTTGGTTATTTTGCACCTAACACCGTGTCATGCGTGAATAGCAGTTGTCTTCAAGCGATCGGTTGATTATTTCCCTCTTGTTTGCGATTTTGTTGGATCCAGTTTTCAGTCAGATAACATATTCAGATCTTTGAGTACAACTAAATACAATTTGTTTCACAATGTTCATGTCAATGAACAATGTGTCGTACATTATCGGACATAAGCAATACACGTTACAGTATGGAAGCCTACGCTACATATATGGACTTTGTGGGTATATTTTATTTTTTAATGCTCATGATGAAAAAAAAGGAATAAATGATAACAATACAAGGTTAGTTTCTTTCATTTTATTATCAAATCAGCGTTTTGTTTATCTATTTTATTGCATTGTGCAGTGGTGGTGGTGGAGGGGGCGCAAATTCATTCTGAAGTCTTGGGACATATGACCTAGGTGAAAAAAGTTTCACCATAAGTTCTGGGACAGGAAAAAAATTATTTTATCATGTCCCAATATATGTGGTAAATACAGTAGTAGACTGTCAGTCATTTTGAGAGACTTTTATTTTTTTTTTGTATTTCATTACTAGTATCTTGCTGTTGCTTCAAAAACATTGCTCATCAGGTTATGGAAAGTAAGTAGAATTCTTGGATTATGTGAAATTATAATTAATTTGTCTTATTCAGGTGGCTGCTCGAACATTAGGAGATCTTGTCCGTAAATTGGGTGAACGAGTACTTCCTGAGATTATTCCAATTCTTGAAAGTGGATTGGATGCCGAAGAAAGTGAAACAAGGCAAGGTGTTTGTATTGGACTAAGTGAAATCATGGCATCTACTAATAGAGACCATGTAAGTAGCTTCCTCAGAAGGTATAATCAAAGCCACAACTTTTGAAAACTATAAGTGAATAGTTGTTTCTAACCCCATGCTAATGAGAGTCTTTGCTTCCAGGATTTCAAGCAGGGATCGCGCTGGGCTTCGCCACTGTCACAAATTGCAATTTTTTTCCTTACTGGTGATAAAATATACCATCTGGCGATTTTTTTCAGCAACAACATTTTTGGATATTAAAAATTGTATGTACAGTCTTGGGTTTCGAGTTGAGAAATTCAAAGGCACCATGACAGGAAACCACAAACTTGGATATAAATTGCTCTGGAATCTATTGTTACATAAATAAATCATTTGTTCATATTGACAAACCACCCTAACACAGCATTGTTATATCATAATCCGCTTATGCTGATGTCTGTCCTTAGTACTCGGTGCTGTAATATAACTTAAGTAGTCATACTACCTGACAAGCTACATTTGACCATCTCTGAAGACGGGAATGGGAATGACTACAATCTATCAGATGATGGCATTTTTTTCCTTTTTGAAAAATGTACCAGAAACAATAGTTTTGCTGAAACTTCAAAGAAAACTGATTACATTTGAAGCATCGATCGTTCTGTGTATATACACCAAGCAAATGAAAAAAAAATTCTGTCTCCATCAATGTTTACAATTATTTGATATTGCTGCAGCAATAACAAACTGGCATTTGTTTGGTCCTTCAAAGAGCGCCTTTATCGGCACCTTCAATAACATATGCACCCTTATCAAAGCAAGCCGAAGACCTAGGATAAAAGGAAGTCCTCAAGAAACTTAAATAAAAGCATTGATTCATTTTTAATAAAGATTGGAACATATGTATTGTGCCATAAAATTTTCCTGTTTGCAGCAAAACAGTTCATGCTTACGATCGCTACCAGTAATGGCGTAAAAAAAAAAACAAATTAAAATTCCAATATTTTGAAACAATAGATATCTGGCCATCAAGTTAAATGAAGGTGGGAAATCTTGCAAAACTGTTTGTTAAACTTTTTCATTTGTTCACACTTTCATTTCCCTGTGAATAGCCTCATCCCTTGGTAGCCTTTGCAACATGGTAGTTGTCACTGGCATACCAAAATCTAGGCCAGTTTAAGTACATGTACATGTAGCATATAAATAACTATAAGCCACATGCTACTAGGATAATGAATATCAGATTGAATTGTTTGTGAAATGTGTTTGTTGACAATGGGATATAGATCAAAAGATGACTACCATTTTATATATATATATATATATACTCTTACATATATATATATATATATATATATATATATATATATATATATATATATATATATATATATATATAAATACACACACACGTTAGTTGTGTTTTCTAATGGGATTTGACTGATACATGAATTTTTTAACATATGAACTAATACTCGAATTAATAGATTTTTCATATGCATGTACATTATTTAACACATTGTGGAGTGTACTACACAAATGTAAATTGTAAATATACAAGTGTATCTCAGACTACTTGTCTTCATTTAATCAAAATTTCCATTGTTTTTTGTTTTATTTCTTGCTGTGTAAATCCTAGTCACTGACAACAGGTCAGTTAAAAATTTCACTTGACTGCTTAATTTTAATGTATTTTCAGTCCCCTCCCCACTTAACTTTTCTAAACATCCGCTTATGTCGACGCTATTGCCTTGTACCTGAGGATGTTGGGGTAAACAGTAAAACTGTATTATGAAAATGGCGACATTTTTTGAAAATTGGTGACAAAATATTGAGGTTGGCAATTTTTTGGGTGACAACTTCTTTAAAGCCAGTGCCAACCCTGTTCAAGTCTCTGATAGTGAACCCCTAATTTTAAACTTCAGGACATTTCTCATCTTTTGGATGGTTATTCTTTGGAGACTAGCAGTTTTGGACTTCATTTTCTCAGAAAAGTCTGTAGAAAGATATATTTTATCAATTTTATAATTTTTTTTGTATCAAGGAGTATTCCAAATAGCCATTTTTGGTGCAACTTTAAAAAAAAAGCCAAAACATCAAAAAAGGTTGGTCAAAATTTGTTTTGTTTGTTTGTTTCAGTTCTAGCTTTGGTTGGCTACTTTATATAGCCATCTTTCCGGCCTTTCTTATTATGCATCTTATTTATCACTAGATGACTGTTTGATTTTGAATAATTGGAGATATACCATATATACTTAAAAGTTGGGTCCAACTGCAAACAACACAGACCCTGATCTGCTGTTACATAATGCATGTGTGTGATTTTAATGTTTAATGTAGCTTTAATAGTTTTAGTCATATTGCTACAATGCCTGCGGTGTGGCAGTTTATAGTGATATCTAGCACTTAGGCATAATGCAGTGGTAGATCTGGGTCTGTTCATTTGGACTTATAAGTGATTACATATGGTACATGTACAGTTCACTCACGTATGGTTCATTATAACTTTTTGTATTCACTCAATCTATTTGGTCAAAGAAAATTGGAACTCCTTAAACTCTTTGTCAAGATTTTAACTTAAATCTAAATTAAAACTCTTCACAGGTGGTTGTCTATGCAGAGAGTTTGATTCCTACAGTGCGCAAGGCTCTGATAGACCCCCTACCAGAAGTACGCAAGTCTGCTGCCACCACCTTTGATAATCTCCACAGTAACATTGGACAGCGGGCTTTGGATGAAATTCTACCAGATCTGCTTGCTGAATTAGTAAGAAGTTATACTAAAATGGTTCAGAAGAGTTGAGAATTTGTAAGAAGTTTTCCTAAAGGGGTTCAGAAGCAGTGAAAATTTGTAAAAAGTTATCCTAAAGAGGTTCAGAAGCAGTGAAAATTTGTAAGAAGTTATACTTTAAGGGTTCATATGCATTGAGAAATTTGTATTGAACACCAGGACATCTTATTCATTAATGCTAAATTTATTTAGGTCGAGGCATCACAAGTTTTGCATTTTATGGTGCAAGTTTTTGATCTTAAGAACTATAAAGAATTATAATTGTTCACAGCATTCTTACATGGCATTAGATTCTTGGTCTTTTTAAAAAGACATGCACTTACCGGTGTCTTTTATTCAGAAGATTGATGTAGATTTTAACAGCCATTTTTTACAGAGCATGCAAATCTGATATTATATTGCAATTATTGTTAAGGCAGAACTTGTTATAATGCTTTCTACATTGTTTCATTTCTACACAATAACTCTCCACCATCTACAGTTACCAAACATTTGTTGAATGATTAAATATGGGGTAAGAAAGAAGTCAGTTGATTTCAGGGTCAAAAGGTCAAAGTGATATCAAGGTCACCAGCTGGAAGAAGAAAACTGGTTTCCATCCAATAAATTCATGTTTACATCAAATGCCAGGCCCAAGCATTGTGGATGGCTTGCACTTGATGTAAGGGAGAAACCTATCAAATTTGGGTGAAGGTCAGCATCATTGAAAAAAAGGATAATGGTTTCTGCATTGTAAAATCAATTACATCCAGGCTGAACCAGTTTCTGCTTACACTACCATATGCTTAGATGTCCTCCAGACAATCCAGTTAAATTTGATACATATAAAGAGAGAATTTAGTCATCAACATTTCTTTTCCAGTGGTAAGTAGTCAGAATGTTGTTTTATATGGTGCAATCAACATTCTTGTGAATTTCAGGTGAATTCATTAATATTTTTGCAATTTTCATACTGTTCATTTTTGTCATGTAATTTTGATCAGTAACATCCAATTTCACCTAAAAAAATTTAGGTGCTGTACGTATCAACTGTTACACTTTTCAGTTGTTTTGATGACACAGTCTGCATTATTTTCCATATATATATATATATATATATATATATATATATATATATATATATATATATATATGTATATAATTAAGAGCAAGAAGTGTAGATAATTTAAGGTTGTTGAGGATGGACACAAGATGTGTCATTGCATACAATTGTTATGAAAATACTTTGCCCAGTATTTTGTAAAAGCCGATCAGAGGCTGCAGAATCGAGAATGCTCCAATACATCGTAACATAAACTTTACATACGAATTGTTGATTAGTCTCATTGGGGATTTCTAGATGCTATCTCCACCCCTTATGTGAATGTAGAAATTGCACCAGAGCATACTGTATTCGTGAAAATTCGTGGAATTGTTGATAATCTCATGGGTGATGTCAAAACGTCCTCTCAGGCTCCCATGAAGATACAATATAGTGCCACAACATACTGTGTAAATGAATGCAGGAGAATCGTTGATTTGTCTCATTGGTCATGTTGAGATGCCCTTTTCACCCTCATGACGACAAAAATAGTGTCAGATATATTGTGTGAATGCAGTAGAATCACTAATTAGTATCATGGGTGCTGTCAAGATGCCTCCTGCACCGCCATAGATATGCAGAAAGAACACCAGAAACAGGGTTTCTGTGGGTCCTGGATTGTTGGAAAAGTTTTGGAATTAAAAAAAATAAGTTTCAGGGGCCTTGAAAAGTAATGAAATTTCTCAAAACCTTGCAAAGTTTTGGAAAAGTCATGAAATTTCTGACAATGGCTTTCCAAAAATAAATTGTGTTTTTCATAGAACACCAAACACCAATTTAAAAAACTTGCTTCAAACATGAAACAATTACAATCGATAAATGGTTGACAATGCAAGATATTATGGTTGTTGAGTTTGGTGAAATGGCCCTGGAAAAGTTTTGGAAAAGTCATGGAATTTGTTTTGTTTAGTCTGCAGGAACCCTGCAGAAAATACTGTATCTGTCTCTGCAGTAGAAATGAAGCCATGGAAACACATACAACTCAAAAGGCTTTGTTGTTGATATGTCGCTTAGTAGAAATGGCATTTATATGTTGTAATGCCATATAGGATAAGCTTAGGACTGAACCAGTGAGGGCCTACAGTTACATAAATGCATGAAAATATTAAGAAAACAAGGCGGATGTGAAGATTTGCAATTCCACCAGTATGGTAGAGATGGATGGTCAATACTGATACAGTATGGATGGATGGTGTGTACCGACCATATTGCACAAGCTGGCTATACCACTGTGCATATAATTTGGTATGCCATTCCTACTGCTGATCAACCGGTCTACCCATATGAGTTATGTAAAAATTACAGTGGTATCCTTGAATAAGGTAGAATCATTGATTTGTACCAACCATTATTGCAAAAGATGAGTGATCCAAACCATGTCAGAGGGCAGAGGTTGTTATCCGAAACCCCTCCCCTTTCTTCATATGTTCATAAAGGGTCTCCCAAGAAATCCCATGAAATGGGATGTTTTTATACAAGAAATCCAGTTATTCTGCTTGTAAATGTGCAGTGTAGATAGTACAAAAACTGCACAAACAGGGCTTCTGTTTCTGAACGTTTCTGATTACAAAGTCCAATGGCAATTGAGACCTAGAATAGAGATGTGACTAGTACATAATCGGTTTTAAAATGTCTGACATGTACTTAAATATACCAGTTCATATATGCCAAATCTAAACCTTTGGACTTTCACCAACAGTTCAGCATGTCAGCAGCAGAGATAGTGCTACATTCCTGCATGATACCACAAAAACATTTAGTAAGTTTGGTTTTTGGTTCATGACTTGAACAACCTTACTTCCCACCATTGTTTGATGGATAATAAATGTAGAGAAATCCGACGATGTCCCTTCTCAGCATTTTTGGTCCATCATGGAATCCTTAACACTTGGCATCTTTCATTCATCAAAAGAATAATTCACAAGTTGGAGAAGGCATCAACCAAGATGTTGAAGTTAGGTCATCAGTAAGACATTAGAGCAAGTCATCCCAGTCCAGGATCTCCTCCATGAAGAAGCCGGCCTTCATGGATGACACACTTCAAATCCATTTGGTAAGTATGGTTTTTGGTTCACAACATGATCAACATCACAACCCTCATTTGCAGTTTAAGGTGGATATCAATGTAGAGAAGTCTGCTAAAAGAGACCGCCGTAAAGCTGAGAGGCTTTGGCTTTCCACCAGACTCACTATTCATAAGCAGATCTATGATGCCGCTAAGAAGAATGTCACAAACATAGTCCATGCAGCTAAATCAGCCCACTACAGTACTAAAATCATGGAAAGTTCCAGCTGCAAAGAGCTATTTGAGATTACTAACAAGCTGATGTCAAGGAACAAATGTACACCACTTCCGGCTACCTTCTCTCTAGTCGACCTTCCGGACCTGTTTGCAAATTTCTTCCGTGACAAAGTACAAACCATCAGAGATAAACTTGACAACACAATTTCAGTTGACTCGTCGTCACCATACAGTTGCGATACAGAATTTCAGCTGCAACCGTTAGCAGCATTTGAACCTGTCTCTATGGATTTAGTACGTATAATCGTGATGAAGAGTGCACCAAAGTCATGTGAACTGGATCCGATCCCGACGTCACTGCTGCTAGAGTGCTTGGATCCAATACTGCCTTCACTAACTGATGTTATTAATACCTCTCTCTCAACTGGCGAATTCCCATCATTTTACAAAACTGCCATTATAAAGCCTCTGCTGAAGAAACCAACACTCGACCATAATGATTTAAAGAACTACCGCCCAGTTTCTAATCTGCCATTCATGTCAAAAATCTTAGAA
>JAECUM010000356.1:0-236664 GCA_016617855.1 Megalonaias nervosa | reverse complement strand
TCGCTCGATTTCATGATGAAATTTGTCTTATCGGTATAAACAGAGCGGTTAATTGCATTTTTAAAAAAAAATAAAATAAGCTAGGCAATTATTTCCAAGAAAGCGTATCATTCAAATGTCATGTTCAATTTCATTGTGTGTGTGTGTGTGTGTGTGTGTGTGTGTGTGTGTGTGTGAAAATGGTTACATTAACATTAATATATTTCTACTTAAATACATGAAAATGAGCACTTCGATGCCAAAACAAGTGACAACACAATTCAACAACATTGAATACGTAGTCCAACTAAAAATGGATTCAAAATATTAAAAGACACGACTGAAACAGATCTATAGCTAAATTAGAGATTCATTTAATAAAAATTATTAATGAGTACAGACATGATTTCTATGAATTTTGAATTGAAACTGAACCATGTTTGAAGAATATAATCAAACAAAAAATTCGACAATTTGGTTCAGAAAGTATAAAACAAATATTTAACAATAAGACTTATAAATATACCCGTTCAAGTATATGAACAAGTTGATAACAATTTTTTTTTCAAGAACAGAAACACATCTGGACATATTAAATAGGTACGAAGTGGATAATGTCATTGAAAGGTCTGTGACTTGACATACTAAGTTCGTATCGAAATAAAGTGAAAGTACAGGTTGTGTTTGAAATGATTATTTCACACTGTACATATATATTAACCACTCAGAAGAAGCTCATGCATAGATTTGCTTTAATGAACTAAGAGGGGCCCCGGATATGGCTAAGAGGGGCCCCGGGAAGGCGAGTGGTCTTAAGCGCTCGCCTTTACTGATCGCTGCCATCTCACCTCTGTTTGCGTGCGTTCGAGTCTCGCGCTCGGCCAATGGGGGTATGTGAGAAAGCTTGCCGTAGTTTAACGTGGGTCGGTGCTTTTTACCGGGGGTTTCCCGGGTTCTTCCTCTACCAGTTTTACTGACCGCCATGTATAGCTATCGTGCGCTGAAAAAATGGTGTTAAACCCATAACAACCACAACAACAGTGGGCTAAGAAAAAAATCTTTATATAAATGTGAAATATAAAGATTGTAGATCTTTTCATTCTCTGGATCTGTTTTCAATATACTTTAAGCAATCATATAAATAGACCATCAAAAATACAATTAAATAAATGAAGTAAATTGTCTTTACGATGTCCAGCACAAATAGAGGATACTTATAAGATGAAAATGAACTTGGTTTATCCGTAAATCTGTAAGAAATATCGGAATTGGAAGATAGTATATTTGTGCCAAGAGAACCGAGAAAAGCTATATAAAGCTTGCTAGAACAATTGAAATAGAAAGAAATGCAAGTTGACATGTCAATTATATTTCAGTATGATGGACCTAATGAATATTAAGGTGCAGGATAAAATTACTTTGGAATAAAAGATTTTTTTCACAGTTGGTGTCCTAACAGATAAAATGGCATCACGAAAGAAACAAATATGTGAAAGAAATGCTTGGTTTGTTTCTAATCATCAGAAAAATTATGAGAATACAAATGAATTCGTTACAGTCTAGATAATTGTATCTATATAATGCCCGATTTAAATAACGCTAAGTTGTATAATTATGATCCCTCACAATCAGTTGAAAGTTCCACATGTCATTTTATTCTGATTTTGAAAGCATCACAGTCCGACAGGTGCGAAGTATGCCGTCTGCATTAGCTGTTTTTTGTCTGGCACGGACAATGAACTATTTTCGTTGGATGAGAAGTGTCCAAGAGGCACAACACGGAATGTTGACAAAGGGTGTCTGGCACAATTTCGAACAATAGCTATACACACGCCATGTGTACATCAGGTAATGTCACAAGAGATATATACCGAAATAGGTTGCAGAGGTACATTTTTATGATACGTTGAACAAGATTGCAAACTTAATGCATGGAGAATTAAGATCGAAAGAATACAAAACCAACGGTGTTCAGAGAGGAAGAAGAAAGTAATTTTAATGTAATAAATAGATGCATTATCTGTGAGAACAAAATAACTAAAAAGAAAGTAGGAAATTACGGTCACTTAAAAGGCCAATATAAAAGTCTTACATATACGAAAAGAATTTTATTTATAAATATCCCAAATACATACCATTGAATGGTACAAAAACTAACGGTACGAAAACGATAATAAAAAATGCAGAGAAATATGTCGCTCACTATAGAAACTTAAAGACTGACATACAATCGAGTTTAAAGACACAAATTAATTATACATTTTGTTAGCATCTATATATTTATTTACCTTAATTTTCGAAGTGAAGACCTCGTTGAACATTAGATATTTTTAAGATCACTAGCTTGCAGTCGATTATGATGTTCACGTCTCAAATCAAGCTAGATGTAATGGTTATCAGTGTAAAACAAATAACTAATTTCTGTGTGATGTTGCTGTTCAGCAAAGAATACTTAATGATTTATGCAAAGTGTTGCCACAGTTAAAAAAAAAAAAAAAAAAACATATTTGAGAGACCCTCTCTAGTTACTGAGACTTGTTTCTATTGATGAGTTGTCAAAATTTCTTTCCAGCTCATTCTTGGAGAAAAGAATGTGATTTGTTAACGTTGTATTGGCTACTATGTCTGATACTCTCTTTCTCTCTGGTAAAGTTGTATTACAATAAAGACACGATGTATCTATATTTGACATAAAGTGATTGTGCAATTGATTTTTAAGCAATTGTACTATAGTTAAGAAAATGTTCCCAGTTTGTAATTCTCGTTAGCAGCTGTTATCCGAGGTTTTTATTAAGTGTTATGGTTAATCTTAAATCATGTGGAAAAGCACAAAGATTCAATGGGGATTAATCTGTTAGTGTATGAAAGTCAAATAGCATTCTAACCCTCTCTTTCAATACAACGCAAACTGTACCTTCAGCGATACTCCTCTGTGCATCACCTGCTCCTGATCTCAGTTTATTTATTCATTATGCTTTGTTCAGTCCTGTCTGTCATAAACAAAGCTGGTACTCTTTGTATATCATGAAAATATTTTGGTGAATAAAATTGAAAGGATCATTACTGCATTCTCAGTATTTTCTTTTGAATGTCTGTCAAAGGAGACTAAAACGTGCCCTGCATACTTAATATGTTTAGACTGCTTTGGGATGTCAATGTCTTAAAGTACGTTTTCATTAAACCGTTCTGTAATTCTAACAGAGTTTTATTATGTTAACATTTCTATTTTAGTTTTATCTGGATCTAATAATCAGAATAGAAGTTTGTTTCCTCCAAATAAAAGGCCGTTACCTACTGCTTCTCAGATAATTGATTTTGATGCAGCTATAGGTATGCCATTTACCTAGTGGAAGATCATTATAATTAAAAGTAACAAACTTGGATACTGCTGCCAGCTTTTATTTTGCATCCTGCTTGAATTTTTCCTACTATCCGATTCAAACCAGTTATTAAAAAACTACGATTCCTTTACACTGTAAACAACATGTTATTTTGAAAGTGTAATTGACAAGCAATACGTTTGTTGCTCACTTTAACTACATGTTGTACAAGTCTAAGTGTCATATTTGAATGACATATTTCTTTGCATTCATTGTGGTTAGCATTCAGCGAAACGTGATGGACATACTTAAGTCAATAGCTGTTAAATAATGCATGGGGTGTACATTCAGGTTTACATCATCTAACAAACCTGTCTTATTTTTTTATTCATTAGCAAGCCAATGCTATGTTTGTACATGTACCTATTTCGCAATCGAAATTTCGTCCCTTAAATTTACTCCTCAGTCGATACCATTAGGATACTACCTAGTCTGGTTTCCTGACCTCTCTCCACTCCGTTACTCTTCGTCATAATGAAGAGCAACGGAGTGGAGAGAGATCAGGGAATCAGACTAGATACTACCGACTTGGAACAACGCGAAAATCTTGAAATATAAATCATGACATTAGCTTAGCCTTCTCTTGAAACTCGTTTTGTGTATTTGTCCAATTCCCCTTTCAGTGTCCAAATTCTATAAAAGAGCTGAACACTATTTTTTAGTCGTTTATTTGGGTCGTAATTAAATCAGTTGTACCATAATAATGTAAGAGTCTATTACTCGGCGATATGCAGAGATACTTAAAAGTGATCAGAGATAACTGCAATCTTCTGGTTGCCTTTAATGGTGTTGATATCCACACATTAAGAAACATCTACCAGACTTGGTGTTCAGGGGGCATAGATATGATTAAGTCTAAAAACGTCTCTCAAAAGCGCAAGCGATTCCTCGTGGATTTATTACGATAACTTGACGTGATCCTCGGTCGCGATATCGCATAGGTCTCGATAAAATTTTTGGTTGAAAGGCCAATTACTTTTTTTACGCTCTTGACTCTGTCAAGTCACGCAGCAACAGAAAGGGTGACGACCAACAGGTGTTTTACACCAGGGGGTCGGGAAATAAATTTGAAACTACAAGAAAATAACCCGCTCAGAAGCCTCGGTTTAACGCTTGTCCATTTTCATAGGAAGCTTTATTTTCACAAATAAACCCTCCTAAAATTTGGTCTGTTCACCCTCTCTGCTGCTGTAAGTGACCTATGTGTTTGGGTTGATTTTAGCTATGAAAGAGATTAATTGAAAGACAACACTCATGTTTAGTTTATTTGTGGTGATAAAGCATCAACAACCATTTTGGACAGAAGCATGAATTACTTCTATATAACCTGTAAAGCCCCTATTAAAGTTCAAATTATTATTTTCCCCACCCATTTCCCCTTTGAAATGGTTAGTCCCAAATGTGATGTACATTTTTCTATAGGGACAACCATGTCGTTTTGTCAAACTGCAGCAGATAAAGATGCTAACATTATGGTCGTCAAGAACAACTTGGTTCTGACCAGAATTTGCTCTGAGAATCCAGCAACAGTACTATAGAGTTTTAAATCAGTGTGAAGATGAACACAAATGACACTTGCATTTACCTTCAAACCCCCTACTGAAATATTGAGAGCAGCAAAGACAGCATCTATGACTGTAATTTGCCATCCAGTCGATTTAGACAGAAATTTCATGTATGTTTTTATTTAACGTCTGTGGTTGTGATTATGTGAGAATTTACACGTTTGATGATAAAATTTTACAATGCTAAATCTACAAACTATTTTTTTTGCAAGTGTCTTAAATGCTTTAAAGTAAACAGACAAGTTATTTTCTTTTATTCAGATTTGAATTTACAATAATTTTCTATATGCATTATATGAAAAGATAGCTTAGGTATGTATGCTGCCTGACTGACCCCATTTTAAACTGTTGACCCTGCATGTTTTTTGGAAGAAAAAACCCACAAAAAATAGTTTTTAATACATTTTTATAAAAAAAAAACTTACGTTTGTGTACCAAAAATAATTTGCATACTGTAATTCTGTACTGATAATAACTTGTGTACTGACCATAATTTATAGAAGTACAATAACTATTGTACTGCATGTTTGTGTACTTGACAATAAGTTGTGTACTGAATGTTTGTATACTAACCATAATGTTTATTCTGTATTGTTTGTGCACTGACATTAATTTGTGCATTGTATGTTTGTGCACTACATGTTTGTGTATTAGACAATAATTGTATATATGTGTGTCATACAACAAATAATACATTCCAACTCTCTAGAAACTTTTCTTCTATATATCACTTACTTGACACATTTTATAATCTGAGAACTCCTCCAGACATGTTCTGGGAACTTTGACACTTCTCTAGACATTTCTCAGTGTTGAAGTATTTCCCATACTGAACACAATAGCACACAATTACTAACTAATACTGCTTAGAAATACCATACTGAGATGTACCATATTCAATAGCTTAGAAATACCATACTCAACAGCTTAGAAGCATATACTTTATGCCCAGTGGAGCAAAAAGGAATCCACTAGCCCATTAGTCACCTTGTATGACATGCAAGGTCCATTGGGTATATTCCACATCCAATAACCAGCAGTGTGTACTAATCAGGACGACTTTAGGTGAAATTTTTGGTACTAACAACCATCTAAAAATCCATCAATCATGCACACAAATATAGATCACCATAACTAACTTTAGGTATGTGAGGCATTCACACACCAATTTGGATGATTGAAGATGAAATATGATCTAAAATATAATGGCTATAAAAAAGAATGAATCTTTTAAAAAAATTCCTGTAAGCAGGCACAACAGGCCAGTGATAAACTTTTGTTGTGGTCGAGATGCTTTTCCAAACACGCATCTTTGTATCAGTCTGAAGTGTGAGCAAAATAGGATCCCATGAAAGATGTTATGAACATCTGATGAAGGAAAGAAAAAGTTAAACAAAACAAATCAACAAGGAATGAACAAACAAGCCAAATGTTACTGTATATACTCATTTATGAGTCCAATGGCAAATGGTACAATAAACAGCAAACATCCTGATCTGCAGGTGCATTATACTATGGGAAATCAGGATCTTTGTTTTTTGCAATCTGACTCGACTTATAAGCAAGTATATATGGTACACAGCCTCACAATGCAACTCTTTTGGCATGGAGCTATTAATATCTGGATGAAAACTGTGCCTCAATGCGGGTCACACAGAACTATTAATATCTGGATGAAAACTCCATCTCAGTGTGGGTCAAATGGAACTATTAATATCTGGATGAAAACTCCATCTCAGTGTGGGTCAAATGGAACTATTAATATCTGGATGAAAACCACCTCAGTGTGGGTCAAATGGAGCTATTAATATCTGGATGAAAACCACCTCAGTGTGGGTCAAATGGAGCTATTAATATCTGGATGAAAACCACCTCAGTGTGGGTCAAATGGAACTATTGATATCTGGATGAAAACCACCTCAGTGTGGGTCAAATGGAGCTATTAATATCTGGATGAAAACCACCTCAGTGTGGGTCAAATGGAGCTATTAATATCTGGATGAAAACCACCTCAGTGTTGGTCAAATGGAGCTATTAATATCTGGATAAAACTCCATCTCAGTGTGGGTCAAATGGAGCTATTAATATCTAAATGAAAACTCCATCTCAGTGTGGGTCAAATGGAGCTATTAATATATGGATGAAAACCACCTCAGTGTAGGTCAAATGGAGCTATTAATATCTGGATGAAAACTCCATCTCAGATGGAGCTATTAATATCTGGATAAAAACTCCATCTCAGTGTGGGTGAAGTAGGGCTATTAATATCTGGATGAAAACTCCATCTCAGTGTGGGTCAAATGGAGCTATTAATATCTGGATGAAAACCACCTAAGTGTAGGTCCAATGGATGAAACTATGCCTCAATGTGGGTCACATGGAACTATTAATATCTGGATGAAAACCACCTCAGTGTGGGTCAAATGAAGCTGTTGGTATCTGGATGACAACCACCCCCGTGTGGATCAAATGGAGCTACTAATATCTGGATGAAAACTCCATCTCAGTGTGGGTCAAATGAAGCTATTAATATCTGGATGAAAAATCCATCTCTGTGAATCAAATGGAGCTATTAATATCTGGATGAAAACTCCATCTCAGTGTGGGTCATATGGAGCTATTAATATCTGGATGACAACCACCCCCGTGTGAATCAAATGGAGCTATTAATATCTGGATGAAAACTCCTTCTCAGTGTGGGTCAAATGGAGCTATTAATATCTGGATAAAAACTCCATCTCAGTGTGGGTCATATGGAGCTATTAATATCTGGATGACAACCACCCCAGTGTGGGTCAAATGGAGCTATTAATATCTGGATAAAAGCTCCATCTCAGTGTGGGTCAAATGGAGCTATTAATATCTGGATAAAAACTCCATCTCAGCATGGGTCAAATCCAGCACTGTCTAAGTCTTGAGCTAAGTGCTTTCAGCCCATACTCCAGACCACATTCCTACTATAACTACACTATCCACCCAATAAGTAAACCTGTTTGATGCAACTCAAAAGCCTGCAACTTCCTTGATTTAAATCTATAATTGTCAATACATCCTGTTCTAAACCAAGAGGTAGGTAAAATAGGAGAAAATATAAACCAACAATGTGTTAAACATATTGAGGTTTTATTGTCTGAAAATTATTATCTCTGAAAATAATCTGCATCAAATACTGATACAAAAGAAGCAATACACTAATTAAAACCACATCATTCTCACAAGCATGCATAGCTATTCAATCAACAGGCATTCAGCGAAATAATGATAATTATGTAATGTATGCACTAACTTGCAAAGACCCCATGTAAAGCAGATAAAACCACCCACACCTGTGTTCCATGAAACGCAGTATATTTCTTTATACAATAAATCCTAAAACAGTACTTGGAACGCTTGGTCAGAAAAACTTTGGCTTATTTGAGGAAAAAAGCTCCAAGTATTTCAAATGCAGAGATAATAATAAAAGTCTGAGTTATAGATGAAATTTCAACTCTCAGCCAATAAAAAACAATTCTTTATAATCAGATTATACTCTGTTTCTGTTTGATATGTAATTGCTTTATGATCTTAAGTCAATGATGGAATCATCTCCAACAGTAAAACCTGCTACAGTAACCACAAAAAATAATAACCTAAGCATACAGGTGAAGTTCTAAAAATCAACTTTACAAAAATTATTATCATATAATCAATAAACATACATGTATATAAAGACTGCTTGTTCACAAAGACCACTTCTAGATTGTTCCTAGAATTGGTTTGACTATCTCATTTGTTTTGTTGATGGATCAAGGTACCTATCATCTCCATTAAATTCAGTCAGGAAGCTGTTAGAAAACACAGACAAAAGGGCTGATGACCAAAGAAGCACTTACCAATACCTCTACAGAAGAAAAGAAAACCAGAGAAAATAAAGGATTCTTGAACACCAAAGCATTTGGAACAGTAACATTTGTTACAGGCATCAGTTCTTATTATCATAATGGTACCTGTAATATACAATGTATATTATGTTATTATTTATGGTCATTAATGGTGTGTCATTTAAGAAACTAATAGTGGTCCCTCACTATGATTCTGTACCAGGAAGCCATATAAGTTTAGGTAAGGTATATTACAAGCAAGGGTATTTTAAAAAAATGAAAAAAAGAAAGAAACAAACAAACCAAAATACATGAAATCTATGTAAAATGCCATATTATGATGGGGGATTCTGATATTTTATATGAAATCAGCTTATGATGGATTACAATGAGCAATGAGCTATAACTAAGTGAAATAAATTAAGTAAAAATAAACTGCACACATTATAACAAATTTTGTTACCATAGCGATGTTATATAGGAGACCTTATTACACTAAGGGACAATTGAAATTTTATCTCTTATTTATTATATTTTTCAACTTTACTTTTAAATGGTACCATATAGAGAATATATAGAACTATGTTCCTGAGGTGCCATTAAATGTACATACATGCTTTACATATACACATACATTACATACATACATACATTTACAAATAAGTATACCATCTATCTGAACTTGAAGACCATCTGTTTATACATGCAGTTACATGCCTCATGTGTGACTTCTGTTGACAGTTCTGACCATGTAGGGCAAGTACTCAACACTTGCATGTCTTACAGGTAAAAAATCAACTTTGTAATCAAGATATTTATATAAAGTTATCTTAAAAAAGAAAAATTACAAAGGTGTAAAGCTCAACTCTTAAGTCAAAATCAAGACATGAACAAGAAAAAATGAAGGTCATGACCTAAAACAAATATACATGAATTTTATTATATTCTCGCTGAGAAATTTAGAACAGACTACTGAAAAATAAACATTTCAAAACAAATGAAAACCAGTATGTATTCTCTTGTAAACAAAAATGTGAAAGATAAGACAGTAAATATTCAAAACTATGCAATTTTTCAATCTAAAAAATGTGAATCCAAATCATGAATGAAAAAAAAACAACTTGTCTCATCAAAAGGAAGCTCAGGCAGATAAAAAGATAAACTTGATAAAAATGCAATAATTAACAAATTATCATAGAACACAATGAGTTAATGCACATCTATTTCCACTGCATTATCATATTTTATAAAGTTGACAATAGGACTATAATTTGTTGACATAAATCAATCATAAATAAAAAATCATCAACTATGAAAAACACACAAACTTGCATGCATCAATTATATATATCATGGCTTTCTGCCACTTTTACATGGTTATGAAGTCTTTCTAACCTACTGTTACTTGTAAACTGGCAAAATTATCAGCATGAAAAAAAACAACATATCACATGTATTACATTTTAATATCATTAACACAACATACCATAACGTGCAAGAAACGCACTAGCAAACATATCAGTGCACCTTATGTTTTCATTCTCCCAATTACTAATGAAACTTGAGCACACATTCATAAATGACATATCAAATCCCAGCATAAAGTAAAACTTCCTTAATTTTATGCTGTTATAGGTGGCCAGTTTTAAGAGCTTTAATTAGTACTAGAATGGCTTATTGTCTATACTCATTTGCTAGTTGGGTCCATTTTCAGCTTCACACACACAAATCTGCCATCTCATAATATACAAGCAGATCTGGGTTTATGCACTTTGCTAGGAGTAATCAGGAGAACAGACCCTGATCTGCCAGTGCTTTATAGGGTGATAGATCAGGGTCTATTTTGTTTGTAGTTATACTAGAGTATATTGGGTAATTGTCACCAAAATATATTGCCAACCTGTTGAGGTTGCCACTTTAAACAGGGGTTTACTGTTTATTACAACTACCCTTTCATATACAGTTCCCTTCAGTGGGGAAAAAAGACATAGTATCTAAATGGTCTTTTAAGTTCAACTGGGACAGAACTGAACAATTTGTGTGCATTGGTTGCTTCCCTTGTTATATGGATTTCAAACTGCTGTAAGCTAGGGTGTGTAGCTCTGACATTAGTTAATAGACCGTATGTGGTACTCCACAGATATTACATACTTCTGAGTGACAGAGGTAAAAGTTGTCTGCAACAGGGACAATGGTGAGAATGTTGGCATACCACTATGGTACAGTGGCTGAGTGTGTGTGTGTGTGTGATTAGGATTTTTAACATAGCTTTAACAATTTACAATGGCTGAAATTTCTTTAAATGTTTTAGTTGTGGAAATCATACACAATCTAAGTACAAAGGTGATAAAAGCTGCTGCTCCCATGTGCTCTAAAAATCAGCCTGAACAAGTTCAAAGTACACTAACTTAGCAGTTATTAAATTTTGGAAAACCACATTTGCCAGAGTAAGCAAGACCAGTTACTAGAAGTACAATGAATAATTTACAAAATATATAAAAAGTAAATAAGTTAATGGCTTGTTTTTCACACTTTACCTTTGAAGTTCAGGAAGTAAAAATGACCAAGCAGACCTAATGGTTTTTCTGATAGGTGCACATCTACAGTAAGGCCAAGCTGTATAATCTATGACCTAAATTATATCCACCAATCATGAACCAAAATCAAGGGAATTAAATGCTCTTTAACTACCCATGATATGCAAGGTTTATTAAATACCAAGGTAAACCAGCAAGGAAAACCATGGAAATTATTCTTCTTTAAAACCCAAACCTTACTGAAAGTACAAAACTGTAGAGCATGACCTGCAAGGGATACAGATTGAAGGACTCTATACACTCTATTTTCTTTTGTGTGAAACCCAGGATGTCTTTTCCTTTCTGTCATGTTTCTTAAGTTACATTTTTCATTTTGTCTGAATTACTCCTAATCAAAATCATACTCTAATCAGTTTTTATTTAATTTCAAAAATAGGTATTTTCCATAAAATTAGTAATTCTGCTGCCAAACAATTCCTAAATATAAAATGCATTTTAAAAAACAGCATATATTCTGTCTTTCACGGAGCCATGATTTATTAGTTACATATTTTGCATTAAAAATGCTATATTTTAAAATAATATAATTAAATACAGAAGTACATTTACTTTAAAAAAAAATGAATATACAAAATCATGTCAATTTCATTAAGTGTAGTGCTATGAATTAAACAAATAATGCAAGTATTCAGCACCAAATGACCTCAGGTATTCTTCAATGTCTCTTTATTACTGGTGTAACTATTAATCAGGATAATCCAAGACTGGTTGGAAGTGTCAAACTACCAGGTGTCGATTCCGATTTTCTATAAAAAGACATTTAAAAGACCAAAAGGGTTCATCACACCATTATTTATTGATACATTTTTCATGAATATCTTTATTTATCAATTATATTTCTCTGAACTCCTCACCAGCATATGTAGATGCATACTGTGATTGGTCACACTCAACATACTAACCAATCATAGTTGTCATGACGTAATCTGCTGGTTGCAACGAAGTCCTTCCATACATACTGTATTGTAAATGTAAGTAATTATAATCAATCAGTTAAGATAAACCAATAACTGATCTTTAAATTTCAACTGATTCTTCACACTAATATTTAATTATTTAAAGGTAGCAAGTTTCCATTCTTTGTCAATATGGTTGTCTGAAAACTGGAACAGTTGAGTTATAATAATATGTAAATTATGTTTTTAAAACATTTAACTTAAATCTGAATGTGGTTGATGACAATGCTGTTTCTGCCACTGGAAAATGGCAGTGGCTTGCCATCTGCAAATATAGGTGAAATAAAGCTAGCTGGCTTGGCACTTTTACACTGCATATAAAAAGTAGAAAGTAAGAAGACAATACCCTTCCAATAAATCTTAGATAAAAAGCTAAAATTAATGATGATTTTATTTGAAACAACAGCTTTCAAATTCTCAAGGTCTGCTGTTTCTGGTCACAATGCACACTAAAAAAAACCACATCCCACAAAATAAAACCAGAACTGAATTAAAAAAAATGACAGACTACTGCCTGAATGGAATTTCCAGGAATCCACAATATGACTGTTTCTTCTTTTTAATTGCTAAGTGTTGAAACCATCGCGATAGTCTTGAATTAAAACAAAATTAGTGATAAGATTTTCAAGGTGGCCATTATGGCAGCCATACTGGATGATATAAGATTTGCATCATTTTCATTTAGGACCAAATAGATATAGTCATTCTTTGGGGAAAACCTTTTATCAATATGGTCATCCATGCAGAAGGAGTAGCAATAACAAGGTTTTCAATGTTGGATGTCAGATCAGCATAAATTTCATTTAGGATCAACTAAACATCATTAGAACTATACATCTCATGAAGTTTTTGTGAAAACCTAATCCTGATTTGTTTATCCATTTGAAAGAAGTAGCTATAACAAGATTGCCAAGATGGGTACCATGGCAACTATACTAAAGACCATATTAACACCATTTTCATTTAATACCAACTATATATCATAAGAAGTCATCGGGTGAAAACCCCAGGTTGATATGGTTTAGGAGTAGTGATAACAAGATTTTCAAGATGGTTGCTATGGCTGCCACTGATTTTCAGATTGGCACCATTTTCATTTAGGACATACTAGACATTTTAAGAAGACTTCTGGTGAAACACCCATTTTCATTTAGAATTAACTAGACATCACAAGAAGACTTCTGGTGTAAACTTCACACTGATATGAATTTCCATTCATGAGGATAAGTGATAAAATTTTCATGATGGCTGCTGTGGCATTCACACTGGACATCAACTTTTCACCATTTCTACTTTGGATTAACAAGATATCATAAGAAGCATTTTAGTGAAAACCTTATCTTAATACAATTATCCATTTAGAACCCCATGCTGTGAACCAAATTTTCAAGACATATCTAAGCAGCACCTTAGGGATGATTGTGAGTTAAGCTTTAGAGCAATCCTCCAAGTACTTTAGACTGAGTTGTGATAATAAACTTGTGCTGATGGACAGATGGACAGATGGATGGATGCCAGAGAGACCAGGGACAATAGGCCATCCCACCTAGCAATAACAAACTTCAAGTTCTTCATGTTAAACAGAACAACCAATCAGCATGGAAATTTGGCTGTAAGATGACTCAGGGGCCCTCTCTAGTAGACCTATCCAACTTTACAGGCTTCAGAATCAAGATCATGGATTAGTCAGAAATTCTAAAGCCATTATACATTTAATTTATCCTACAAGTCAGGTTTAAGTACTTCAATTTATTCATGAAAAAAGTGTTAAACAACATTTTAAATTTCAAGTGTTAGGGATTTTGGGATTTGTTTTTAATAGACCATCTCAAGGAAATAAAATATGCATTTACATTTTTTTAAGTTAAATTTAGCTGTATCTGATTCACAATGTTGTAGTGAAAGCCTTGCATGACAAACTGCACAGAATTAGTAGAAGGTATTCTTTTGAAAGAATTTTCCAATTTAAGAATTAAAAAACAAATGTTTTCAATCAAATAAACGTCTGAAAGTTGGTGTTTCTTTGCATTCAATTCATCAAACAGTGATGTGCTGTCACTATACGCCACAGGAAGCTGCAAAGTTATGTTAGAGGAAGGCATCTTTATGTGTGTATGTGGCTCTCTTTGAGAGAGAAAAATTTAGTGTATTTTAATTTGTCTTTTTTATGTATTTACTTAAAAGTTAAAAGCAGTAACTGTCTGACTATAATGACAAAAATTAGCACCTAGAATTTACAGTGATGCAGTACAATGCAAATACAGTAGTAAACTTTTCCTGTGCAGGATGTCCAAAGGACTTCTACATGTTCTCCTGTATGGACAGGTATACTTTATTTACAGTTAATAAATGTACTGTTGAAAATTTTAAAACATTCTTCATGGGATTTTAATCATTTTCAGCAGATGATAGGGTACACATAGCAGCAACTATATTTGGTGAAGGGAAAACTCAGGAAGAACCAATGATCCACAGGAAGCTACCCACAAGCTTTCTTGCATACCTGCATTGACTAAACCAAAACTTGAACCCATGCAAATATAGGGAGCTGTGAGTGATCTGTAAAGGAAACTAAGTGCCTTTGACCATTCGGCCAACATGGGCCCCTGTTGATAAACATAAGAAAAAGGTCTCAATCTCGTCCGAAATTTTCCACAGATATAAATCTATGGTTGTAGTAAACTGCAATACTTGGGGGGGGGGGAAGAGCTGTATGTTGTTTTTCTTTGCCAATATTCATAACACTAACTAAAATTTTATTAGGATGAAAATTAATTTTGGAGAGATTTAAGTATTTTGTTTTAAACTCTAAAAAGTCTGGGTTAAACGATTAACAAGTTTATGTAGAACTTTTCTTCCTCTAAAGACAAACACGGTTTCTTTTACATACTCTCACACTATATGCATATTTATTCAGATGTGTATATATCAATATATTAAAAGTTATAAATACAATAACATGCATAGCATAGGTACACATTGTTAGGATAAAACGGCATTAAATCAATTAGTTACCGCCTTTACACCATCATACTGTCTACACAGCACTCACATAAAATTATTTGTAAGTCCTAATTGAAAGTTCTTGCTAACACAAACATCACTTTAAATGCTCTCTTAATATCAAGAACACTTTTTGTATATACAATCAGTCAGATGATCAACAGTAAGATTAAGGACCTGATTAATTTAAAAATAATGACTTTGCTGAACTAGGTCTTTAAAAATTTTGTTTTCAAATGTCTCATGATTTGATGATTACCTCCCTTGAAGAAAGCTATTTCCCAACTTACAAGTCAACCTCCCTTGACAACAAGAAACTAACATTTTAAAAAGCATATACGCGATGAAAAAGAACTGGCAGACTTGGCTGAGTGCCTTGACACAACCTACACAGCATACGGCAGAGGTCTCGCTAGGATTTTAAAACTAGGAGTCCAGGACTCCCATTTTGGTAAAAATAGGAGTCCCACCAGCAAAAGTTGCAGTCCCCTCCCAGAAAATGTTGAACTTTGCAGATTAGAAGAACTGTTGGTTGCCACTGAGTTTAATTGATACATTCTTTATAACACTGACATGTACAACCGTGTCAGCCTATTCTGTGCGTCTGGTAATTCTGCACAACAATAAGTCATTTCTGTGAACATTGGATCACGTGCTGTTTTGGCTGAAAATCCAATTTGTGTCAAGAAGGAACGATCGTCCTTTAATTAAGGAATGTGATATTCATAAAGTGTACAAAATAATCTGGGATGGATTCTCAAGAAAATCCTGGGCGTATAGTCTGTTTCTAAATTCTTTAGTAATTTTTTACCCATAAACGAGACGTTGTAAGCACATTATATCATACTGATCATTGTTTCTCTTCAACATAATAGCTTATTTTTTAAATAAAATAATGAACTTTTACTAATGTTTTACAAGATCGGTTCAGTTTGCTTAATAGCTCTTGCAATTTAGTGGCATTGTTACGTTGAATTCTGTAAAACCAGCTATAAATATGACCTAGATCATTGGCTGAAATGCTGACGGAAAAGGTCTAAAGTAATGTATTTCATTTCCAGAGTCCACTGCGTAAGCATTACATCTTTTCAAGCCATGCTCAGAATAGGCTGCCATATCTCGAGTCATGAAAACATAGGGGTGATATCCCGTTTGTCCAAAATTAGTATTATTTTGAACAGCATACTGTGGTGACAATTGCCACTTTTCAATTGGTAAGCATTCCAGAATTTTATTTTCGTCAATCAGTCGAATTCGGTATGCGTTTTACGCCAATACTGGCGACCTTAGATGTGTAGAATAGCCCGACAGCAGTGTAACTCTTGTTTGTCTTCCAGGGTGAGACTGAATTGTGTCAATCCAAGGAATGGTCTTATTCCAAACACTAAGCCAGGCATCACACACTTTCTTATACTTGGCTACTATCCCATCCAAACTATCAGTTCTAGCAACTTTAGCATTCTTCTGAATCTTATTAAAATCTTTGTCAGTTTACCGTTTAACCCCCAAATGCTTATGCAAATCTGCAAATGATGTTTTGTCCAAGACTTCATGTGTCTTGATTTCGAGGTTGTATGCACTATTTATTTGGCTACAATCAGAAATGAACACAATAATGGAAGCTAAAGTTCTGATGTACTCATATAATAACCACATGTACATCTCGGGGTCTTTCTGCCTCTGAATACAGTCACTGTAAATATCAAACATCTGCCCACCCAAGCTGCTAGTCAAAGTCTTTGAACTTGCCACCCAGCTATTGCATCGCATTCCTTTGATGTACTCTTATAAATACAGCAGGCACATCTTGGGGTCTTTTAACCACTGAACTATGTCATTGTAAATATCAGCACAGCTAAAATGATCAATTAATCAACACATTCTCCCACTCAGTAGGTGGTTGAAGTAGGACTGGCAAGTCTTTGAATTTGCCGCCCAGCTATTTGCATGTGTAAGGAGGACTCCTGCATGGATGATTTTCTGCGTCCCAGATCAAAATTTTGTGTACAAATACACGTAATTAAGCGTTCCGAGACCTCTGATACAGTATGGTGATTAGTGCCAAAAAAACCAAACTGATGACAAGCAACACCAATGGCATCTGTGCAGAAATAAAGGTCAGTGGACAGAAGCTGGAAAGAGTCACAAGCCTCAAGTACTTTGGATCAATTATCACAGATGAGGGCTCCAAACCAGACCTACTTTGCAGGATTGCCCAGATAACAGCAGCAATAACAAGGCTGAGACCAATATGGAAAGATACCAACATTGCTTTTGGTTCCAAAATAAGGCTGATGTGCTCAATTGTCATATCCATCTTTCTGTATGCTTGTGAGACATGGACACTCACATCAGATCTACAAAGGATTCAAGCCTTCGAAATGAGATGCTACTGCAAGATCTTGGACATCTCATACATTGTCCATGTAACCAACAAAGAAGTCCACAACAGGATCCAATGAGCCATCGGATCCCATGAAGACTGAGCCATCGGATCCTATGAAGACCTCTTGACCACTGTAAAAAAGCGCAAACTGAAGTGGTACGGTCATGTCTCAAGATCATCTGGACTGGCAAAAACAATCTTACAAGGCACAGTGCGAGGGTGCAGAAGAAGAGGCAGACAGAAAAAGAGGTGGGAAGACAACATTAAGGAGTGGACAGGCATGGGATTTTAAGATTCCCAAAGGGCAGTAGAGAACAGGGAAAGATGGAGAGAACTGGTTGTAAAGGCAACTATGGCGCCCCAACGACCTCTTAAGTTAAGGGATTGATGATGATGATGATATATGTGTCTTGAAAAAAAACACATTACATACTATAGACTGAAAAGAATTTCCAGGAATCTAAGATTCTTTTTAACTGCTGAATATTGCAACTATTTAGACATTCTAAAGTGATAACATAATTTTCAAATTACTGCTGTGGAGGTCATACTGGATGTGAGATTGGCACCATTTTTGTTTTGGACCAACTAGGTATCATTACAAAATTTTCTGGTGAACTGCTGAGAGTAGAAACCATCTTTGATATTCTTGAGCAATATGATTTTTCCTTTGGCTTCTGTGGCAATCATACTGAATGTAACAGCATGTATCTTGTAGGACCTATGAGAAGTCATTAGAATTCTGATGAAAAACTTGCATCAATATGGCCATCCTTCAGAAAAAGTAACAACCACAAGATTTCAAGATGGCAGTTGTGGCAGTTGTTGTTGTTGTAGGGTTTAAGGCCATTTTTCAGCACACGATAGGCTATACATGGCAGCCAGTATTAATGGAAACTCCGGAAAGAACCACCAACCCATGAGAAGGTACTGGCAAGCTTTTCAATTGTGGCAGTTGTATTGGCTGTAATATTGGTACCATTTTAACTTAGGACCAACCAGATATCATGAAAAGTCTATAAGTGAAAACACCATGTTGATACTTTCTGCTCAGAAGGAGTGGAGATAAAAAGATTTTCAGGATAACCATTGTTCTGGCCATAGTGGATTCAGATCAGCACCATTTTAATTTAGGACCAACTAGACATCATAATAATAAATCCATTCAGAAGTAACAAAATATGTCCAGAACTTATTATGTCTACAAGGTTAAATCAGATAAATAACTCCCAATTGATGTGTATTTGACTTACCCATGTCACATGTTTACACAAATTAATATCAACACCCAAGCAGAAAAATATACCCAGAGATATGCATCATTCATGTATACAGACCTGCCAACCCCGACGAGTCCATCTCAGCAAGGCAGCTGATTTTTTGTGCGCAAGATTGACCAGTTTTCAGTAAGGTGTAACAAAATATCAATAACTGCTCTTGTAAAGCTGGAAAACATAATTAAAAGTTCGACGCAGCGACGATAACATTACGTTCAACTGAAAAGTTTGTAAAGTACACGTAGACCTTATTTCCGCTAGTACAGTTGCACAAACTTTAGTTCCAAACCCTATACAACTCAATGGCTTGTTGTTGTCTCTCAACCTGACGTAATTCTTGGAAATTCTTTTCCCATTTCATATGACGACGGCAATCATATCTCTCGCCACGAGATGTACTCAAATTGGCATGTGATGTCCAATAAATGTAATTGTGTCCTTTCCATCTTTTAATCACAAGAATATGAATATTCCTTTTTATTCTTCTGTGTTGATTATTAACACTTTTCAAGAGGCTTATTTTCCATTTCATCTTAAACATGCATCACTTTTGGGATGCCATTTTAAAAAAAATTCTATAATCAACAATTTGATCATGCAGACGCTTTGCATGAACAAATAGGTGCAGTTTAAAGCATATGGGGTGCTGTTGTAAAGTTAGTCTAGTTCCCTAACTAATTTCACTAATTCTAATATGAAACCCGGATCCAAATAAAACACAGATGAACCAATTATCCGGATTTTTCGGCAACGATCGTTTTTCCTTGTATACCGTTAAGTCCGTATTTTAAGGGTAATTTTCATAAGACTTAACGGCAAAATCATAAGAGTTGGCAGGTCTGTGTATATATGCAAATCAGCAGCATGAGTTCCCAAGCAGGAACCACCATATGTGAGGTTTCTCTGGAACGCAATATATGTATCAATTGGGGGTTTATTGTATGCACATAAAAAAGGCCTTTTTAATCCCCTTGTTTTCTGGAATATTACGATATCTTGGAATTGCAGTCAGCACACTGTATGATTTGGTAATGTTTCTAATGTGAATGAGCTCAGTTATATACAAACTATAATGTCTTGTACTTTGTTAATGGATCTTGTTGAATACAGGACAATTTTTCTCTAAATATCATGCATGCATTCTCAACATACAGCCACAATTAGACAACTTAATTCTTCTAGGCCAAATGTGTGTGGTTCTGGTTACAATGAAAAAATTAGGGTAGGTAGGTTGTTACAAACTTTTTTTTTTTTACTTTTGTATTTTTGGTCTGGATGGATTTAAATAAAGCATAAACTAGAAAAGAAAAAAAAAAAAACAACATCTATTGCATCCTGAATTTAACTTTGATAATAGCTACATCCCTTTTTTAACTTTATTTTCTCCCCAATTTTTTAGTGGCCTTTTCCCCCAAGTTTTTGCTTTTTCTTTTTCCTTTGAAAAAAAAAAAAAAAAATTGGGTCAGCAGTTAAAAATTGGGAGGGTCAGGTAACTAGAACCACACATACTTTTTTATTTGGCTTTCCAAGTCTAAATACAATAAGATTCTATTCCTACAAAGTTTGTCGAGAAATTTACACACTAATACATGTAACTACCTTTCATTATTGTTGGTTATGGTCTCAATCCACCAAAAATTAAGAACCTTACACAATGTGCATACTCAACATCCCAAACATTTCTTGTACTTAACTGTTGTAAACTTCTGTCAATTTAACACATCAATGAACTCATCCATTGCTAGATGGTTCCAGTGTAATCCAAGATATCTTGATTGGTTTTCTTTTTCAGATGGCTGATGGGAAAAATTGATGAAACTAGGAAGCAAATGGTTCACAGCATACACACACACACACACACCACCTAGAGGATCCATATGTAGGTTACTGTATATACTTGCATATAAGAAGCATCCAAACTGCACAGAACCAGATCTGCCATCACCTAACACACCAACAGATCTGGGTCTACGCAATTTGTAAGGTGTAATCAGTAGAACAAACAATACAGATCCTGATCTGCTGGTGCATTATGCAGTGGCAGATTAAGGTCTGTACTGTTTGCAGTTGGATCTGACTTATGAGTGAGTATATATGGTAGTTTCACTGGTGGAAAAAAAGTCTTCTCCATTATGAAGTGAGGTAATGTTCGAAAGCAAAATCTCCCTTTTAAAAAGCAACCATTCATTTTATCACATGCATCTTTTCAAAAGAGCAGCTTATAATTGATATGCCACACACTCTTTTTCTCCTGATTAAAAAATCAATGAAGTGCAACATAACGACTTTCATGAACTTGACAAATCTAACCTCAGAAGCCCTCTTTCTGAAAGTTAATATACATAGGACAGGCCAAGGGGGCTCAGCTTGTACACTTTTTGATAGGGTTGCGGATGGCTTTCTTGTACGAACATTTTGCTTGTCATACTGCATAGAAAATTTTTGTTATTAAACATAATAAAATAATGCTTTTGTTGTACCACTGGTTTATTCTTATTTAGAGTGTCTTGTATATGAAGAGAAAATTATTTAATGTCTAATATATTAGTCAAGAGGCATTTAATTACAAATTCTGAGAACTTAATTTTAAAGAATTATATAACTATACTATGTATTGAATTCTAAAATCATAAGATGTTGGTATGAATTTGTCCCATTCAAGCATATACAATATAAATGTTTTATTTTGATAGATGTGACAATTTCTCTGTGCATGATATTCAGCATGCATCTAACATCACAACATGTCCATATGGTATTTGTACCTGTATACACATGCAGATCCTGCTGATTCCATCCCCCCCCCCCCAAATTAGCTTGACCAAGCATGTGCCTGTAGTCTTTGTGTAAAGTTCAAAATGGTCAATTACATTTTATGATATTTATGGGTATAAAATGCATTTTACAATATTTATGGGTAATAAAAGCATTTTTTATATTTTCCAACATATTATGCATTTTACCAGACTTTACCAACATAAAATGTATTTTACCAAATTTACCTGTGTATATTTTACTAGATTTATCAGCACAGAAAGCACACCCAACTATAAACAGCACAGAACCAGATTTCCTATTGTATAATGCACATAAAATCTTAAGTAGAAAAAACAAAAACAACAAACAATGCTGATTCTGTGTTATGTATGGCACATCTGAGTCTACAATGTTCACAGATGGGTGTCCACTGTACAAGAGTGATTGCGGTGTCCAACACGACTGCACAAGTAAGAGTTCATCTGTAAACAAATTTATTAGCAGCTAGAGAACCAACATCAAGAATCTGAGTCCAATCGTTTGAAAGATGTTCCGAGGTGTCTTGTAGGTTTCACCATTTTTTCACGTGCTTCACGGCGTCCATCCTCTTTGTGATCAAAAGTACAACTGTGTTGCTCTGGTAAACGATGCATAGGGCAAAACACACTGTCTGCAAATAAAAAGCACACGTGTATGGTAAACTTAACCATAAAATTATGTGAATTTCACCCCAAAACAAAACTGAGAAAAATTTCAGTCATTTTATTCAATATATATGCAAACATTTCACAATTGCAGTGGGTACAGGGTTAGGAAAATCCACCGCTTAGGAGCCAGGGTCAACTCTAAATGAATGCTGGGCAACTTTTTCCCCAATGTGAAAGCCTGGCTGGACAAATGAAAATTATGATTTAAAAAAATGTTTGTGGGAGTATTATAAAGGAATTTTCTATACATCAGAGTAGCAAATATTTGATCACAGAATTCTCTCTCTGGGTCCCTACAGCATGGCACCTACATTAATGCCATATAATTCCATAGCTGAGTATGAGTTGGATGATTCCTGTCAGCAAGAAGTCACACTCATTAACATGTCCGTCACTAATTATCCAATTAAAAGATTACAGCCCATACTACCACAACACAAAGGTAGAACCCTTAAAAAACAAGATCTGTAAATGTTTGTTTTTTGTCAATACACCAACACATAGTGGTGGTTTCTTTGTCTTTGGCTTGATGCAATGACTGCCTATGATCCAATACATGTATTATACTTTCTCAGTGGTGTATTGAAAAAATTGGCACTTCCAGCACAGCATACAACAGTTGCTTCTGGTGCCTAACTTTAGCCAAAGAAACATGGCATTTAAATAATCAACCCAATTACAAATGTCACTGCATACTACATTGGCTTGCAGATCAATAGCTAAACAAAAACACCATGTGGAAAGTTAACAGCTCTCCAGGAGTTGTAACAGTGTTTGATCAATGATACCATGAACCATAATGATGTAAAGTTAGATCAAAATAAAATATAGACAAGTTTCTGGTCTGGGGTTGTCAACTACAAAGAAAGCTGACAGCAAGTCATCAAAAACAGTCAAATGTTTGATAATCTTTTCTTTGTTGATCTCAAGTAGATTAAATTTGTGTCTAAACATGTGTGACCATTAGCAGAATTAATTAGTTACTAGTATTGTGTGCAATTAGGATTCAGAATGATACAAATAGGTGACAATGTTGATTACTGTAATCTTGGGGGCAAATGAAGTAATTTACTGGGCAACCAGATCTTCAAAAATTTTTAACATAAAAAAGGACAATTTTGGGCACACTGAAGTCAGGGCTTGTAAAATTTGAAACTGAGCTTACGATCTGTTTAAAATCACCAGCACTGGGCCTGTGTCTAAAAATTTCTTTCTTTAAGCACCGATAGGGGTCATAATTGATGGCAGATCAGCTACATTTGTACAGATCTAAAAATGACCGCTCCAGTGGCCTAGTGGTTAGAGTGTCCACCTCGGATACAGGCTCCAACTCCGGCCGAGTCATACCAAATATTTATACAAACTGTATAAACAGCTGCATTTCTAGGTGCTCAGCATAAAGAAGTTAGTGCTAGGACTGGTCAGCCTGGTGTCAGGATAATGTGACTGGGTGGGACATCATGCAACATGTCTGCGGCATGATGCCCCAATGCTAGATATGACTACAAACTGCCACACTGCAGACATCATAGCGATATGACTGAAATTTTTTTAAAGCTACATTAATAATCCATATCCCACACACATATCCTTCAGCCAGCATGCTGTCAAATTTGATCCAATTCTGTCGAATCTGATCCAATTCTGTTGAGCAATCATTGAGAGGAAGTAATTTACAGCTTTTATATTTTTAGTAATGGAGATCATATTTGATGGCCAAGAGGTATCATTTATCAAACAAGAGGCACATGTGGGCCTGAGCATCAATTACTTGAGTAGTTCACAAATGTCAGCATGTGAATGCAAATTCACACATGTATTGTGTAAAACTGCACTGTGGAAAGAAAAGCTTTTTAATGTTGGTTTAATTTATCTCCTTTCCTAGACCATATATAAAGGATCACTTTCTCTGTATAACAGAGACAAGTCACTTTTACAACCAGCATTGCCCTTGTTCTTACTATGTGCCCTGGAAATAGACCCCCTGATTCATAACTTACAAACTGTTCATAACCACACATTCAGTTAGAGTGTATGCTCTTACTTGCCATTATAAGGTGAGTTAATATGCGCAGACAGCTGGCATTTCTGGGTCTGACCTGGGGTCCAGCTGAAGAATTATAACTTTGAAACCACTTGGATCATCATGCAAGGGAGCTGTGGTGGCTCAGCTGTTATGACCAGGAAATTGTGAGTTTCATTCACACCATTAACTACCAAATTTTTAAGGATTTTTGATAAGGTCATCATAGCTTTTTTTGCTCTTAGTAATCTGGAAGTGTTTCAGGAGCAAAACATATGGGTTATTATTTTTATATTAAAAGCTAAAGATACAAAATATCTATTAACATTTTAGGGGGGAGTAATGGCACTTAATATAGGAAATACCTAAAAAATAATGCACAATATATATGATAACATATAAACAACAAATGCTCCAGGCACTATAGACAGCATTACAAGAGCTGTTGTGCTCTTTTTAGCCCAACTTATCAAACTTGTTTCAAAATATTTAAGAATTCTAAATGTGGTCAAGTTTTTGGTAATAATGTACTGCAGAAAAATATAGAACTTGGATGTTATATTTCAGAAATCATGTTGCTCTTAAAGCAAAAGTTTTTACTGCAAATAATTACATATACAAAGAAATTCTCATCTTTAAAAAACCAGGAAGGCCAACACAGCTTGATCTAGGAATGTGGGAACTGAGTGTGGAGTATTGGTGGTAAGCACACTAACCCCTAAGCTATGGTGTCTGTGTGTGTGTGTGTGTGTGTGTGTGTGTGTGATTTAGACTTTTAAGGTAACTTTAACAATTTTTCAGTCATATCGCTACGATGTCTGCATTGTGACAGTTTTAGTGATGTCCCACCCAGTCACATTATCCTGACACCAGGCCAACCAGTCCTAACACTAACCTCTTAATGCTTAGTGCCAAGCGAGGCAGCTATTAGTACCATTTTTGAAAGTCTTTGGTGTGACGTGGCCGAGGTTCAAACCCGCGACCTTCCGCATCCGAGGTGGACGCTCTACCACTAGGCCATTGGAGCGGTGCTATGGTGTCTCTCTTTTTTCCCCTTAGCAACTGAGACACTTCTAGCTGTTGCAGGGTGGCTACACCGCATGATCAGGAAATTCTCCCACAGCTTTATTCCTAACTAAAAGTATCTTCATTACAAGATTAGATTAATTCATTGGAATTTTATTCTTAGAAAACTAGCATAATATAAATTACTTGTTCAATATTTTGTAATTTTGTTTTTAAGGAATTAAACACGTTTTTAAAAATATATTGTTTAAACCTTATTCTAATGAAATGTATGCATCATGAATTCAAGAATTAATTTTCTTTTTGTTTTTATTTTTTGCAAGGGTAACACCTCTCCATAATACCAAACATATAGTATGAAACTGTCCTTGTTACAAGTTACTTCCGTTGTTTTCAAATATAAACTGGCAAGTAACAATATGCATGGTGCTGAATGTATACATTGTCTCAATAAAAAATTACCAGAACTGAGCCTCTGCTATTCCACAAGTGCTATAAACAATAATCAGACAGAAATAAGGCTTATAAAGTGGTGACATGCTCAGCCAGTCAGATTCAATATTACCTTCTTCACCTTATTAATATGTGTGGATGTTGCTTACAACTGAACATTAGAGATCTTGATAATAAAAGCTTATACAGTACTACCCATTAATACTGACATCCTTGAGTACAAGGCTGTTGTTGTTTTGGGTTTAAGACCCTTTTTTCAGTGCATGAAGAAGAACCAGAGAAAACCCCGGTAACTACCCAACCCATGGGAAGCTTCTGGCAATCTTTCTCACATAACCACACTGGCCAAGTTCAAGCCTTGAGCCCACGTGGACAGAGGTAAGATGGCAGTGATTGGTAAAGGTGACCCCTCAACACATGGGGTCCCAACAGGACCAAGGTAATATAGTTGACATAAGTGAATGACTAGAGGGGCCCCAAGTTAAATCAAATTTCTCACAAGTGAAATTTGAAAGGTGTGACCTGTCCTCAGTGAGTAGGATTTACACTATGATTTACACTAGGAGAAAATAAACAATGTAAATTTTGATTACATGATGGCAAAATAATCTGAAACATAATTAATATTGATAATTTACATTTGTATTACCTTTGTGTAATACAACTAATCCATAATGTGTTAAGTACTATACATGTATATGAAAAATCCATAAATTCAGTTATAGTTTCAATGCTAGAAAATTGATGTATAGGTTACAACCTGTTTGAAAACACATTTATGTATTTGTATATAAAAAAATGGAAGTTCTTATATTGATCTATATCCCACTGTTGACAAAAATGTGTCACTAAACAATTCACTAAGATATTCATTGTTGCAAGTAACATGTGTCTATATGGTTGTTCACACGCTACATGTACTTAAATTGGTCTAAATTTTGGTCTGCCTGCAACAACATAATCATGTTGCTGAGGTTACTAAGGCTATGCCACTATTCTTAGTGAAATTAAAACCTGTCAACTTGTGAAATTTTTCACAAAATCTGTGTGAGATGCCCACCTTCAACTTCCCTAATGGCCAGATATTTAGTTTCAAGAGATTATAAATTAAATTTGTGGCCATCATAAGCATAAGTATAATTATTTTATTCCTGCAGAAAAGCAAAACTCTCACATTACAATAAACGTGTTCCAATCAAGTATCACTTTGAAAATGCAACAATCAATCAGATTCCACTGCTTTCATTCAAGTTTGGTGCTGACTTCCCTTGACAATGGGTATTATTTTTATTGAAGATTGTATATAGCTTGCTTTGATGGAGGGTGACTGCAATAATGCATGCAGTTCAACTTGGAAGAGGACCAACCAAATCCCAATTTGTTGTTAATGCTATGGCAACATTAACACCTGGCAGGATCATCAAATAATTGTAGAACAAAGTATGAATCGGAACTGGCATTTTGTTGACATAAATAATTAGAAAACAAAGGACTTGTTCAATTTTGTACCTATGGGTTCTGTCAACATGTACAATTTTTTTCACCCCTAGTAAATAGATCATGCTCCTTGGATGCAGTCTTTTGCCTTGATATTTATAAGTGGCTGATCTTACTAAATTTCTTTCTTTCTTACTTCTTTTTATTCTTAATTGTTTGGTGTTATGGTCCTTCTTTTACTTATATTTGAGCACTCTTTGCCATGGTGCTGCAGTGAACATAATGAATAATACTAACAGCAGTGCTAAAACAATTTGATAGCCCGACGCCCAGGGCCCCTCTAACTCTAGATCGGACCCATCCTGTATTATAAGTGAAGTGCACGTTGGGCTTGTAAAAAAAAAAAAATTTAATTTGCCTGAAGAAACTTTGATTGTGCTGATGATATGTAAATGTATTTTCAACATGCTGACATACCTGCCATAACACGGTGCAGTCTAAATCAGATCACCCCTATCCTATGTGACTTTTAAGATTTGATTTTAATCAAACTGAAGCATGATGTGTCATGCTAAAAATATGATTTTGTACTTCCAAACCCTCTGACACAGTCGTGTTTCGAGAAAACACAATTTTCAGTAATCTTCGAATCCCTCTCCAAACACAACTTTCAGTATATGCCTGTTACATGTAGCATGTATAAATGGTAAAAAGTCTGATTGGAGCAGATGTAAACCTATCCTTTGGGCAGTTTAAATAGTGTCAATTAAAAGCAAAGAGGTCAGGTATAAACCACCACTTAACATATTATTTAATTGGCTGACAATAGCTAGTGAGATGTATTTGAAGGCTGCAGTGGGGTGAGCCCATGGTGCTAATTTACATAGGTAGGACCAGGATGCGGAACAACCCATTATAGGTAAATCAAAGAGATGCTAACTGTGTGTACAAGAACAAAAGTTATTACATATTACTGCCTTTAATCATATTTCTACTAATATTTACAGGGGTATTTATATAAAAATATTATATTTTTGACAAGTCTGTGAACAGCAGCAATGTTTCTTTAAGTCAGATTTTACTGGATATATAGATTGCAAAGCACGATCATTTCAGTTGTCGGAATAGTGTTCAAGTGTAATTCATTTTTGAAGCTGATTGAGGAAGCAATTAGCTATCAGCAAAGCCTAAAAAAAAATATCAGATCTCTTTGTTGACTGAGTTTTACTTTGTGAAGCACGCCAGTGAAAAAGAGAAAAAAAGAGATAAGAGTGGGGGCTATTAATTCTTTGCACATACTGCAAACAACACATTAACATATGTCAGCTGGGTTCTGACCGGGATTCACTAGAGAAATCCAGCAGAGAAGTTTGAACACATGGACCATCCAGTCCCTAGTGAGTGTAGTGACAACACTAATGACACTTGCATTACTTTCAAACCCCTTTGAAACCTATTGAATTTATATTTGAATTACAGCTACTGCAACACTGTGTGACAATATTAAAAAAGGGGAAATTTTGGGCATGTGGAAATTGGAGTCCAGGCTTGTGAGTTTATTTAAGTCACCAGCACGGGGCCTGTGTCTAAAAAATTTTTTCTTTGAGCAATGAACAGTAAAAAATACTTTATATAAATGTTGGTTGATTTTAGTCATTTTGTCTTTAAATTTGGTGGGTGTGGGGCTTTATAACTGTTGGTTTAAACTTTTCTATCCTTACGTAGAAAAGTTTTTGATGTTTTTCTTTTCTTTTACTCATGAATGAGTATTTTTGATTATCAAAGTTTCATCCTACATAGGCCTGAATTATAGTGGTACAATAATGGACAAAAACATTACAATATTTTACTTACCACATCTGCAGCGTCCTATTGCTCTCTGGGCCAGTTCTAGTTTACATTTACAAATGCCACATCTCTTTCGATCTTTTGCTGCAATCTTTTCTGGTGTGGACTCGGAGTTACCATCATCAACAGCACTGCTGTTTCTGAAAATTAATAAAATATTACAACTAGAAATGGAAGTCATCACAAAAATATACTTTGTTAACTAACACTCCACCTACCCTTCCAAACATCCACCTTCCCCCAATCCCTATTCTACTATATATCTGGGGTTGCATTCAACCTTGGCAATCTTCATTATCATCTAGTCATCCTTGTAAAACATCATACCCAAAATAATCCCCCCATCCCTGAAATGATGTAGATGGAGCTCAGATTGCAAGAGGTACATTTATTCCAATACTAGTAGTAGATTTACATTTATTCCCAAACTAGTACTATATTTACATTTATTCCAATACTAGTACATGTACTAGATTTACATTTATTCCAATTCTAGTAGTAGATTTACATTTATTCCAATTCCAGTACTAGATTTACATTAATTCAAATACGAGTACTAGATTTACATTTATTCTAATACTAGTACTAAATCTACTTTCATTCCAATGCTAGTACAAGAGGTACATTTATGCCAATACTAGTACTAGATTTACATTTATTCCAATTCTAGTACTAGATTTACATTTATTCCAGTTCTAGTACTAGATCTACTTTCATTCCAATGCTAGTACAAGAGGTACATTTATTCAAATACGAGTACTAGATTTACATTTATTCAAATAATAGTATTAGATTTACATTTATTCCAGTTCTAGTACTAGATCTACTTTCATTCCAGTACTAGTACAAGAGGTACATTTATACCAATACTAGTACTAGATTTACATTTATTTCAATTCTGGTACTAGAGCTACTTTCATTCCACTACTAGTATTTCATTTAAATTTATTCCAATACTTGTAACAGATGTACATTTATTTCAATACTAGCTCAAGATCTACTTTCATTCCATTATAAGTATTCGATTTACATTTATTCCAATCTAGTACTATATTTAAATTTATTCCAACATTAGTTCAGGATCTACATTCATTCCAATACAAATACCAGATTTACATTCATTCCAATACAAATACCAGATTTACATTTATTCCAATACAAATACCGATTTACAATACTAGTCCAAGATCCATTTTCATTCCAATACTAGTCCAAGATCCACTTTCATTCCAATACTAGTACTAGATCAACGTTATTTTGTTCCAATACAAGTACTAGATCTAATTTTATTCCAATATTTGAACAAAATCTATTTTTATTCTGCTACTAATATGCTGTGACTTAACAAGATCAGCCTTTTCTTGTGAACTTTCGGTGACAAAATTATAGTGGCCCAGGGTGGCCGAATGGTCTAAGGTGCTTTCCTTTACAGATCACTTAAATCTCATCTCTGTCCACGTGCATCTGAATCTTGGGCTCGGCCAACATGAGAATGTGAGAAAGCTTGCCAGGAGTTTTTCTGTGTATCAATGGTTCTTCCCAGGTTCTTCTTCCACCAAATATACTTTCTACCATGTATAGTGAATAAAATGCTGAAAAAATGGCATTAAAACTCTTAACAACAATAACAACAAAATTACACAAAGCAAACAATATGTCAAATGCAAGTTCCCAATGGGGAAAATGTAAAACTCCATATACAATGGTTTCTACTGCTGCAAATGGCATCTAATTAATTTGGCAATACTCGGAAATAGTGAAACATTTACAATATAGTTATTAAATGTGATACAGACCAGACGGGGTAGCCTAGCTATGATCTACTATGACAAATTGAAGTCTAAAAGGAAGAGTACATTTTTCAGACAAAAGTACATCTAAGATAAAACAAATAAGACTCCCTCAAAAGGACAAGCTCTACTGGCAAAAACAAATTTCCAGGAATTAAGTACATGACCATTTCATCCTTTTAATTGCTGTGCTGAAACCATGTCCAATATTCTTCAGCAGGAAAAAGATTTTCAAAGTAGATTTGCACCATTTTCATTTAGGACCAACGAGACATCTTTGAGACTAACAAAACATCATCATGTCTTTCAGTGAAAGCACACAATCGATATGACCAGCCATTATGGAGAAGTAGCAATAACAAGATTGGAAAGTCAGATTGGCACCATTTTCAAAATGGACCTGTGGTGGCCATATTTTATATCTGGAGACGGCCATTTTCATTTAGGACCAAAGAGACATCATAAGAAGTCTGTTGGTGAAAACTCCATGCTGATATGACTATCCATCCATTTACACTCTAGAAGTAGTGATAACAAGGTTTTCAAGATTGTCACAGGGTGGCCAAAATGGACATCAGTTTGGCACCATATTTATTTACTACAGGATGAGACATCATAAGAAGTCTTTTGATGAGAACCCCATTAATATAACTTTCTGTTCAAGAAGAGTGGTGATAACAAGATTTTCAAGATGACTGCTGTGGCAGCCATACCAGACAATAGATCAGAACCATTTTCATTCAAGATCAACTATACATCATAAAAAGTCATTAGTGAAAACCCATGTTGATATGACCATCCATTCAGGAAATGTACAAGATTTTGAAGCTGGGCATTGTGGTGGCCATATTGGATATCTGAGACACACCATTTTCGTTTAGGACCAACTAGAACCATGGGATGAATCTATCTGTAAAGTTTCATGAAAAATCCTCCAAATAGTTCAGGATAGTATTGACAACAAATTTGTCCTATGGGACAACAGACCATCCCATAAGCTCTTCTGATCTGTGACCAGTAGAGCTAAATGTAATAAAAACAAAATAAACACATATGAAACCTCAATGCACTCAAAAGACAAGTAGTTTTGAGAAGTTGCAAATAACAGGTTTGGATAGATGACGGATGAATGATGATGCATAGTGGATGATGGGTGCAAGACCATACCATAAACTCCCCTGGCCGTAAGAGTAGAACTCTCAAAAATTGCTCAAGTTTGGCATGTCTTATTGCCTACTAAAGGTTGGAGACATGTATAACTTAGGTGGAAGGTTAAAAAACACAGGACCTAACAAGTTCTTATTCACTTTATCCTGGAGGCATATGAGAACCCTGCCGGCCCCCTACCTCCTGACATGAATGTTGTGTATACCTGCATACTGCTTGTCTAAATTTTAAATTCTAAATAATAACAAGAGACAGAAGTGGGCATGATAATTGCTTACTCTGGCTTACATAACTTGACAGTTCATTTCACTGAGCAGGATTACTTTGTGTAAGAACACAACCCAGGTAAACCATTTCCCAAACTTTTCTTATGCTGAGTTACTTACTATATCTTGAAAAAATTGGTTCTAAAGATAATGTCATAAATAATATGCAGTCTCTAACTCTCAGAGGTCTCTGAAACACTTAATCATGTGTATCTGGATGCAAATTTTTTTTATCTGGGATGCAGAAAATCACTTACGCAGGTGTCCTTCATATGCATGCAGTAGCTGGATGGCAAATTCAAATGCTTGCCAGTCCTGCTTCAACCATCTGCCGAGTGGGCAATTATGTTAATCAACTGATCATTTTAGCTGTGCTGATATTTACAATGAGAGAATGAAGTGGCTGAAAGACCCGCAGATGTACGCGTCAATGTAACAGTACATCAGAGGAACTTGACGCAGTAGCTGGGGCAAGTTCAAGACTTCAACTAGCTGCTGAGTAGTAGGAAAATGTGCTGATATGACTGAATTCAGAGGCAGAAAGACCCAGTGATGTACATGTCATTATAAGAGTACATCAAATGAACAACTTTAGCTTTCATTATTGAGTTTATTTCCAAATCTAGCCAAAATAAACAGTGCATGTCACCTGGAAATCAAGATACACTGAGACTTCGACAAAATGCTGTTTGCAAATTTGGATAAGTATTTTGGGGTTCAATTATAAATTGACAAAGATTGTAATGAGATTCAGACGAGTGCTAAAGTTGCCAGAACTGATAGTTCACATGGAACAGTAGCCAGATGTAAGAAAGTGTATGATGTCTATCTTAGTGCATGGAATACGACCTTTCCTTGGCCTGACATAATTCTTACTCTAATGGATAAACAAGACCTGTATGGAGCTATATGTCATTGGTGTGAAGAATTTAGAAAAGTAAACTCAATGGCAACCACTGATTCTTCTCATCTGAAAATTTAGCCACTTCAGGTATGCCCAATATGCTGCTGGGAGGGGACTGCAACTTTTTGCTGGTGGGACTCCGATATTTCCCAACATAGGAGTCCTGGACTCCTAGTTTCAAAATCCTAGTGAGACCTCTGACTCCTGAATAAAAACATTCAAGATCTTGATTATATAAACCAATTAACAGAAATTTAAAAATCAGACGAGAAACAATCTCCTGATCTAAAGAGGTAACAAACTCAGCAACTCTGATGAAAAGTATCTCACCAACATCCACTCATATTTGCTTATTATAAAACCCGTTGATGACAATGATAATATAAATCTGAGGTTGTGTGAACTCTAAGTGAAATCCAGTCTCTAGCAGAGTAACAAGTTCAGTGAATCAGAGACAAAGTTATTCAATAATATGTGTAGATCTTGCTCCAAATCAATCTTATCCAACATCTTTACAATATTATACTATTTAACAAGTTTTATCAAACTCTGATCTGAAAATAATAGCTGCCAGATTGTGGACAAACAACATGCAAAAATACAGTATCTAGTGTGGTAAAGAACCCCATCTTTATATGAGATGAAAGACTGCTTCATAAATATATGCGCTGGATAAAGTTGTAACATATGGCTCAAGGGGGCCTGATATTGCTCATCCAGCTTACATAACCACTGACCATTCCATTAAGCAGGCTTATGTACTGGGTATTATTGCTAAAACATGTCCTATGTAAACTATCTCCCAAACTTCAAAGCATGTTGATTTTACCTATGTAATATATCCTGATAAAAATTCTTTCTAAAGATAATGGTATTGATATTGCTCATAATCAAAGTCATGAACGATCAAGATGACAATAAACGTACCAGACAAATATGTGACTTCAAGCATGGAATTAAGTTCAGCCAATCAGATGGAAGATCATCTTATTAATATGTGCTGCTCCTGCTTACCTTTGAAACTGCCCAAGATCTTCATGATACAAGCCCATATTCCAATTCTGATCAATATCATCTCAGAATTACAGCTTCCAGATTGGTAATTAGTTCACTCAATCAAATGCAATAGATCAACTCATAATATGTATGGATATTAATCATTATTAAAACAGTGGAAGATATTGATTATATAAGCATATATTCCAAGTCTGATCACATGCATGCCATTATTATGTGCAGATCTTGCTCATTATTCCAAGTCAGAAAAAAATCAGATTAGACATCTGGCCTCTAAAATGGTAGCAAGGTCAGCCAATCTGATGCAAGATTATCTCAATATGCATGGTTCTTGCTCAAGATTTTGATGATATAAGCTCATATTTCAAGTCTGATCACAATCATATTAGAAACATGGCTTCCAGAGTGAGTAAAAAGCTCGAAGCTCAGCTATCAGATGCAAGATCACTTAATTAGTATGCATGGATCTTACTCATTACTCAACTCAGAATAATTTAATGATATAAGCATATATTCCAAGTATGATGAAAATTAGATCAGAAATATGGCCTCCAGAGTGGAAACAATGTTAACCAATCAACTGCATGATCACCTTGTTAATATGCATTGATGTTGATCATTATCAAACTCATCCAAGATTCTGATAATATTTCAAGTTTGACAGAAATGCAGTAAAATGTCAGTTTAAGTGGGTGCTGATTATCAGGACTTGTAGGCCCAAGATTTACAATGTGTTCAGCTGACAGATAATTTATCGTGGATAAAATAATGTTATCCAAATGAAGAATGTTTCAGACAAATCCATTACTCCTGTGGTGACTTGGTGGTTAAAGTACTGGACTTGTGACCATAAATCAGGAGGTTCAAGTACAGGACTTGTGACCAGAAGGCAGGGTTTTCAAGAGATGAGTATCCTCAGGTATTCGTTCTGGGAATTTAGACTTTACCAATTTATGCTGCACAGAAATTCCAGCCCATGTATATTTATGATGCATGGAAACTCCAGCCAGTGCATATTTATGATGCATGGATATTCCAGCCTTCCATGTTGATTTGGGCCAGAGCAGCAGTCTTAGCTAATCTTAATTCACATCTGACTTAATTTCCTATAAATGTGCACTGTCCATAAAAAATTTACTGTAAGTGTCAGTGATTGGTATGCAAGAAAGCTGTTTACACCTTATTGGCCAATAGTATCACACCTATTTAAAATCAGGATGAACTGGGTGGATCTTACATGTCACTGATGTCACACTTTGGTGTGCATAAATGAATCAAAGTTTGATTGTTTTGAGATTATCTTTGATGTTTATGACAGTTTGAGGAAGAGGGAATCAATTATGACTCAATTAAGTTTTGATTAAATACTGGTGTTTATTTGATTGCCCATCAAGTTATAGAAAAAACTGTGGAAAATACAGCGCCTTATGATGTATTAGTGCTCAGTTTTTTCAACTGGTGAAATATTTACACATTCGATTGTTTCAGTTAATGTATCACAGCAATATATTTACTTTTTGAAGTTATTTAGTTGCTTTAGTGTACAAATACCTTGCTTGAGTTGCATAATGTCTACTATAAGGTATTTTGCATAAAAGTACAATGCATCAAATTCATTCCCATGACTGAACTCATTCCACTGTTTTCCAAACTCACACTAATTTATTTTATTTACTTAAAAGTGTGACTTGTCATAATTCTATTTTTTATCTTCAGCTTTAATTTAGATTTTTCAACTGAATCCCTAATACAAATTTTTTTGTGCTAATTTTTAAAACTTGTTTTGCAGAAATTTATGCATCCTGCATTTTAAAACTATTGTATTAAATGTTTAAATTGTTTCTGCAAGGGAAAGAACTCTATATAACCCCAAACATGTGACTCTCAAAAGTCCTAATCATAGATGACTTTTGTTGCTCGTTGCTTTAACTGACAATCTGGCATGTATATGCTACTATCTGGTAACATTTTTTTCAATAGTTTTGGAAAAGTCATTTAGAGTTTTTTCTACATTTAGTAGCAGTGGCCATATTTTACTGCCGATCATTATTTATATGTCAGGATGTTTCTATCAAATCTGGTTAAGTTCTGATGAGTGATTTTTGAAACGAAGTTAAAGTTTGTCTATTTCTGTGAGCAACAGTGGACATATCTGATGCATCATTGACATCATTTTAACAAATTTGAAAGACCTTCAAACCAGGAAGCCTTCTCTCGAATTTGGTAAAATTCTAGTGAGAGGGTTGTAACAATTGTGAATGGATGATGGGATTATTCACAACAGATGCAGGTCTATACAATAAGCTATGACCAGGTGAGCTAACAACTGTAGGACAAGTTGCACTAATGAATCTGTTGCTGCTACAATACAAAAAAAGGAAAATAACTGTAATGAAACTGCTGACGCATAATAATTGTCAAAATGTCTGTCTTCATTTGATGACCATAATATTTACTGAGTTTCATGGTAATATATAAAAACACTGCAGGACTAGTTGCACTAGTGAGTGCTGAAGAGAAGGACAGGTGGGCAGGTGGGTTGATGGATGGATGGACGAACATGATAATTACCTGTACATACATGAAAAATTACCTACATATCAACAGACTGATGCAAACCAGTTGCTTAACTCATGCATGCCAATTGCTAAATGGCTAAATACCAGCAACTGGGAAGATTAATTTACATATGAGTTAATAACAGAAAAAAATTCAGAAACTGTGAAGAATTGGTCCCAGATGGGAAGTGGTCTCATTTCAAGATTCTAAAAAGCCCGTGTTTGCCAGTCCTGTCCAGCACATTAAATGTTTTGACCATCATATACAAAGAGGAACTGGACCTCAGTCTTGGGAGTTCCCAAATATCATTATATTGCCTTATCTTTGATTTGTTTATCCATTTAACTGCCAAGCCAACTAGGTCTAATTTACAGTTTCTTTGTTGGACAATTAATAGAGGAATGAAGAAAATAAGGATACTAGCTACAAGAAGTAGCTCGTTACCATCCTTCCAGACATATCTGGTACCTGATCAATAAAACTTTACCACCTGACTCGACCAGAAATGCATGTTAATTAGGTGTTGCATATTTTCAAGGTAACAAGTCTGCTTGTCATTATTCTTTTTAAAACAGAAGAACAATATAAAACAGTTGTTGGAATTCTATAGTATAGTTTTCTCAAAGAAACAAATTAGGTTTATTAATATTGCTTTTAGAGGAAACCAATCAGGGAAGGATAATACAAACATTAAACCAACAGTAAGTTCAGAACCAAAAATGACACATTTTCCAGTATATTTAGTAATCAGGTATATCAATGTTTTCTCTTCTGTCAAAAAACTTTTGAAATTCCTTTTTGAATGCTTTTATAACATATGAACACCACATAATTTTCATGGGGAAAAGTTTAATTTCAGATTTAGAAAACGTGTTTAATTTGGGTAAAATACTGTACAGGCTATAATGTGACAAGTTTAATTGAAATCTTCACAGTCTACAATGTGATAAGTTTAAATGAAAACTGAAGAGTATAATGTGACAAGTTTCGATGAAAACTGTACAGTCTGTAATGTGACAAGTTTAAATGAAAACTGTACATTCTATAATGTGACAAGTTTAAATGAAGACTTTATTGTCTATAACATGACAAGTTTAAAAATTAAAATTGTACAGACTATAACATGACTTGTTTAAATGAAAACTACTGTCTATAACATGACAAGTTTAAATGAAAACTGCAGTCAGTAACATAATAATACAATCAAACCTGTCTATAACAGCCATCCATGGGAAAAGGCAAAGTGGTCAATGTAGGCAGGTGATCTCTGAAGGCAGGTTTAGCTATCAAACCTGGTTCATGACAACTTCATGTACTGTGAACTGAACAGCATTAGCATCATTGTAATTAGCATTATTATTAGTAGGATTATCATTCTTATATCACATGTATTATTAGCAGTAGTAGTATGCTTCCAAAATACACGTATATAGTTTAGCTACAGTATTTACCAAAATGAAAAATAAATTATTTAATAAACAAGTTCCACAAAAGAATACCGGATCCTCACTTGGATTTTTTTAACTTGCTAATGACAAGAGGTGTTATCTTCTCTACTGTAAAGAAATAACTCTGTGCATTCATCAGACTCTACTTCTCATTTAATGTCTTATAAAACCATTCTGATAATTTAAATACACCTCCATCAAATGAAGAATACTACAACTATGTACATGCACTCATTCATACATCTCTCTCTCTCTCACACACTTTTATCTCATGAGTAGAAATGCTCCTAAGTAAAGTTGCTAACTGGCAACTTACCTGTAAATGCGAAACACACAAATGACTTTTTGTCAGGGCAGCTGGTATAATTATGCATGAAAACAGGTGAACACACTTTAAAGAATTGATGGATTAAGCAGTTGCTCAAACTCCCTGAGATCAAAAGAAAGTTGGCTTTTGTTTGTGACCTTTGATGATTAGGTAATGAAAAGTGAAAAGAAGTCTTCTGGGGCAACTTTTAGTTGCACCAACAACAATAATCGGAGTTTCCCCTGACCCTTCCCATCCCCTTTGTCATATTTCAACATTTAGGTTGGGGTGTAGACGAAAAATCAATTGCCTATCAAAACTTGGAATTCACTGCCACCATGATAGGGTAGCCGCTTACCAATGGGAATAGCAAACTTAAACAATGTTACATCGAGTCATACCTGTTTGAATTCGATTTTCTGAGACTTGTGAGTATTATAATCACCATGTATTTAATCCACTGACAGACAGGATGAAGTGTTGATGAAATTTGACTTGGTACTTGCCATTTACATTTCTAGTCATATGACTGTACAAATCTTGCAACCTCTATGTCACTGATGTCAGAGGTCTAACAGTCAAGAGATATCAACAATAAACCCCTTTCCAATGTTGTTGTACAAAAATATGAAAATATTAAACTGAAGTCACATAATGTTTGTAAAAAATGCAAGAACACAATTCTTAACATATTCTTTGGAGAACAATGACCAGAAACCTGTCATTGTCGCAGTAACTTAAAGCCAGACTCAAGAATATAGCATTTGACAATGATGGTTTTGATGCATCAAGTGACTACCACACTGACAAGTGCTCTCTGCTTGATGAATCTGGTCTTGTCAAAAGCCTTGTTTCATTGAATTAAGGGAAGTACAATCAAAATATGAAACACTTAAACATCGATTCATAAAATATATATTTATCCTTACCATCCCTTACTCATCAAACAAAAGAAGTTTAATTTCAAAACTTGAGCAGTCACTGCTGATATGCTCTTGGGACTGTGAAGGACAGGGAGAAACCAATGCTTGGTTAAGAAACACCTGGCCGCTGGCCATTGGCCATGGAAGACAGGTGACCACTGACTACATGACATTTATAAAGGAAATTTATCAGGGGGAATTAGAATGGCCGTTGTGACCAGGTGACAACTGAACTCAGGTTAGGTTAGGATGATATGACAACTAGCAAAGCTAAAGGGGTCCAAATATGGGTATTCTCCTGAATGTTGGGTATGATGACAATGACAGTCTAGGCTAAAATATATGGGAACATGTACAATAAAAAAAGAGTGCATCAGAAAGCTTTCTTTATATTAAGTACAAATGCCAATAAAGGATGAATTTTTCACATCCTTTTGGTGCCCTTTTAGAAAAGTTTAGCAATAATTTACAGTCAGACATCATGTACTACCATCAGTCACAAAATTATGGCAAGCTTTCATCTTAGCCTGCCCAACTGCTATCTGTACTGATTAGAGATTTCATTCTGTGAAAAGAAAAAACAACAAAAAACTACATCCACTTGTGGTTTGTATGTATGAAGTTGATAAACTTATCCCTTAAGATAAGTGTTAACTTATCACCAAGGTGTGAATCAGCATGCAATATTTATTTTAATCTACCTTTGTCAATGCTCACAATGCTGTCTAGCACCCCAATATTTGCAGTGTCCCATTTTCATTTTACTTCATTATTTTTCCCATGCACTACTTTTGCTTTCCACTGCTTAATAATGAAAGCAGCTTGCTTGTCCCTGGCTAAGCTAGCACCAAATGCTCTTAGCTTTTTAAATGGAAAACAAGTTTGCGAAAATATTTTCCATCAAAAGTATGATATTTGTCAATCATAAATTTTTATAAATTTGATCTCTGATGATGTTAGTACAATAATTTGGCAGTAAATTCTTACCGTTTGGTTCCTCTCTTTTCTGAACCTTCCTCTAAGCTGGTTGCTGAATCACACAATCCTGCTTCTTTTGTAGAACTGTCACTAGTGTTCACAATGCTTTTAGCATTCTGTTCTTGGTCTGAGGTAGATTCTCTGGCTTCTTTTTTCCCATCTGAATCTGTACTAGAGTTGTTTCTATTAGTGGAAATTTCTATTGCAGTCTGTGCACTATTAGAACTTGATACTGATGTTGTTTTCAATGATAAACTGTCACCCTGTTCACTGATTGTTGGGTGTGAAAGTTGTGATGGTGTGCCAAAGCTGGGAGGGGTGACCATATTGGAACTAGATCCAGGTCTCAATGGCTCATGACTACTATACTGGGATTGTCTCTGAAGATCTGGAAGATTAACATGAATTACACAGAAGGCAAAACATGGTTTTCTTTTCACACTATTTACTCAAGTTCCAATATCCTAAAGTATAATGTATCCACTCTGCATATGATTTTAAAAAAAACTTTAGGAAAAAAAAATCCTGATGCATGCTGCCTTTGTGCCAAAAAGCAATATCTCCATCTTGCCAATGCTGAGCAAGAATTTCAACAAGCATTTACTTTAATGCTCGAAATTTGTAGATTTTCCAGCATTACAAAGCTCTCCTTAATTGACTATTCCTATCTAAACTATCCTCTGTGAACATATGTTCCAATTTTGATGACAACTCAGTCTACTAATATAATTATGCAAATCACAAGCAACCTTGTCTTTGAATTTAAATGATGGTGGGGTACCATTACTTTTTCATTTCTGAAAGTCCTGTTGGGAATCCATGGTATCCATGTCCACACAACTTGATAATGGTGATTAGGCATGAAATGATCTGCATTATTTTCTTTGCTGGGTATTATAAATTGATTATAAAGCACAGATACCAAAATCAGCATTTCATTTGCACTTCAATTGTATTTATTCTGCATTTCATTTGTGTTCCATTTGCATTCCAGTCACGCTTGCATTTCATCACCTTTCGTTAACAGTCTCTGAAATGCCTTTTTTATTTTGCTTTTATTGTTTTCTTTCATTTTTATTATGTTAGAATGCATATACCAACGTAAGGACGTCCAATTTTACTAAATGGAAAGAACTATTGCTTTGAATCCCATCTTATCTAAATTACATGTACCAAATGGAAAGAACTATTGCTTTGAATCCTATTTAAATTACATGTACTAAATGGAAAGAACTATTGCTTTGAATCCCATCCTATTTAAAGTAGAGATGCTGCTAGGAAATTATCAATGTATCTTAACCCTTAGAGAGCTTTATAGTTTGTAGTGCAAGATCCCTCAGGGTTAACTGTTTGAGACATGAAATGAAAATTGCACTCTACTTTTCTAAATTACTTTTATTTTAATTAGACCTGGTATTCTGCCTTTATCTATATTGAATTTTGAAATACTTCTAAATATGACTGCTGACCAGCATGCCATCTGTTTTTGTCCATCCAGCATGTACACCTGACTTGCATTAAACATCATTTTTGGGTTGAAAAATCACTCACTGGTATTTCCAGTAACACTCTCCCAACTCCAATAATCTGATATATTGCAAAACTTTAACAATCACTGTCATTATCGTGTTCATCAAGCAGTAACCTTCCTTGATGAAATCATGGTTAGAACTATAATGGAATGCTTGTTCCAAAGCCCAATGTACCAAATATAGCTTAATAACCAGTCATGTCAAGCTGAAGTACCAGATGTGTAAACAGCTGCCAACTTTACAAAAGACAAAATAAGAGACCAATATTGGCAGTGTGAGTTAAGTTATTCAGGGCTCCTGCCATCTTTAAAAAGGTAATTCCATGACGTTTCCCAAGACCTTTTTACTAATTTCAAGACTATCTAAAACATAAATTTGTGACCCCTAATACTTACCTGACACATAGATTTAACACAAAACATCATATTTTAAGTCATTTTACTTTGATAACAATACATTTTTTCTAGTGCTGTGAGTAAATTGATTTCAAATGGCAGTAAGATCCCCAGAAGTTTCAGGGGAGCCTACTCTAACAAATCCATTATCGAAGTTACGTAGGTCAATAAAATGCAACCAGATAATGTGCAATAACCAAATTCCAAAACTTTGAAAGACCTATGAAAATTTCAAAGTTTTTCAAGGCCCCTGACATGCCTATCTGTAATTTACAAACTTTTCCAGGATTTCCATGACCAGAGGAACCCTGGTTATTATACGAACTTTAATGGTTAACAGTTAAATAAATATGGTATACAGCACAGACTTCATTTTTATATGCATGAAATTAAAATAATTTGTGAGAGTTCCTGAACATCACTGCTCTCAAATGTGCAAATTTATTAACGTTTCGCACCCAAGCAGCATTTCTGTTAAAGGCTGCTCTAACCAAATAGAAAATGGCTAAAATTCAAAAAGTTTTTAATTTACAATAAATGAGATATAACTGAAACTGATTCAACTGCAAGTACTCCACAAACTTTGATCATGGAACTTCCTCCAGAGCAATAGTCATTCTAACAAAACGTTTTTGCTTCAAACTACAATTATCTTTGACTTTCGATCTTCTGTCCCCAAAATGACAAAGGTCTTCCACACCTTAACTACAAGCCCTCCACAAAGATTTGTTCAAGTTATGTGGTCTGGAACAAAATTTATTATGCAAAAACATTTTGTTTCTTTTGTTTCAGTTACAGTGACTTTAACCTATGACCCCAAAATTAATAGACTTCTTTCTTACACAATAATAAACACAAACTCTGGTTAAGATACATGGTTGAGAACAAATGTTCTAGTGCAGAAACCATTTTTCTTCTTTCAATCAGTGATCTTGAGCTTTGACTCCAACATCAATATGCTTTCCTCTGACACAAGTGCAAGCCATCAAGTCTAGGTCTGTAATATAGAACTAATGTTAATGTGCTAGAACCATTTTTCTTCCTTCAATCACTGTGACTTTGGATCTTTTGATACCTCAAGTACAAGCCATCCACTATGTTTGATTCTGGAATGTGCTGCCAGATCCAAAAATTTAACAAATTACCTGTTACTTGGCACAAACTAAGAAATATTACCCCTGTAATTATGACCTTTGACCCTCTTTGTCTTTAATCTCCATGGTATATTACTTCTTCCAGATTCAGTTGTGGGTGAAGCATGATGACAATCCATTGATGCAAATTTGGCAGAAATGATAATCCAATGAAGTAAATGTGGCAGACATGATGATAATCCATTGATGTAAACATGGCAAATAATGTGGCAGAGATGATGATAATCCACTATGCAGTCATGGCAGATAATGGGGCAGACATGATAATCCATTGAGGCAAACAGAGCTGATAATGGGGCAGACACTTCAACTACCGCATCTATTGCTGGTGAGACAAATATTACCTTTTTTCATCAGGTCTGGTTTTGAATTGAGAGCTTCTTTAGATTCCATATGATCTGCAATATAATCAATTTTCTTAATTTCATACTGGTAAAAAATAAAATGAATGTTATCTGCCAGTGAAACATACACATTTCAAATGAAAGCTTAAGATTCTAAATATTCTAAACTATATACATAAAACTTTCTCTGAAACATGTGCACTCAACAGCTTTCAAATTATTTTCAGCTTTATTTCATCTGTTTCATCAAAAGTTTTTTACCAAATATCTTGTTGAGACACACTGAAAAATTCTTGTATCTGTAAACATTTTCAGCAAAGATTAAAAGAGACTTATTATGTGTTAATAACTTCTCTCTAAAGTGACAATAAAGAACATAACAAGCAAGGAATAAAAATAATACTTATCCAATATCATTCATCCTAAGGACAAAGAGAGGTTTACTAAACACATCAGAACTTAAGAAGCATAAGAAGTAGGTCACAATGGCCTACCTTTGAGCACTAGTAGCTGAAGTGGTATCCTTTTATTTGATAAAATGAAAATAACATTATATGCAAATGTGAACACAAAAAATGTTCTCATCAGTGTATTGAAAGCTGGTTGCATTTACTTTACCTTTGTACACTGTACTAGCAGACCTTAAGAAGAAACTACCAGTAGCATGAATGTGGGTGACATGGAACGTAAAGAGGCGTCTGCTGTACATTTTTGTACCACAAATACAAATGTATCATTCCGCTACTGGCAAGAAGCTATGAACTTTGTTAGTGTTATTCAAAATAATGAAGAAAGGAGATATAAATTTATTAAAAAATTTTAGCAAGTAAAAAACGTTTTGTTTGCTCCACCCTTTTCCAAAGACACTGTTCAACATTTTGGCAATATGGATTTTTGCTATTAGTTCATATGGAAACTGAGTGATGTGTAGACTATATGCCATTGTATAGAAAAAGAGTGCAAGCAGAAAACAACACGTAATTAGGAAAGTACAGTCTGCATTGGAGTTATCAACTTGATCACACAAAGCTATAAAAAAGGCTGGGGCTGAATGTAACAGAGGTATAGTAGTAGTACAATTTAATAGCATATGAACACAATCCTAGCTATGTGGTACTAATTAAAAGTGAAGTACCGAAAATATAATGACTAAACATTGCACAAAAATCTAGGATGATGGAGCCTTCCAAATAAACAAACATGAGGTACTATTGATAAAGTTTGTTTAAAAATGATGTTAAAAAAAAATCTGTAAAGTGTATTTATAAAAAGATAAACATGAGTCCATAAAAAGGACTGACTCTATACTTGTAAAAAAGATTTTTTCCAAGATCTAAAATAAAATCTTTTTTATAACTGCTGAACAATGAAACCATACTGGATATTCTTAAGTGATAACAATTTCAAATTGGCTGCTGTGGAGGCCATATTGGATGTAAAATGGGCCAGATTTTTGTTTTGGACCAACTAGGCATCATTACAACTATTCTGGTGAAAATCCATGTCAATATGACCATCCATTCAAGAGTAGCAATACAAAAAATGTTTTCAAAATGCCCACTGTGGTAACCATATTGGTTGTTTTCAAACAGGACCAAAGAAAAATCATAAGAACTCTTTTTGGTGAAAACCATGTTGTTACCCATTCAGAAGGAGCTATAATAGCATGATATTCAAGATGGCCATATTGGATGTCACATTGGCACCATTTTCATTTAGATCTAACTAGGCATCATAAGCAGGCTTCTGGTGAAAAATTAAATGCTATGATTTTCCACATTTAGGAGGAATAGCAATGACAAGATTTTCCAGATGGCTGCTATGACGTCAATACAGAATACAAGATCAGCACCATTTTCATTTAAGACCAACTAGACATCCTAATAAGTCTTGCAGTGAAAACCCCATGTTGATATGACCATCCATCTAGGTGAAGTAATATCAAGATTTTCAACATGGCTACTCTGTCTTCCATAATGATGTCCAAGTGACACCATTTTCATTTTTAGGAACAACTAAACATTTTGGATGAATGAGTTTGTGAAGTTTCATTATAATCCTTCAAGTAGTTTAGAGGGAGTAGCAATAACAAACTTGTGCTAACAGAGATGGATAACAGACAATAGACCATCCCATTAGTCCTAAAATGTAAGACGTAGCACATGTTGTTTTTGTTTTAGCACTATGTCTTACTACCCAAATAATGGCCTTGTATAGTGTGTTCCGATGTTGGTTGACATCGGAACGAGTAGTCACAATTTAAGGAATATCTCACATAATTGGCAGCCTTCCACTAATTTGCGTGTAATTAATATACTTACTGTGCTGTCTTTATCCTGGTGGAATCAAAATATGACAGTAGCAAATGGACACATTTTCATGTTCTGTTGACATACATTTGAATTTGTTGCAATGCAACGGCAGTCGAGGTACGCCAAAGTATGTTCAAGTAGGTTCATGTGGGGGATATGTTTCTTGAACGAAAGGAAACGTTGCTTACAGTTCCAATAGGCATAATATATTTTTATTTCTTTCATTAAAGAATAATATTTTGACTTAACCCGATTTCGGCATTCCCAGCTTTCATCGCTTTCCAGCCAACTGAAATGTAGGCCAACGAAACTTTGAAAACAGGTTCCTTTCTTTTGTGAGAATTTTAAATTATTAGAGAAAAGTCATCAGGGTAAGTCTGACAAAAACATTATAACTTTACTTTGTAGAACAGCGTCGTTATTGGTTGCCAGTTGTGTGCATAATTCCTGAAAATTTGACTCTCATTACACTGTCAGTCAACATCAAAACACACTACACAGCGCCGTTAGTTAGGCACTAAGACCCATCACCCACCCCAACCCCCCAACAAAAATATCGGGTGATGTGTCTTACGTTGTAGGACTAACCATCCCATAAGCTCTTACAATCTAAGACCAGTAGATCTGAAAATGTAAAGTCATTAAACTATGGTAACAATTTCCAAAATAAATCACATTCCTTGAAAAAATCAACAAACATATAAAAAATATTCTGTCAAGGTTGGAACCAGCAACTTACCTAGGGGACAATGAGGGCAAACATTTGCTTTGTTGGGGAATAACTTTTTTCCAAATTTGCACTTAAGTGACATTCATGTCACCTGCATTCACTGGCTATTTGGTAAATTTATTTGTGAATGTTTTCAGTTGTCATGTATTGCTGGAAGTCACAGTGCTGTTTTTGCAATCTGAATATTCCCGCAATTGGAACAAAGATCCAGTCAAACAGTGCTTATTAAATGTAGCCATCAGTATTTAGGGTGAACCTAAAATGAAGGCAATGATTTATTTTCCAAAATTATTAATAACAAAGTTATTGATTTAAGCAATAAGTATTCAAAGGTCACATTACATGATGAACACATTCAGAAGCTACAAACACAAATACATACAGTTTATTTTTTGTAAATCAACATCAATGAGATTGACTGCTACTCCTGCCATGTCAGATGGATTGTTTACACTGCAGAAGGGTAAAATCTGAGGTTGCACCAAATGTCACTTCCTGCTATGCTAAAGCTGGCTCAACATCATGTATCAAGTTATCTACATGGAAGAAGACTATGATAAAATAATATCCAGGAACAATTTGTATTTAAGTCATAAACTCATTTCTTTATCCTATCTAGTAAAGAATATATAGAAATAAGTTTGCACTACAACAGTAGCAGCAGTAGCTACAGGAAAAACAGCAAGAGGCCCATGTGGGTCTAACAATGCTCACACGTAGCTCACATAACAGTTGAACACTTCACAAAACAGGCTTGTTGTTGTTGTTGTTATCATAGTTCTTAACGCCATTTTTCAGCACACGATAGGCTATACATGGCGGCCAGTATTAATGGTGGAGGAAGAAACCGGGAAATGCCCGGAAAGAACCACCGACCCATGAGAAGCTACTGGCAAGCTTTCTCACATATCCACATTTGCCAAATCCGAGACTCGAACCCACACAGACAGAGGTGAGATGGCAGTGATCCGTAACGGAAAGCACTTTAGACCACTGGGCCACTTGGGGCCCCCAAAACAGGCTTGTGAATTACAAGAATACAACCTATATAAAGTATGTCCCCTGGCATCAATCTTGATCATATTCAAACCTGACAGAGATACTGATGATATAAATATATATGCCAAGTTTGATCAATATCAGTTTAAATAAAAGAACCAACAAAGCAACAATGGCCACACGATAAGCTCATTAGGCTTTATGGTGAAGTGAATAAACAACAACTATTAATATTATTATTATTATTAATAAAATATATTATGTTGATTTGGTGCTAAGATTAAAAAAAAACATCTCTCTGTTCTGCCCATGGGAGAAGTACTGTTGTGTGAATCAAAGATGGTTTCTGACAACACTGAGGTAATTGTTTACTTGTTTACATGACCACATGCCTATTGTTCCATGCAAGTCTTAATGCCTAAAATGATGATAGCAACATAAAAACTTTTATCATTAATAGGGTTGAAGGCACATTTCCTAATCAATTAGGATTTACATCCACAATTTTATTTATCAGCTCCTTGCATGTCAGATGTTGGAAATGTAGGGTTTTTTTTCTCAATCTCATGTGTAGATCCATCTACATGACCTGTCTGTTTGACCTATCATTGGAACAGTTAACTTTACAGGGCCTGTTTCATGTAAATGAGATAATGCTGCCATATTATGCACACACTTCAATACCTATTTCTCAAGTGGACTTAGCTTATTAATAATATTCCAATAGCAGGTCATTCAGGTTGACCTTTATCTTTGTGTCTCTCTGCTGGTACATAAATAAGGAGCAAATACAAATTAATGGCAAAAAGAAAAGGACACGAAAATCATGTGTTATCCAAGTCAAAATTTCTTGCATATCTAGCATGTGCTGATCAGAAACATGTTTCAGAAAAAGAAAACGAAACAATCATATGCATCACCTGAATAAAAATTATAAGTACAGCTAATGCCTCTTTAAGGATAAAACAAAATCTTTACTTGTAAACATAAATCCCTCTGCCAAAGAGAATGCATCTGGATTAGTTAGCAATACACACTCTGGAAGGAAAGATTAATGCCAAAAACAATTAGGGTTTATGACCTTTCACAACTAAATATGACATGATGGCCCAACCAGATCTATTTCAACTAATTCAAACCCATTACCAACTGGCCAAATCTGAGCAATGGCTAAGCACCAAGTGGAGGAAGGAAATATTACTTTAAGATACTACATATTATGATGTATTAAAATCAGTGATTTCTCCTGGATTTTCATGCAGAAGGGGAATTCAGGCAAAGATCCCATTCTTGCATTTTCAACAGATTTTCAAATTTTTACAGCACAGGGCTAATCAATTTTTGTTTCCATCTATTTGTCCATAGCAAGTAATTTTAAAATTTGCTTGTCCCACCTACCTTTTCACTTGTCCTGAAAATTCAATTTCTTGCTGTGATTTGAGATGATGTGTGCATTTTTATTCCATTAAAAGTGCAGGCAGTGATAAAGAGAGCTCTTATTTCTGTGCTGAACTGGTTTAAAGTGGTCCAAAACTGTCATGAGACTTGCATGATTACATGCTAATTTTGTCCATTCCAATGACATACATAGTGGCTAAATTTCCAACCCATGCTAGTTTGGAAAATGTTTTACAATAAATGCAAGACATCTTTCCTTCAGAGTCAATGAATTTATTAAATCATGGATAGTTATCAAACCAATGTGGCTGAAAATATGTATTGTGTTATATTTGATATTATTTGTTACCACTGTCTAGCTCTGTATATCTGGAGAAATAGTTACATCAGACTCAGTGGCAGCACTGTTTTATCCTCCTACCAATTTTACAAGTGAATTTATCCTTTGTAAATCTTCTTGTGAAAATAATTTAGTAAGCTCATTGTAGAGATATCCTCATTTTACAACTACAAGTACTTTTAAAGTGATTGTAACATAAATTTTGTCATTTAAATGTAAATAAAAAATGCTTTTTAATTAATAAAGTGCCTTTCAATAATTATATTGACTGAAATCATGGCGTGATCGCTCATGACCATCTGGGTTGAGTAAAGACAATATAACAAGGTCACTCAATAATATTCTTAATGCAATTAAATCAAAATTTTCAAGAGTGTAGGTGAAATGGGGTGGAAAATATTGCGAGTGTAATCAAAGTAGAGCTGAAGATTCAAGTCACTGAAGCATACAAACTAGATCACAGTCAACTAGTTTGATGTGGTTGAGTTACTCTCCCTTAGATGCATCTACATAAACCAAGTTTCATGTGTGTGCATAATATGGTCCAAGATACTGAGTTACATCAAAATGGTTATAAGAAAATTAAAGGTATTAAAACATGACATTAGGTCACAGTGACCAAGTCTGGGTCTAGTTGAGTTACCCAGCTTGGGATAAATTCATATGCCACTTTTCACTGATGACCTGGGGTTCAAGATATTCTGAGTAAACCAAACAAGTGGTTGAAATTAAAAAGGTCACACAAGTGTGAACATTGGGTCATATTATTAGGATTATTCACCATGAGATGTATACACATATCATTTTTTCAAATGTATGTGAATTAGGGCCCAAAATATTGAAGGTGTAATGGACAGATAGCTAACAATACAAAATGCATTCAAGCATGAAATTTAGATCTTAGTGACCTAGTTTTGGAATGAGTAATTTCCTCTAAGATTCATCAAAATATCAATTTTGATTAGTGTAGGTGAAAAAAGATCTTGAGTATGTATTGAAGAGATGTCTAAAAATAGATGTCACTCAGGAATGAACAAAGGGTTTAATTGACCTAGCCTTGGTATAGTTGGTATTGTAAAGATGTATCCACAAATTTGTATGAATGTATGTAAAACACGGTCAAAGATATTAATGTAAATTGAAAAGACAGCAAAAATTTTTAAAATGGTACTCAAGTGTGAAAATTGGATTAGAATGACCTAGTTTGGTTATGATTGAGGTACTCATATTGTGATGCACTGACTTGTACATTTTCATAGATATGGGTGAAATTGCATCCACGTATCAGTTTGCATGAGTGGTCAATAATTATCAAAATATTGAAATTTGGGTAACATGGACCTACTTTTTCGCATGATTGAGTTACTTTGTCAAGATGAATCCACAAACATTTTCGTTAGTACAGGTGAAATAGGGCCCCAAGACAGTGAGTGTGCAAGGAATGACCTAGATTTTATGTGGCCAAGTTACTCTCCCTGCAATGCATGCACATGCCACCAAAATTCATGTTAAACAGGATTCCAGATATAGAGGGTGTAAGAAATGAATAAACTTAACACGAGTCAAATATGAAAACACACAAACATTTTATCCTCTCCCAATATCCCTGGCATGGAGGTAACAAAAATGCCTAATATTTCTTAATGAAAAAAGCAGGCAACTTTGATTACAAGACTTGGACATAGCATAGATACCTCTGCACTTGTATGCAGAGGTAAACAATATAGCACTTTTCATATAAAATAACCTACAAATATTCAGCTTGCATTCTTATGAAAAAGACTTGAATATACATGTAATGCTATTATTGGGTAAAAGAAGCACAGGTGTTTACCTCTTATTTGTTTTAATTAATCCTTGATCAAAGATGTAAAAACACTATGGTATGAAATTTCCAATATTCACCTGTTTCAATATGCAAGTAAGATATCATGTCACTGTCCGTATATCCTTTTCTCCCACAATGTTTTTCCTTCAGAACCTAACCTATCAAGCAAGTACATAAGCATAAACTGTTTCTTACCTTTAAAATATTCAAGCACTTCTACCAAACTAATGGATAAAAGCTCCCAGAACTTGTTACTCAGTTGCAATTTTGTTAATGTTAATCAGAAGACCACATGACAATTAAAATATCATGTTAAAAAAAATATATCAATCTATCATACATGAAATGTTTGCTGACATTTAAGCTCATGCCAGTGTATTGCCATTAAAATACACCCAAGTACACTGTAAAAATAATCTGGTATTATAATAGTCAGGCCAATGAATTAGTACACTACACTGCATGCATAAGTATCCAGAGACTAATACTGCTGTTTCATGGAGCACATGGCCTGTTCTATGATGGACAAATTGTGAGATTCATTCTAATTCTGTTTATAAAAAAAAACTGCTAAAAAAATTAAACTGCATGAAAATAACACATCAGATTTTCAAGTCATACCATTATTTTTTTTAACTGATCCTATATTCAGAAATTTCCCTTTTGGTCTAATTGAGAGGGAAATTACACCCTAAATTTAGAGTTCTAGACTTAACTCTAGCATTCACATTCATCCATGCTATGATACACCCTCCCCTGCCACCTGCATCAGACTTGCAAAAACTTCAACACAAAACTTTCACACCTTGCTGCCACAAAAGTCATACCTAAAACTTGCTTAATTTACACAGATAAGACAGGATGAGAAGCCTCCTGTTGTAAATCCTCTACAGAGTCATAAATCAAATGCAATATTCATAATTTATTTAGCAGCATACAATTTTCAAAAATTAAATTAAATGTGGCACATTTGTCATTTTTCAAAAAATTTGTGAGCTACTAAATATACTGACTAGCATTACTTGGACAATGAAAATTTGTAAACTCATTTTTTTAGAAGTATAATTTGCACAGATCATGTGATTTATAGTGTAAAGATACCCACATATGAACCACATAAATGATAACAGAATGTCAGTTAACTAAGCAATACCAATGAATATATTAAATTGTCAATATACTTATGTGCACTGTTCATGATATACTTTCAATTACTGAAATAAAGTAAACAGCTTGGATTACCTTTGTAGCATTTAGAGCACAGGCCTTGAGTTTTTGGTGATCTGGAATAGGAGATATCTGCATTAAATATATGGTATTTGAATAAACATAACAAAATTAAGTAGGAGGCAACATATACTTTTTAGGGTCTCTTTAATCTTGAGCCTGGAGCCCTGGGGTTAGCAGAATGTTGGTTTTGAGACATTGTATATTTAATTAATGTAGCCAGGTGGGTTGATATAAAAAAAAATTAAAATAAAAGACAGTTTCATCACGTTTTCAAAACATAACTACAGCACTCCATTGTTATCAGGCCTTTCATTACAACACAGTTCCCACTATAAGGTGATGGATCCCATTTCATATATGGCATTATTCTCTATGACTCCAATGGACAGCATTTTATAATGAAGGAGTAGTATATAATAATATGATTACAGAAGAAAATTTACCCATGAAAAGGAAAATGAGAAGTTGTAAAGTTAATAATGCATATTAAGGTGCATTCTCTGAACTTAATGAGCTTTTTACTTTTACTGTTGGACTCAAATCTGATTTGAAATTTTTCAGATATTACCATGGCAAATCCCAATACTTCCCATTACAAATTACACCCTCTCCCCTGTCTGACCTCCACCAACCACCAAAACTCCAACCCCTTGACCACAAGTTATAATTTTAACCTAAGTTCGTAACAGTAACGTGATATGTCAACCTGCTGTAACTGTACATATACTTCTGGGCTGCAGTCATGGAATTTATTTGATACAGCCATTCAATATCTACAGACAGGTAGGTGTGGCACAAATATTTTCACGGTGAGAAATAAAGAACCAACTATTCTGAACCTCTTTGCAGAGCACCATATTTTTGTCTGCAGGTGATCTCATGTGCCTTGTTTTAAAGATGGTAACTTTCAACATGTCTGAAAATGTATACATTTATTGTTCAAAATTTTGTATTATCATGGAAGTACCAGCCATACCACCCATGGCGACCATACAATTTTGTATTATCATGGAAGTACCAGCCATACCACCCATGTCAACCATACAATTTTGTATTATCATGGAAGTACCAGCCATACCACCCATGATGACCATACAATTTTGTAAATTTGACCTCTAATCCTCTACTAGAACCATCAGAAGTAAGCCAGGAATAATGTATCTTCTCAGTGACCCTTTGTGAAAAAGATTGCGATAAAAGTACAGCTGATTCCAGAAAAAAATATTGGAAAAAGGAGGCATATTTTATAAAGAAATATAGTATGAAATGAAAAAGAAAATACAACCATTATTTGATTTGCCCGACTGCTATCTACTGTGCACGCCATACGTAGATCAACTTGTAATTATTTCATTTTCTGTATGTCTTTTACAGCATGTTATGACAAGATTCAATATGTAAGATGTCAAATATATTTACAATTTAGGTAAAACATTCTAAGGACGGTCAAGATATTATTTCCTACTGCTACATACATGATTAACAAATAGATACTGCAAATGCGTGTACTATGAAGACAGTAGAATGGGATGCTTTTGTTGGATGAGAAACTGTCCAGTGGCCTATAAAATGTTACTATCAAATGTGCTAATAATTGTTTTTTATTTTTATACAAAGGTACATAATATAGTTTAAACAAAATGTTATCAGCATTGTTAGTGAATCGACGTCTAATATTCTGTAATATGTGGTGCAACTGATTTTCATAAACTTTTTACTATTTTCTTGAGACGCAACATTCAGTGGGAAAATCATACATACATGTACTTAAGAAAAGAACAGACATGTACTTAAGAAAGAATTAACAGAAACATTAAATGGTAATCTTAAGCAGAGATATGAAAATATATCATTTAATTGTAATGGACAGTTCATGCATCACTGACAGCCATATGCATGTTCATTTACAAATTTACCAATTTTGTAAATGTTTATAGGCAGTGAACTAAACTAAGCCATTTACATGTGTAAACACTACAGCCTTATTCTTACCACACAATAGCTATTTCTTTACTCCAGGTTACCTCAATCTTCTTAAACACACAGATCCATGTCAGTGAAACCACATCTGAACTTGCTTTGCTATGGCTGTTCATGCAGTGTGTAATTGATTTTCAACATGAAATTGATGAAAAGTAGGGGTAGTTGGGCTAGTAAGGAAAATTAGGGAATCTGAACCCACAAAAAGAGCAGGAACAGCAAGAAAGATAAGGCCACTGGGAAGACTGTATCCTTGTACATGTTTTTTATGTGAACAAGAAAACTACAAACTTCTTAAATTTCCACCCAACAGTTTAATAAATATGATAATGGACAGACAAATAGGCAGAGAGGGTAACACAATATCCTCCCCCCCCCCCAAGTTCCAGCATGGACAAAATAATTTTCCTCTTTCAGTCAGATGGCAGTGCTGCATATACCATCATATATGAGGAGACATAAAAAAGTGGTAGGGAATTCTCCCCCCCACCCAACTTTTCCCTGGTCAAGTTTAGCATTTGTAGCTAAACAACTGATATGCAAAACAGTGTTTCACCTGAAATGATCAATATCACCACAGTAATATATAGGTCATGGCGGTGAATCCTATTACTGTTGGCAATTCTATTGTCACCGACACAACTGATGCTGAAAATGTGATCCCATAACTCTATATCATTATTTCAAGTCTAGTGAAATACTACAATGCAGTACAAAGCAGATTTTCTTCTTTGCAGTCACATAAGGCAACATTATTTAAATAGTTCAGTGATCAAATTCCAGTGCCCCAGTTCCAGGTGAAAGAGACTGTTTTGTAGACAACAGTTGCATTAGATTTACTGTATATATTCACCTGTCCAATGGCAAACAACAGAGACTCTGATCTGTCATAGCATGATGCACCGGCAAACCAGGGTCTATGTTTTTTGTACAAGTGTATTTCTGTAATATACTAATGTTTTCTTTAGCAATGTGTCAATCTCACCAGTGCCATTTTGATCATATCTGTGTCAGCTGAGTAACTCTGTACTGATGGAGGAGTATATTAATAAGAAAGGGACCAAAGCTTTACTTTCCAAAACAAATTTATAGGAAAGCAATGGTAACACCAGATTTTCCATTCAACTGCTCAGTGTTTAAACCACATCTGGTATACTTCATTGATAACAACATGATGAATACTTTGTAAACATGACCATCCATTATGGGGATCAGTACAAGGTTTTCAAGACATGTATCTAAATACAATTAGTAACAATAACAATATCCAGTTCAAAAATTACCTGTTGATATGTTTGGTCAGGACTAGCAATATCAACGATGACTGGGATGATGATATTAATAAAGATGACAATGTTAGCAATGACTATCATAATAATCCATCAGGATTTATGGAAATCTAACTAGGCTTTACCCTATGTAAAGCAGCACAATGGTCAACCTACCACAAAACTGCCCAGAGTGTATGCCAAAGATGGAAAGACTAGATGTTTTAATGAGTTACTTTAATTGCAAAGTTCATTTTACCCAGTTGAGATAAGAAATGCTGTAATAAATGGTATTAGTTTTGACAATACTTACCAGAGTTTGCAAAGAAAATGGCAAAAAGCTAACGATGTCAATATTCCAGACAATTTTCAATAGATCCAGTCTATTGGAGTTTTCTGGAATCATCAAAGAGGATATAATGATGTGGAAGTAAATTCTTGCAGAAAAGTAATGCTAGATTTTATGCTGACAGACAGTATTGCTACCCATGTCAGCAACAACTCATCAGAGATGAATGAAATTATCATCATGAAATTCCAATAAAAAAAAATACATTAACATGGGTACATATACAAGATCAAACTTTTACATGAAAATAAAGTTACATGTAATGAATTCCCATCAAAAAATACCATTTTAATTCAGAGCAGATTATGCTTGGTTTGGACTTCTAATGGATTTCTTGAACTGTGTGAAAACATAATCAGAAAATCTAACACCAGCACTGCCATCCTCAGACTGACCCATAGCCTCCAACTGCAGCAGAACCTGCCAAGCAAGGCTTTAATTCATTACAAAACTTGCTTGCTTAAGTAGACACAAACAAAAGAGTGCCTAGACATTTAATACTTCCCTCTCCTCTGGTCTGGCAGACCCAGAATGGCAGATACACTTCAAATTGTAGAAGATAATGACACAAATCAAGATAATGAGATTTCTTTCAAACATAATGCAAGTCACATTGCCATGGAAATTTATGTTCTAAATGACTCGATAGTTATGACCATGGATCTCAATATGTGCATGTGTGTATGCATATGCATGACCATCTATTCAGGAAAAGCAGCAATAACAAGATTTTGTGATGGCCATATTGCATGTCAGATCATGATCATTTTCTTCATGACCAACCAGATATTGAAAGTCTTTTAGTGAAAACCCCATGTCAATATGACTTTATGTTCAAGAGTTGTGATAAGATTTTCAAGAAGGCTGCCATGGCAGCCATACTGGACATAAGATCAAGGCCATTTTTATTCAGAACCAATTACACATTAAGAAGTAGCCATAATTGGATTTTGAAGATGGCTGCTATGGCAGCCACATCAGACATCAGAGTGGTACCATTTTAAATTAGGTTCATCCATTCAGAAGTAGCCATACCAAGGTTATAAAGACAGCTGCTGTGATGGTAACCATATTGGACATCACATTGTCTCCATGTTCATTTAGGACCAAGTAGACAGAAGAAGTCTGTCAGTGAAAATATCATGTTTATATAACTGAACATTCAGGAGTAGTAGTGATAACAAGATTTTCAAAATGGCTGCCAGTGGAGCTAAAAACCATGTTTTCTCTTCACAAATCTTAACATGCTACAGTAAATATCTTACAAAACAATACTTGCTTTTATAAATTTGGAGTGGGATTTTGAAAGCAAATGGAGTTTTTGAAACTTTTTTTAATCATGAATTCTGCCTTACAAGATTTAAATTTTAAAATGCTCCAGATGTTATAAACTTAACAATACTTCCTTAATGATGAATAATAATTTTGAATCATGAAAATTACATCAATAGTTTCATCTGTTACACCTAAAAACTTCTTTTTTAGAAATGTACATTTCTCAAATTAAAATACTAAAAGAAAATCAAGATGTTGAGATCTTTCATATGCAATTTACGAAATATTCTTTATAGAAATAGTAGTAATAACAAGATTTTCAAGATGGATGTCATATTGGATGTCAGATCAACACCATTTTCACCTAAAACCAACTGAACATTATAAGAAGTCTTCTGGTGAAAACTCCACATCAATATGACTTTGTATTCATGTGGAAATGTGTGGCAGCCATATTAGATATCAGATCAGCAGTACATTCATTTAGGACCAGCTACAGATCACAAGAAGTCTGTCAGCGAAAACCTCATGATGATACAACCATCTATAGTGGTGATAACAAGATTTTAAATATGGCTGCTGTGGTGGTGGCCATATTGTAAGTCAGATGGGTATTGTTTGTTCTAGGACCAACTAGACACCATATGAAGTTTTCAGTGAAAACTCCACGTTGATATGGCAATCCATTCCAAAGTAGCAATACAATAATTTTCACGATGAATGCTATGGTAGCAATATTGGGTTTAACATCAGCACTGATGTAGGAGGAGAAGCAATAACAAGATTTTCAAGATGGCGGCAGTGGTAGCCATAATACTGGATGTCAAATCAGCATTATTTTCATTTTGCATCAACTAGACATCATAAAAAGTCTTTCAGTAAAAACCCCATGCTGATATGACCATCCATTCCAGAGTAGTAGTGATAACAAGAGTTTGAATGTGGCTGCAATACTGGCCTTACTGGATGTCAGATCAGCACCATTATCATTTAGGACCTGCTAGATATTATAAGAAGTCTTTTAGTGAAAATCCCATCTTGACATTACCATCTAATCATGAAGTAGCGATAACAAAATTTTCAAGATGACCATTCTGGCAGCCACATTTGATGTGCAAGCAGTACCATCTTCATTTAGGACTGAATAGACCACTGGATGAATGTACATGTAAAGTTTCAAGGCAATCCTCCAAGTAGTTTATGCGCAGTAGCAATAACATACTTGTGCTGACATTGGACAACAGACGATGGACAGCAGAGCATCCAAATCTCTTTTGCTCTATGACTAGTAGAGCTAAAAACAGCATCCTAAATCTTGTTTTCAGCAGTTAAGCAGTCCAATCACCCCTAACAAGACCATCTCAGTAAGGCAGTTGCTTTTTCCATAATAGTTTCAACAGTTTTCTGTATGGTGTAACAAAGTATCATTCACTGCTATTGTAAAGTTGGAAAACATACATAAAAAAGTTTGGTTTTTAAAATGATTTAGAGATGGCAAACATTACGTTTAGGTGAAACATTTGTAAAGTACATGTAGACCTTACTTACCTCTAGTACAGGTACAAACTTAAGTTCCAAACCCTATGCAGCTCAATGGCTTGTTGCCTTCTCTCAGCCTGACATAATTTTTGGAATTTTTATTTGATTTCATATCATATACCTCCTGCCACAGGACATACCCAAATCGACATATGATGTCCAATAAATGTAACTGTTGCCCATCCTGCTTTTATTCACAAGAATCTGAATATTCCTTCTGATTCCTCTGTACTAATTATTAACACTTTTTAAGAGGCTTATTTTCCCTTTTTTCAACATGTGTTGCTTCCTGGTTGCTATATTTTGAAAATTCTATAATCATCAGTTTCATCATGGAAACGTTTTGCATGAAAAAATATGAGCAGTTTAGAGCATCTGAGATACTCCAGTAAAAACATTTGGTTCCCTGACCGACTCCATTAAATCCAATATGAAACCTGGATCAAAATCAAACATGGATGAGCCAATCATCCGGATTTTAATGCAACAATCATATTCCTGTACTTTTTGCTTTAATTCTGTAAGATCATATTTTAAAGGTCATTTTTGTAAGACTTACTGCAAATTTATACTTCATTCATCAATCAAATTATGCATCATTTTTACCAAACATTTTGAACCCTTTATGTTGGGATGCTTAACGGTAAATCAAATTTTGTCAATTTCTGTTTAATGCTTTGAAAAAGGTATTTACAGGTTTCTGTATTTTCAGTAATGGCAGTCATAAATGATGTTCGATTGGCATCATTTGAACATATCTGAAAGCCATTCATTTAGGATGCTTGTTGTAAAATTTGCTTTAGTTCTGTTACATATTTTTCATAATTTAATAATGGCAACCATATCTGATTAAAGATCAGCATAATTTTTTTTTACAATATTTGAAAGCACTTAACTGCCTACTCAGTTTTGTCAAATTTGGTCAAATTGTGACGAATGTTTTTAAGAAATGTTTTTAAAACTTTTTTTTAGCAACAATAGCCATATTTAAAAAACAATCAGCATCATTTGCACAAATCGGAAATCTTGTTTTGATGAAATACTGCCTGTCATTGGGTCACATTTTCTGTTGACCAGTTTTTGAAAGATCATTTAAAGTTAGGATCCATGTTAAGGGGAGATTCATTCACAATAATTGCTTTGAGTTTTCACTTGACCTAAGTATACCCAAAATGCAACATTCACTTTGCCTTACCTTGATTTCAGATCAATCCATTTACTGCCTTGCTTAAATACAATGTATTAATTATCAAAGTAAAGCCCAGACTTTGAGTCAATTTTAGTCAATTCTGGTGATAATTAAATGATCCCAAATATCAGAAATATTGCTATACTGTATATGGAATTCCTAGTGACAATTCACACAAGATCCATAAAACAAGATTCCTTTGCTGGGACTGATGTTTTACTGGCCACAAAGTATTTTCATGAATCCAAGATAAGATCATTTCTTCTTTTAAACTGCTGAGTGTCGAAGCCATCAAGTGGCACCTATTCCATTTAGAAACAACCAAACAATGGGATGTACATGTAAAGTTGCACAGAAATCATAGAAGTAGTGGTAACAAATATGTGCTAATCATGATCATATTTTGTTGGGTTTTTTTTCTTCCAAATTACAAATTTATGAAAATAACCCCTCATGAATATGCATATTTTTGGTAAACCAAACCAAACCATAACATGTTACACTCACAGATTTAAAATGATTCACAGCAGCTATTATTGATATGCATCAGGCATGATGCAAGCTGTGCTATTCCATAAGCCCATCTGGATATATGTCTAGGTGAACTAAATATGGGCTTGACAAGACAAACTTTTCAAGGAATATCTAAGTCTATAAGACAATATTCATTCATGCTGCATCAGAATATCTGGAATGGTTATTTTAGCTGTGCTGGCTACAAGCCACATTATATGTGAAGGTATTAAGTCATACGCCAAGGGACATAACTCTATCCAAAGCAGAGACACCAAGGCAAAACCCATGAAAGGCACATTTGGGTCTGTGAGACATTTTGAACAGAACGGAGCTATGCAGGTTACAAGGATCTTCCACAGTGGAGATTAGAATATTATTGTAAAAGCCAGTAACTCTATCAAGACTGGATCTAAAAATATAAAACTTGTACCAACCAAATGACATCTAATTATGGGTAAGGGCTGTTGAGCTGATGTTTACAGGATGTGTGTCAGATGGACTGATGAATAGACAAGGTTATTATTATAGTTGTTCCACATCTCAATGTGGGGCTGATAGAAATGGACAGCAATTTTCTGATGTAAATACAACGCTGCCTTACCCGTATCCCTTAAAGGCTTAAGAGTTATAGTAAAAAAATAAATGCAGTAACTGTTCCAAAAATAGTGTAAGTATAATGATTAATAAACATGAACATAGGTGATGATGACGATAAAATTTACAAAGCTCACAGCAATGTACTAAAAATTGAAAGAATGCCTGCATTCACAACATTCTTTCATACAATGCATGCATTGTGCTGAAACTCTTTCTACAATGATGGGATGACATTTTAGTCTCTATCTGTATTCAGATTATGACAATAATATGTACAAGTTTCATAGTGAACCAATGAAAACTGTAAGATTAGTTATTTCTCAAGGTTCAGTTATAATGAAAATTCAGCTCCAAAACAAACAGAGCAACTCGAGTAACAAGAGGCTCAAGAAAGCTAGCTCTATTACTGCTTGTACACTGCAACCGGAGTGGATTCCTCTCGAGCAACATATCATGGCCAAATATATAGAGTATCAACACAATATTTGACACTTTGCTCCTGTTCCAAGTCCTATAACGCCTTTTAAGTTGGTGTACTGTAAACGCTATTCATACCATGTAATTGTTACAAGTTGGTGAACTGTAAACACTATTCATACCATGTAATTGTTACAAGTTGGTGAACTGTAAACGCTATTCATACCATGTAATTGTTACAAGTTGGTGTACTGTAAACGCTATTCATACCATGTAATTGTTACAAGTTGGTGTACCGTAAACACTGTTCATATCATGTAATTGTTACAAGTTGGTGTACCGTAAACACTGTTCATACCATGTAATTGTTACAAGTTGGTGAACTGTAAACACTATTCATACCATGTAATTGTTACAAGTTGGTGAACTGTAAACACTATTCATACCATGTAATTGTTACAAGTTGGTGTACTGTAAACACTGTTCATACCATGTAATTGTTACAAGTTGGTGTACTGTAAACACTGTTCATACCATGTAATTGTTACAAGTTGGTGTACTGTAAACACTGTTCATACCATGTAATTGTTACAAGTTGGTGTACTGTAAACACTATTCATACCATGTAATTGTTACAAGTTGGTGTACTGTAAACACTATTCATACCATGTAATTGTTACAAGTTGGTGTACTGTAAACACTATTCATACCATGTAATTGTTACAAGTTGGTGTACTGTAAACACTATTCATACCATATAATTGTTACATTTTACATCTTACTAGTTTCAAATATGAAAGAGTTTTCATCCTCACATTTATGTTTACCCAAATTTAGGTGTATCATTACCAAAAATTCTGAACCAAGTGATCATCTCAATTTGAATTGTGGACATTTGTCCATTATCTCGTCTTGGATTAAAATTAATAGCTTAAAGATTAAAAGTGTGGACCATTGTAAATACTGTCATCTCAAATGAACGGACATTTAATGAAGAGCTGTTGTTTGCCAAACTGATTTTAAGGAATGATTGTGCTTAAAATTTTCTAATTGTTTTCTTTGTTTGGTTGATTGTTTTTTTAGTTTTCGTACCATGGGCTTAAATCCTTAAGCAGCCATTATGAAATAGTAATGTTAAAAGTTTAATTTAGGCTTTTATGATAATTCTGGCTGATGCTCATATTCAGACTTTTACTTTGAATCTGGCAAAAGGAAAAAGTCATCTTTGGGGTTATGCAACACAGATGATATTTTGTGAACACTTGCAATATCCATTTTCTTGCTGTAAAGCCTTTGATATTATAATTAAGCCTTATCAAGAACACAGACCTGACACTTTGTGTTTAATCCAATTAGAATGTACTCTGTAATCAGTTAAGTGATTCAAGCTTAAAAAACAAAATAATAATTTGAACATGACAAGTCAAATAGAAAATGACCTAATGCTTATAAAAATGCTAAATTTGAAGTTAGAAAAGGCAGAGGGTCACATGCAGAGATGATGGCTGTTGTTTTGGGTTTAACACCATTTCTCAGCAAAAGATAGGTTATACATGGCAATCAGTATAAATGGTGGAGAAAGACGTTAGGAAAATCCTGGCAAGAGCTACTGACCCATGGGAAGCTACCAGTAAGCTTTCAGAGCTTTCAGACAAACCCACATTGGCTAAGCCCAAGATTTGAACCCAGGTGAACAGAGATGAGATGGCTGTGATCAGTAAAGAAGTGAGCCTTAGACCACTTGGCCACCTGTGGCTCCTGAAGATGATGGCATAAAGCAATTGATTCAAACCTGAAAAGCACGTGCATATGTGCAAAGTGACAAGATGGAAAATGCATGATGCTGAAGAATATCAGTTTGCCAAAAACCCTGAGATGGCTGTCAACTATGAGATTACCTGGGTCAAGATGAAGCTCAAAAGGTCCTAATCTATCTACACTAGACATATAATCGACCACATACTTCTGGATGGCAGATATATCTACAGAGAATCATTTTACCAAACACTGTTTTTGAATGTAAATGACTGAGTAACAATAATGGTCACTGTTAAAACTCCCTAAGAACTCCATGGATTTGCATGTCATCCTAGCAGGAGGCTTCAACTTGCATGACTTTGACAGGAACAAAATTGCATCTGATCATCCACATAAACTGAAGAACATCAGAGAGTAATTAGTATTGCTAATGAACATTTCCTAACTCAAAGCAGAACAATCTAACAACACATTAGATCTGTTAAGTCACTATCAAAACACTAACTGGTTAAACATTCCGACTGTTCCAGGAATCTCAGACCATGACATGATAATTGTCATGCAGACTTGTGCCAAATTTATCACAAGACTAAATTCAGGAAAGTTTTTCTTATGAAAAAAGCTGACTGGAGAAAAACATCAAGAGTGAAATAACCTCTTTAAAAAAATCAGTTGTTGAATCCATATTGAAAAGTTTTTATTACTGCATATTCTATACCCTGCAGAGAATTGTATCGTACCTTGTCACATAAGTAGGATTGGATGGATTAAAAACCCGAGGGACACGTAAAAAAGAAATTGTCTAACAAGTCAAAGAAAACTAAAATGCCTGAAGACTGACACAAATACCATGAGAGCAAAAACAGTACTGAAATAACTCAAAAAAGGCAAAATGGAATGACATTAACAGTTTGAAGAAGTCTGGACTGAAAGAATACTAAACCATATTGGAAATTTACAAAATCCTGAAAACAAGATGACATAGGAATAGTGACAATATAGGAATAACTCTAATAAAATGTCAATAAGTTCTTTACACTGCAAAATCAAAGTTAAAACAACAGTTCCAAGCAGTCTTCAGCACGGAAACTACCCACAAAACAAAGTCATTACCATCCGGCTATATAAAAATAAAAAACAGTAGAAAACAGCCAAATTGTTGTCTGGTATCAAGGTGAACAAAGCTGGTTGAATTCCTAAGAAAACCTTGAAACAGCACTCACTCTTATTGCACATAAGACATTTTCTTTGGCACTCTACCCAGTGGCAGAAGAAATATCTGTCCAATTTTTAAAAAAGGAAATAGGCATCTTGCGATTAACTAATAACCTGTTTCCCATACATAAGTCTGCTGTAAATTAGTGAAGCATGGCATCTGCAAATACATACTGAAACATCTGGGAAAGTGTAAGATAATGACACAATTCCAACATGGGTTTTAGATATGGATATTACTCCGAGTCTCAACTAGTGGTCACAGTCAACAACCGTGCTAAATTCCACAATGATGAATTGCACATGGATGTGACAATACTGGATTTCAGCAAGACTTCTGATATTCCACACAAATGACTACTATCCAAACTGGACCACTCTAGCATCAGTGGAGACATACACCTCTGGATTAATTCTTTCCTTCAAAACAGATATAAAAGAGCCTCCAAAACAGATACCAAAGACTTGTCATTCATGGAGAAGCCTCCACTGGGCTCTCAACAGAATTTTTAGCATGAGGAGTACTGTATCTTAGAGTCTCTGGCAAACATTTGGGAGTCCCTCACTTTCAAAAAGATAGAAAGGAAAATGAAAAGCACACTCTCATTAGTTTAATATCAGTACTGAATTCTTACATATTTGAAATAATGTACTACAAAGAAAATACTTTTCAGTAAATAAGATGTTAAGTTAAAGTTTTTACATGTAAATTTATGGGTTTTTAACTGTTAAAACATTACTTAAAAAAAACCCCATAAGAATAAAATTTTCAAAAATTAGTTTCAATCCCAAGAATGATCACTAGGAATGCTGTGTAGTTTTCCCTACAAGTAAAACTGCATCTCCATTCCCACCAAAGAATCTTAAAATAGTAAACTCCTGGCATTACACTGTACTGTATGTATAATAAAGAATTACCATCATTAAATTCGACAGAAGGAATGAAAAAATATACCATGCAGCATATGTGCAAAAAGAACTAATTCAGAATAAAAATGTAAATTAGTCAACAGTGTTAAATGCCTTACGAGTTAACTAAGGAAATACGGTTGGATACAACATGGGCTCTATGGAAAAAATGACTGCCACATGTACAGTACCTAAATACATGTAGCTTGTGACTGCAGACTGAACAATTTTTAAGATGAACTCACACACTCTTTAGGTACTCATACTAAAATACCAACAAACAAATGAGACTTCACCTTTTGTTATTTTGGGTTTTATTTCTTCTGTTGTTCATTTTCATCACAAGTCCATTTCCCAAAAAGTGAAAAAATGTCTTTTAAAAAGTTTCTACTTATACTTTAGTGCCCTGTAAAATTCACACATACTTAATTAGTAGTTATTATTATGGCATACTGATGATTTGTTGTTGTAGGGTCTAACACCATTTTTCAACACAAAATAGGCTATACATGGCAGCCAGTATAAATGGTTGAGGAAGAACCCACGAAAACCCAGGAAAGAACCACCAACCCACGAGAAGCTACTGGCAAGCTTTCTCACATACCCACATTGGCCGAACCTGAGACTCGAACCCACGCAGACAGAGGTGAGATGACAGTGATCCGTAAAGGTGAGCGCTTCAGATCACTCGGCCACTCGGGGCCCCCTTCTCATGATGTCAATACAGTCCAAAATCTAACACTCAAAAAGCTTTGATTTGATTCATTATTTATATTCACAACATCACCAATTTAATTTCCTTATCACAACATAATTTAAATGATAAGGATTAATTGTTGATTAGTCAAACTGGTTTCTTGCTTACTCACTTGTGTCTAGCCTGTAGCTATTATGCAGACTGGTAATGGATGAACAGAATATGAACAGGGGGCATGTCCTGGTGTAAAATGAAGCATGTCAAGGGGATGTGTCTTAGGGAGAAATAATGCATCCTTTGAGAATTTCATGTGTATCTGACCATGAAGCTCAGGTCCCTGTGTTTTGTGTTGTGTAATGTGCATTACAAGCAACTGTCATAAAATTCTATTACCATATTTAAAATGAAAATCATCCATACCTAATGAAATTAATTAAAACAAAAATCCTACTAAACTGTCCACTCTGTCAGAGAGGTGGAAATATATCACTTAACTGGAATAGGTTGTTCCAGCACCATTCAGAGCAACATGCATGTTTGTTTCAGGAGTTTACTGTTTTTGTAGACATTTACAGGCAGTAAACTCAGCTATTTACATGTGTAAATGTTGTAGTCTTACATGAAATATGTAGTCAAGTAAGCAGACTTGAAGAATTTAAAAGTACACAGATTATTAAGTGCAGCCCCACCCCATAACACTCAATTTTGAGGTCTTCCAGTATTGTACATATAAGCATTATGAGGGCAGGTTGAAGTGCTTCTGTTTCTTTCTAGGTGGAGTACTGATCATGGAGGTAGAGGCTCACAGTAATGACTTTTACTTTTAGGGGCAGGCAAAGCCCAGTCATGTTAGTATGATTGGTAGTCCGAGTTTCCTCTGACCCTTGCCACCCCATTTTTGATATTTGGTTTTTTATGCTGGGTGTAGGGTTAGAGTCCATTCCCTATTGAAAAGTTGGAATTCGCCGACACCATTTGGTGTCAGCATAGGGTACTCACCTACTATCAGGCCTAGTAAACTAAAATGATCTTACTTTGAGCCATATTTAACATTAAATCAATAGGGAAATCATTTATCTTCTCAGAAATTACAAGTATAACACTGATTTTTTCTTTATTCCATTGTCAGACGAGATGAAACTACAGTGTTGATGAAATTTGACCTCGTTCGCACCATTTGCATTGCTAGTCACATGACTAACCAAATCTCGCGGCCGATATGCATCCAACATCACAGGTCAAATAGTCACGTGATAACAACAAAACCTCATTGACATGTGGTTTCAGCGTGATCAATCTGCCTCTTTCCAGGATGATGCGACAGCGACATGTTTCAGGCTGGTGTCATCTCAATATGTTGAAAACTGTGTTCTTTCATGTTATTGTAGACGTTGTGTGACTTTCATTCTGGAAAATAATTGTACTATGATGGAGTGTTCATGCTGTGGCACAGAGCTTCTGAAGAAAAATAAAGAATAGCCATTCATTCTAAATTTAAAAGTGGAACTAGTGCTGCAGAATCACTAGAAAAAGCATATTCTGTGACATGCACACCTGAAACATATGCATTCATTTGTACTGAATGCAGCTTGACAATAAAATCCCTGGATGTAAACAAGACTAACCTTGATAAAGTAGAAGAGAAGTTCAGAAAAATTTGAAACTCAGGGTCGTACATAGGAAATAAGATTCAAACCACTCCAACACACCGCAGAAATGCTAAGAAAGCCAAGGTTATCTCAACAGCAAGAAAAGTATACCAACCAAAGTTGATGTAAAGAAAATCTTTGGCGGAAGAAAATGTAAGTACATAGATAACTATAACATCTATCAACATCCTGGATAACCATTTCTTATCATAATTCAGCATAACTTTGCTATTTGTACATGTAACGATATTAAATGTAAATTAAAATTTTGTAGCTAATAAATCCATGTCTGTAATGAGAAAAGATGAAACAAACCTGTAAACAGGCCATCCATCCATATCTATGCATAATTGTGACTCTTTTTTCTTCAACTAGGTATCACTTACTGTGAATAACACTCCCATTGGGATGGCTTTCAATGTTTTCACCTGATCAATTATCAGTGATTTCAAAGGTGATATGACCAAACTTGTGTGTTGTTTACAGTGTATCCCCCAGGGGTGTAAAACGGAGGGTAAAAAAACCCCTTGGTGTCAGAACTGGGGCTCAAATTAAAAAATGTGGGGGTCAAAAATGTACTGACAAATTTTCATCTGACCCATACTTTTTCAACTTGAAATAGGGTATTGCAACTTGCACAACATTCTCTCTCTCTCTCTAAAAATACAAATAAACCAACACACACAATTAACACACAAATGCATTTATTAGTTCATTTTCCTTTCAGTTTAAATTCGTACTTTTAACAGTCTCCTTATAATCTTTTTGTAGCAATATTATAGACCAACACATTACATATAAGCCAATACAAAAAGCCAAATAAATCTTTTTAACCAAATCACAGTTAATTTACTGCTTGAGATACCATGTGTACTATCATCGGTTTCATTGTACTTCGTCCTATAACACCTTTATCCAAAAATCAAAAAGGCTAATGATTCATCTTCTCTTTAATAAGTTACACTTGAACTTTTAGATCTTTCTTTCGTTGCAGCAAAGTTAAAAACCAACAAAATCTGCAATGACCCCCTGACTTTGTAATCCAAATAATGGATTTGTCTCTGCAAGTTTACTGATTTCTTTGTTGTGAAAGAATGTCTTGGGTGATAATGTGTTCTACAGATATCTTGTGGCAAACAGGGGCAGATTTTTTAAAATTCTTAAACCCTGTCACGAAAGGATTATTCACTTTTGCAGTCATGCGATCAGAAGACACACCGGTAATCCCAATGGACGCGACATATTCTAGTCAATGGAATTATTTTCTCCATTTTTCATTAAAGTTAGATCCACAGTTACTCTTTTGTGTTCTGCTTCTTTCACTTTCGTGGCTAATGATTCTTAGTGCATGCCGTTTTAATCTGCAGATCACTTTCTAGTGCAAGAAGCATTGAGGTGAAACAGCTGGACGACATCTTACTGAACTCAATGGAAATCGCGTGACAGCTCACGAGATTAGGGGAAGCTACTCCGTCATAACATTGCCTATGCTAGTCTGGTTCTCTGTTTCGTATGCTCCGTACAGCGGAGTGCAACACAGGGAGCATACGAAATAGGGAACCAGACTATGCCTATGTTGTTGTTGCATGCCTATGCTCAAAGTATACACAATGCCATCCCTCATCCAAAGCATTGGATATTAAATAAATCCTGATTGCATGATGCAAATTCTCTGCATCAAAAAAATGCACGGCAACAAAACGTGTGCATCAATTTTTTCCAGTGTGCGTAAAGGGAAACAGTGTTTAGGACAGTGCATCTGCAATAAAATTGGTTTGCTAAACTTTGTTTTAAAAAATATAATTTGTCTTACTCAAAAATTATCTTATTGCAATTAACATATGAAAGCAATTGACCTATTCATCTTAAACCTATATGCATTGATGCATATCACTGCTCAACTTTAATGTGGACATTCAAAACATTTTCAACATTAAATATGTACATTACTTTTATATTACACAATTTTATATTTTTAGCATTATACATGCATATCTGCTATTACATAAAGACATTCATATATTTTCATAGCACAAAATTATAGTGCATTATAGTGTATATGAAATCAACATAACTCAGCAGCATTTATTCAGTGTAAATCACACTAATGTGAGTTAACTCTCTTTCTCTCTGTCCTTACCTTGTCCAACATCACTGGTGGGAGAATGTAGCATACACTTTTCCCATATCCTGTGGGAAGGACAGCAAATGTGTCACTTCCATTGGTAACTGATTTTATTATCTCATACTGTTTTTCTTTAATATTAAAATAACATCCCTTTTCTTGAAGTATCTCATTGGCAAGAGCTTCCATGTTTCCATCTTTACCTGTCATGTTGCAATATAGGTTATGCACCAAACCTTCCTTTCCAGTATTGCAGAAAGAAGACAAAATCTCAAAAATACTGAATGAAAGTCATGCAATGTCTACAATAACATGAAAGAACACATAATTTTCAACATATTGAGATGACACCAGGTCGAAACATGTCGCTGTCGCATCATCCTGGAAAGAGGCAGATTGATCATGCTGAAACCACATGTCAACGAGGTTTTGTTGTTATCACGTGACTATTTGACCTGTGACGTTGGATGCATATTGGCCGCGAGACTTGGTTAATTATGCGACTAGCAATGCAAATGGTGCGAACGAGGTCAAATTTCATCAACACTGTAGTTTCATCTTATCTGACAACGGATTAAAGAAAAATCAGTGTTATAGTTGTAATTTCTGAGAAGATAAATGATTTCCCTATTGATTTAATGTTAAATATGGCTCAGTGTAAGGTCATTTTAAGTTTGCTAGGCCTGATAGTAGGCGAGTACCCTATGCAGACACCAAATGGTGTCGGCAAATTCCAACTTTTCAATAGGGAATGGACTCTGACCCTACACCCCAACATAAAAAACCAAATATCAAAAATGAGGTGCCAAGGGTCGGAGGAAACTCGGACTATATGATTGGATTCAAGCTCGAGATAATACTGGATAATACTGAGGTTTATCTGCAGGGCTAAAGTACAAATATTATAGATCAAATATTTATCAGTTTAAAAAATATTTGACCAGTTTGCTCATATAAAGCAAAATCAACAAGATGTAATGGAAGAAACAGTAATCACCTGATACCGATTATTTCATGTTTAGTCATGCAATGTGAACTCGTAAACTAAGCATGATAAACATAATTTCCATCATTCATTCAGATCCCACATATTTCAATGCCGTACCTAGATATTCATAAGGTTTTAAATACTGTGAAAACACACATATGACTAGAGTCCATATACTCTGCAGTTACAGATAAAGCTACGTCTCGCCCATTCACAGGCAAATTGACCTTTTTTGGTCTGATGGGTATGAAGAAAAATCAATATCCTGTTCAATCTTCTCACCCCCAAAATCCGCATGGGCATCTAGGTGGCTGACTACTATCAGATTCATCCATTCTGTGACACAAATTGTGCCCAGCAATTCGTTCTGGTGGACGAAAAATCACCAAAATAGTTGGCCTAGTGACAAGATGACATTACACAGCTGCTGGTTATTTAGTTCTCAAAACGAGGCACAATAGAACAATTTCCGGATGAAAAGGTCAAACTATTCGTATCTCCTCTGACCTTACCCCTTCTTCGGTGAACTGACCACATAAATATACGTGTGGGCTATTCCATTCCATAGTGGGGGAATCCGGCCATTAATATTATCAATTAAGCACTGAATAAAATTGATCTGGATAAAAAGTTGTCATGTGCATTAAACATAAAATTACACATCAAATTAAGCCATAAATATTAGCATGTTTTGTCACTATGATAACAAAATAGTTATTTCCATAAGGGCTAAATAGCAAAATTGACTCAAAAGTTTTAAAAAGATATGGATCCTTAATTTGGCTCTGTATCAAAAGTGGACCTTTCCACCTATGTTGCTGCTGCTGGAATGGATATGGAGCAAGTCTACGTGATGCATTTATATACAGTTCCACTGTTGCCACATGGTTGGATTTAATCACATACGTAAAAAGAGGGAATACACTGCGCAGATTTCTACATTTTGTAGTTTTACAAACCGAAAAACAAAAACAGGGCTCAGACTGAGTGTCTGGAAAGTAAAGTACATTTTATGCTTGTCTGTTTAGAATATTTTCTTCCTCATAGTTGGGTGCTTTTCATGAAATAAGATGTCAGACGCCTGCTGCATGTATATAATCGAGGGGATAAGACCGGTAAGTGAATTTTGTTATAAAAATATAAAGTGTTTGAAGGAGATGTTTTTACAGTAAAGCGCACTTCATCCTACATTTGATTACTGCATCCAATCCATGAAATCAATGTTTGCCTACAGCTGTGACTGATCCAAATATTGGCCATACAGTCACCATTTTTATTTTTCATTTTTTTAAAAAAATTTTCCCATCACCTTAGAAATTGTAGATTCTGAACATAACCATAGGGTCCCAATATATTTAAACGTTTGCATATTTTACTTTGTAATATAAAAAATGGGTACCAGATTCACTTGAAAATCGCAACATTCGGAAAATATGAAAACAAAAACATTTATGATTTAGTCAACAGAATACGACTATCATTCAAACTGCCATAATAACAGCCATGGCATGATGCTTTATTAATATAAATTAACATCAGAGCAAAATGAAGGTAAGTGAATCTATATAAAAAGATGGTTTAGAAAACTCTAGTAAATTTTAATTGCTTCCGTGCAGTTGAAGTATAATGACTGCTGATAGATTGTATTTAAAAGAAACTTGTGAATTTAAAAAAAAAAAACACCTTTTATTTGCCTTAACTAAAACTTTCACCATTGTCACTTTCTATCACAGGCCTTTCAGATTCTATCTCTGTAGTAAGAAAATAGCAGAATATCTGGAGGGATTATATATATATATATATATATATATATATATATATATATATATATATATATATATATATATATGAGTGTGTCTGTGCATATGTGTGTGTATGTAGTTATGTATATTTAATTTGCATTGTTTGTTAGTTTTTTTTATTCATTATATGCCATGGGTTAAGTAAATTTAATTTTGTTGCTGACCTTGTCCAAAATCAAGTTCATTGTCTACCTGTCCTAAATCATTGATTTTTAAATAAAATTCTGTAAACATTTTCTCAATGAGTGTGGGTTTAATATTAGGCTCATTATCAATAGAAGTGAACATGTTTATCTTGGTTAGAGTTAAGGACATTATGTTTATAATGTTCATTTTATAATTTTAGTAACAGGCCTTGTCTAATTATGGCTTGGATTGTTCTGGAAATGAACTTTTGTCCAACATTCTGGGTCTTCTTTTATGTCTTGTTTTTTTTTTTATATAATCTTGTTTACTGGAAAAATTATTGATTCATGCGATAACATCTGGACAGAAATCATTTATGTTTTATTCCGATTTTGATTTGGGTGAAATTTTTATTATTCTCTGGAAGTGCAAAGTGCTCTATACTATTGTTGAAAGAGATATTAACTGGGAATTATAGTGAATTCAAACATGGAAACCTTGGATTATCTTACTGTGATTCAACAAAAGACTGTTGGCACATCAATACTGTTCAGGCCATTGGTAATTGGTATATGAGAGACTACCGGCCACAACAGGCAGATCACACTTTATATTTGTTGTGTTGGATTTACAGTGACTTTTTCTGAATTACTCGGGAACTACAGTCCTTGCAGGCATGCTACTATGGCAGATGGTTATTAGCAGAGGTGCACAGTATTACTGGTATACTGGTTTACTGATGTAAAGGGACTTCAGAAAGATTTCAGCAAACTTTGAAAAATGTGATTGGTCATACAGGTTTGATACTTGAAGAGACTGGGACAAATCTGTTAATTTGCTGTAGTTTGCTGTTAGGGAATCAGTTCTTTGCATATAGTTGCTTTGAATGGAAAGTAAGTGATTTAAATTATATCATTAAAACTCTTGGGAGTTGAAAAGAAAAACATTTTTGTCATATAAATATGTTAAAGGAGTATGTTTATAGAGATAGCCATGTTGATCATGCAATCAGTTTAGTTGTACCTGTCCAACACAGTGATACTTTTAAGTGATTGAATGAAATCAGACAGTAATGACTTTGGTGCAACCAATCTTCAGAATTCAGAAATATTGAATAATCCGGACCAGAAACATTCACATCAGCAGCCACAAGAAAAGAGTGACTAAAACAGCTATTATTTGAATATGAGCCCTTGTTTCCAGATGTTCCTATGTGAACAAATAAAATCTACAGTGGTGTTGAAATTGTATATTCCACACCTGTGAAACAGCATCATTACAGGATGAACCCTCTCAAACAGGAATGTTGAAAAAAGAAATTCATTATTTGCTGGGGAATGATTTTATAGAACCGAGTAAAAGTGACTGGAATTTACCATGTATTCTTGTACCGAAACCAGATGATACTTACTGCATGTGTACTGATTATAGAAAAGTGAACTGTATGACCAAAACAGATTCATTTCTGTTGCAAAGAATTGATGACAGCATTGACAAAATTGGAACTTGAAAATGTGTTACCAAATTTGACCTTTTGAAATGATTCTGGCAAATTCCACTGATGAAAAGGGCAAAGGAAATAACGGTATTTGTAACTCCAGATGGACTTTATCAATATAAAGTGATACCATTTGGGATGAAAGGTTCACCTTTTACTTTTCAGCATTTAATGAATATGATTACATCAGGGCTAGATAATTGTGATGCTTACATCAGTGATGTCATCAGCTACAATCTGTGCATTGGCATCCCACTCAAAATTTCCCTGTCTGTTATGTTAATAGAGTGGGTAGTAAATTGCAGGATTCAGTGTCAACATCCTGGATTTTACCAAAATACTCTCTAAGATCAGCACAATGTCTCTCACTGGGTATCAGCTTTGGTGTGAGCTTAATCATCTAAGCTTAAATTTTTAGATTTCAACATACAACAATTATTATACTCACTACTGTACATAACAAACATTTAATTTTTGGTGGGGGAGAGGCTGCATCTTTCTTTTGAACTGAGATATTTTATTTTCTTTTATCTCAAAATATTTTTCATTTCTTAAGATAATGTAATAGATGTAATATGGTGTTACTTTGTTATAAATCTGAGCATGATATTTATTCAAGCTATAAACAGATGGAAATTGATTATTCACGGTATGATTAGTGAAATATTTTGAATGGCAAGTAGCTCTCTTCTTGACTAATAGTTGGAACAATTATTTTTGAGCAAATTCTGCATCTACTTGCTGTGCAATGACACATGACTAATCCAATTTCAGGGCTCTGCCTGGTTGACACTACTGTAATAACATGTGGCTCTATCTGTCAGATTGTTGCCTTGCAGTGGAACTAATTAACTTAGATACGGGACTGTAAAGGTGCTGATGATAAATTATTTTGTGAAATGTGAACAGTTGAAATCTGAATGTTGCCATTTGAAAAGGAATTAGCCATACATACATGAATGCACACAGACAGACAGACAGATACAGACACTCTTTGCCCTATGAGTGAAAAGTGACCTCCCCTGATTTATGCCCTTTCTTAAACCCTGTGGATATTTTTAACAGTTTTCACCTTGAGTATACTTTTGAAAGTTGATAATAATTTTTCATTATTTCAGATTTATATGAAGCTGATTTATTGAAACTGTTGAGAGAGAATGGCTACAACAAGAGCAGCCACATGTAAGTTCTCTTTGGAATACAAAGTAGCCTCACATAATGGTTACCACCCTTGAAGAGCCACATATCTAACAGGTTTTGACTTTTCCAACAGATATTGTTAGTTCAGCTTTTGGCATGACCCTGCATAAGTTGTCTGTTGTGTGTTATCTGTCAACAATTGCTATCTGAAACTATTGAGAGAAAAACAACAATTTTGACCAAATTTGGCAGAGAACATTCTTGCTTGGACAGCTTTCACATTTGTACAAATGTTGTTAATCTGCCATGGTCACTGTTACTAAAAGTAGTAGAAACCCTTTACAAACTTGAAAGAAAGCATCCTGCCATGAGGACCTTTCTAGTTAGTACAAATTATACTGATCTGCAGTGAAATATACTGCTGTTACCAAAAATAGAAATATCTTTAAACGACATATTTCCAAAAGTCAGTCAGTAGAATTTAACTAAATTTGATAGAAATCATCCTGGCATTGAAGACCTTGAAGATTATACAGGTGAGGGTGATCTGCCATCAAATATCACCACCAGTGCAAAAAACAAAATTGTTTTAAAAAATGACTTCTCAAGAATGACTCAACATAATTTGACCAAATTTGATAGAAAGCATCCTGGCATAGAGGGTTTTCATTTGCTTACAAATAACATTGGTCTGCCATAAAATATGGCTGCCATTAATAAAAATAAGAACTTACTGTGTTGGTCAGTCTGGATTTTAAAGCATGGGAAGTTACCCATAATGAAGTCTGTTGATTGTTATGCTGAGTTCTCTTGAAAGAAAATCTAAAACAGAATTTAGACAATAATTGTAAAATACAGAAATTGTAATTTTCAATAAAGTAGGTTTTTTTGAAAAAACAAATTAATATACCTAGGGAATAATTTGAATAAATTGTAATTTGGAGCTGGAAAAAAAACCTTAAATGGAAACATAAGTAGCACTTGAACTAAATTATGGATACTATTATCTTGGAATAGACAGATTTGTATGAAATCTAGGTAGTAAATTTTTAGAATGCCTAATATTTTAGCACACTTCAGGACATAAAGTGGACTCTTTTATTTGGGGATTCTGCCAAAAACTTGGGAACTAAAATCAGGCTTTTGCATAATCAATACAGGTGTTGATTGTGTACCTGTAAAGATGTACACTAACAACCTTGTGAAGCACCTTATTCTCATCACCTAACAGAAGCTAACCTTAGCAAAACCTTTATCTTAAAACAACTTTGTCATACATGTATTAAAATGTCTTAAATATGCTATTACATGTATATTCATTATTTTAGGAAATTTCATAAATTAAATTCAGTTAATGAGAAATTATTTTAAATTTTAGTTTGTAGTGTTAGCTTTTAGGAAGAAAACACAATAAACCAATATGCCTCTCTTATGGAACAATGTCAAGTTTTAATGACTGCTTTTAATCCATATGCCCAGATCTTAGAATTTTCCAGATGCTGACCCCCAAAATTTTCTACATATAAAAACATAGAGAAAAGTCCCAGCAAACAAATAAATTCCACGTTTTGTGAATGTTGTGGTGAGATTGCATTTTTATTTCATTCATAATTAACAGTATTAGACATGACAGTTATTCTGATGCTTACTACAGTTGTTTCCCAATATTTTGTCAGTGCCAAATGGACATAGACTAGAAAGTACAATTCAGTCATGACTACCTTTTTTGCGTGTGGACATAGACTGGAAAGCACAATTCAGTTATGACTACTTTTTATGTGTGTGGACATAGACTACAAAGTACATTTCAGTCGTGACTACCTTTTTATGTGCTGTTCACTAATTGAGGTCAGTTTTAATTTACAGCAGGATATATCAAATTCAAATTACTTAATCATAAGGAGAATGCATAATATAACTATCATATAACATCATGTTTTTTCATAATTCAGTTATGATCTTTTCTCAAAGGAACACAGTTTGGTTTTGCAACCATGGTTCTCTTTCAGTAAAATTTTTGGGAAAAATTACACCACTCCCTCAATAACTCATGCCCTGATAACTCGCGAACCCGCTTATAACATGGGGTCAGGCGTGGATCCCATTTTTTTAATGAGAAAATACCCCCCAAAAATTGATCCCTGTTTATTGAACTTGAAGAAAATCGCAATTGAAATTGCAAACTGAAATGTTGATATATCACTTGTTTTATGGTCGAAAACGGTAGAGAGGACCTGGAAATTGTAATCAACATTTTGAAATTATCAGCTTTTCATAAGAAGTCATATAATTGGTTACATTTTCTTTCCAAACGACATTCTTCATACATCGTAATTAATGATATTCAAGGAAATTTTGATCAATGAAGATGTCACTTACGCATGATGTAGGCAGTACATAAATAATTAAATATTAAATTAAATTTTATTGAGTGAAAGTTGTGTTTTAATTCAATCTTTTAGTTCCTCTTAAGTGTAATCATCATAAATGTAATGTGTATTTAAACGTAAAATGTGTCAGCTATGTCTGCGGGCATTGCTCTGAGAACCCAATTAAGTCTCGACCATATATTGATAACTGACTTGTGGAAGTGTTGGTTGTATTGTTGCACTGAATTAAAAGCTGACCTCCTTTGTATTATCACGTCAATTATGTCTTTTGAATCAAATAAAGGAGGTTGAATAAAAGAAAAGTTAAAAGGCATGCAAATCCATCCTACTTAAAATCTAGCGGCCCCGGTCGTATGTAGGGTTAATTCATTTAAGTTGATCAATTGAACACTGTTATAAATGTTATTGTGTATGTCACATAAACTACCATAATTTAACTGACTCATTCATAATTGTCATCAAAGATAGCAAGGCAACCAAGTGAAATGAATACTTTGCAAAATAAAGAGCTTTGTTTCACAGATACAGACCATTGAGGGTAAGCGAGTTTCAGAGAATTCCTAAACTGGCACTTAGAGATATCATCAAGGATGATAAGAAACTTCACTATCACTTCCAATGAAATCACGACATCAATATTTTACTAACTGAAGAATAAAAGTTTGAGTTTCGATGTAGATGATTGTCTCGTGAAATAAATGTCGCTAGTTTTTGAAAAAAAAAGAAATTTTGTTTGGTGGTGTATCACAGTCTAGTTCCTTGCTACTCTGACTCCTGATTTGGCAGTACACTATTAAATACCACTCCGGAAACCAGACTAATCAACAAAACAAAATGAGTGACGTAATACAGTGGTCCCCCATATATACGACCACCCCTTCTTCATCCGGAAAGTGGCCTTATAAGACAGGTGGCCTTTCCAGAGGGGGACTACATTTGTGAGATGTGTCTGTATATGTGTATATAGGAGGAAAGCTACATATAACTTAAAAGCATTTAATATCTTCATTTAAAAGTAGCATTAATTATTAAAATGTTCTTTTCTTAAAAACAGATTTATTTCAAGGTAACATAAATTAATAGTTCATATTTTTGGGCGTGAAATGTGAGTGGGGTATTGTTGGCATGTGCATTACAAAAACATTCAAAAACGTTATTTGAGTCTTGGTACATAACACTGTTTCGTATTTAAAATAATTCTCTTTCCATTTACTTCATTTTCCCACTGCTACAGAATGTTCTTCTTATTTTATGCTCTTGTTTATTTGAGTCTTCCCAACATAAATTTTTCATCATGTGAACTCTCCTCAACTGTCGTTAAGTCGAATAACTTTTATTTTGTTCTAAAGTATTATTTCTTTGTTTATGTGATGACATGTTAAAGTTTTGTAATGATTTATTCCTAAGTGGCTAATTGTACAATACTGCAATTTAATTTTGCAGATGAAACATTTGTAAATGAAATGCCTTATTATACAGGAAGTGATACATGAACTGTCACATGATTTTTCAGTCTTTGTCTGGTACCCTGTTTTGTTTAATGTTAATTGTTTCTCCGTGTGTGTGTGTGTGTTAATTCACAAAATCTATTTTTAGCCTATCTGACCATGTTATGATCTTGACAATTATATTGGTCATAATTGTCAATTAAAAAAAACCCCAAACAAAAACCAAATTCTGCTGTGTGAAGCCCAAAGCTCTATCAAAACACTGCTGACCCCATTTCTATCTGACCATGTTATGATCTTGACAATTAAAAATGTCCAGTTGTAATCATTAAATAAAAATCCGCTGCGTGAAGCCCAGAGCTCTATCACAACACTGCTGACCCCATTTCCTGCAAACGTCGGCGATCATAATATAATAATAACCTTAGTGGTACATGTACTTTAGCCAACATTTATTTCAGTAACGAAAACCTGACCTCCAGAAACAGACATCGGGAAAGATAATCAGATTATTTACCTCACTGTAATTAAATATTAGTTCTGGACAAATTAATAATAAAATGTGGCCGCTTGTGAGGGGTAAATTCTACGTTTGTGCACTAATATAGTGGCCGCTGGTTGCATTAGCAGAGTGACCTTCCTTGAGGGGTACTTTAGAACGCAAACTTGTCAGTGCCAAGGGATTCTGGCTGTAAAGAGTGGGTGGACACTGGTCAGGGGGGCCATTCATAAGGGGGACCACTGTACACAGATGTTTTCACGTACACATGATGATTTTTGAAACCAGTTGGAATGATCTTTCACATGTTGGACATTTTGAAAATAAATGTTATTTATACAGAATAACAAACAACTTCATTAGAAAAAGTGCATTATTGACAATTAATATCAATGTGATTGTAAAATGAGGATTCGGTCATTAAACAGCCCAGTTCCCTGAACCCCACTCCCATGGTTTCTTCGAAGCATAGCCTAAGCGGATTTTTTCAATTTTTGGAGGCCCTTCAGTGTCTCGCGCCCTTGCTTATAGTGAGGTCTATGTTTGTGGACCCCGTTGTGCGTGAGTTATTGAGGGAGAGGTGTAGTAAAAAAGAAATAAAACTTTATTCTGGTTGACAGACAGAATTTGTTATATTATGAAAAGAGACATTTGTATATTACTGTTTCCTTTTATAAGGGCTAACAGACAATGTGGCATCTATGTGCTAGAAACTTCTATTTCCACATCACAGTTAAATACATCTATGTATTTACTTTCACAGTCTTATGAATGTCTGTGAATGATCCTGGTGTGCGATATCAGTTTCACTTGGCCGTCTTATTAAATACATCTTACCGTCCTTGATAAAAAGCGTCCTTTTTTGGATAGTCAATTGTTTGTATCTAACAGATGGTACTTAAACAGTGTTTTTTTTTTCAGCAGCTTCCTTCTTGAGATGCCCTTCTCTTGAAAGGCTATCCACTAATAATCAGAGCCCAATTTGCCTGATGCCAGTGTATGATAGTTTTACCGTTTGCCACCCTTCTGTTTGTAACTTCATTTATTACTGATAGCTCACCTGGTTTTAAGACCAAGTGAGCTTAAGGTATGACCCTGCATCTGCAATAGCATCATCATTTGCTATGTGAAACTTGTTCCTGAAAATCAATAGACTAGCTTTTTTTTATCAAAACTTGGCAGAGAGTATCCTGGCATTAAGAGTTTTCAAATTCCAATTTGGCCAATATAGCTAAAACACCTTAAAACTGCTTCTCAGAAACCACTAAACAGAATTCGAGCAAATTTGACTGAAACACCCTGGTACAGATGGCTTTCGATTTACACAGACTTTTTTGATCATCATCACCATCAAATATGGCTGCATTTACTTAAAATAAAAAACATGTAAACAAGTTCTTTTTGCAAATTGCTGAATGGAATTTTATGCCCAGAATTTGACAGAAAGCATATTGGCATAAAGGGCTTGCAAGTTTATACAAATAATACAAACCTGCAACCAGATATGGTCATCTTTACTATTAATATATAAACATCAAGATGACTCTTAGTAATTAAATTACTGAGAAGAATGAGTCAAAGTTTGACAGAAGACACCCTGGCTTAAAGGGCTTTCAGTTTTTATTTTTACAAATTAGGCTAATCTGCTATCAAATAAGGCTGGTGTTACTAAAACAAAAAAACAAAATTCAGTGTCTTCTCAAAAAGTGCCGAACAGATGTCAGTCTTGACAGATACTACTCTGACCTGCAGGGCTTTAAATTTAGCACGTTTCTAGTCTGCCCTGAAATATGTTACTGTTACTAAAAATATGAAAACCTTTAATCTTCTCAATAACCACTCATCAGAATTTGACCAAATTTGACAGAAAGTACCCTGTCTTAAAAGACTTTCACATTCATACAAAAGCCATCAGCTATGACCACTGTTACTGAATAAAGTAAAACCTGCCAATGATATTTGCTTAAAAATGCTGAACAGAATTTGTCCAAATTTGACAGAATATCCTGACATGAAAGTCATTCAGATTGGTTCAGATGATGTAGATCTGCCATTAAGTATGGCCTGCAATAATAAAAATATAAAACATTGAAACTGCTTTATCGGAAAAAAGGTTCACAACAGAATTTACCCAATTTTATCCAGAGTTTTCACTAACTCAGCCAATCTAATGCAAACTCACATCATGAATATGCATGGCTCTCACTCGTTATAGAACTTTTCTGAGGCCTTGATGATAAAAGCTCACATTTCAAGTTTTATCAAAATCAGACCAGAAATATGGCATCCAGAGGAGTTACAAACTCAGCCATAATTTCACCTTGGTAATATCTGTGGATCTTGCTCACATTTTAATTCTTCTATGATCTTCATGATATAAACTCTATCCAAGTTTTTCAAAATTGGATCAGAAATGAACTCTATGAGAGTGGTAATAAGCAAATGTTATTGGATGGACAATGACCAGGTGAACTAAAATTTGATGGTAGATGTTTTGTTGATATGTGCATCCTCATGTGATGTTTCACAGCAATCCATCAGAAACAAAGAGTAACTGGGTTTACAAGATTGCTTGATGGCTGGAAGGATCAATGGATAGATAGACGCAAGGAATCCCATATAGCCCCACCTCTATGAAATTAAAAGAATATTAGAAAATTAAAAGATATATAATAAAACAATTTTGACTTTTGATTTTGGTTGCTTCAGGGATTTATCAGCTCCAGAATAACATATTCACCATAGCCTGAGGCCTAAATGAATTTCATTTTATCATCCCCAATAACATAGTCACCTTGTCCTGAGGCCTCAGTGAATTTCATTTTATCAGCACCAGAATAATGTATTCATAATAGCTTGAGGCCTCAATGAATTTCATTTTATCAGCCCCAGAATAACATTCACCATAGCCTGTTGCATCAGTAAATTTCATTTTATTAGGCCCAGAATAACATACTCACCTTGGCCTAGTGGCCTCAATAAATTTCATTTTATCAGGCCCAGAATAACATATTCACCTGGCATGATGCCTCATTCAGTTTCATTTGTTGAGGTCTAGAACTGGCCTGTGGCCTCAGTAAATTTCATTTTATCAGGCCCAGAATAGTGATATTCGACTTGGCTTGTGACTCCAATGAATTTCATTTTTATATGCTTGATAAGTAATTGCAATCTCATCAGAATTAAATAATTGTATATAATAGTTTATTGTTTTAACATTGGTACTTCTGTCAGCATGATTTTTATTTTTGTCAGTGTCTGTTTGGTTTTTATTTGTTGTTGATGGCATAACAACAAGAGAGGCTACCAAGGAAATTGCTTTACTCAGGGACACACCATGGCAGCCAACCAAGCTTGTGCCGCACCAGGTTGGGTCAGTTGCCATGGCATGTTCCAGGGCAAGGCACTTTATCCCTTTTGCCTAAGCACAATATCATGAAATTCCACAAAACTGAAACCTCATTATACTGGAATCTCCTCAAGACTATTTTTTTCCCCAAATTTTTCCTTCTCGAATATCATTATTTTTTCGCAGTAAAGCAAAACCCCTCAACTCCAAATGCCAAAAAAATTTTGATCCCAAATTAAAATCTTATGCTTGAACACTGCCCTATTAAAGCAAAACTCAACTTGAATAGATATTTTAACTGCTAAGATCCTGACTTGCTGGAACAGCTTAATTATGGTTAGCAAATACTCTAGGGGGATGATCTGTGAGACAAAAACCAGAAGGATGTCCCAAGGGCATGGAAGGTTAAAACAATACCTGACATGAATGCTGACACATATTAGGGCTGACAACATGCTAACCTGAAGTTTTTTACACCATACAAAAGAGCCAGCTTTTAAGGCGAGTTATTAATAACTAAATACTTCTAGGTAAGCCACTTAAGAAAGTTTATGCTTATAGATTATTATCTAATTGTGACTGATGTTGTTCATTTGTATACATGATCACTGTTTGCTTTTTTTAAAAGAAATTAGATATCAGGGCTTTATTAACCAAGTGTGTGGCCATGCTTTTGATGCTTTGCCAAGGAAAACTAACAAAGCATTGTTCTAAAAGTAAGATTCACTCAATGGCATACCCAGAAGTGTTAGATCTATACAGAGATTAAAAAACTTGCTTTTTTTTTTTTTTGCAACAGCACAAGAAATGGAGTCATTAACACAAGACATATAAGTAAAAGAAAGATGTAAGAAAAGATAGACAATGCTCCATACCTTCCACAAGCCAGGCTCATGAACTGAACATTATGAATTATTATGTATACATTATAGAGTATCATTCAATGGACTTAACAGTAGAGATTTAAACGTGTCTCATTCATCAAATGATTTTTGTAATGAGGACTGTGTTTCTGTCAGGAACAACTGTATTTATTTATGTGACAGGATATGATTTTCAGAAAGGAACATATATTGTTCAGCTCATTTTTAATTAAATACATGTATTTAAAAAAATGGCTTTATTTTGTGCACTCTTACACACACAGACACTGATGATATCATAATTACATTTTATCTCTCTCTCTCTTTCTCTCTCTCTCTCTCTCTCTCTCTCTCTCTCTCTCTCTCTCTCATAAGCACTTAGAAAAGGACTTTCCACATTTGCAAAAACATTAGTAAATAGAAAGCTTCTCAAAACCCAAAAATGGGATTTGGGCCCAAAGGATTTTGGTGTTAAGGAGTTTTACTGTTTAACTTTTCATGTATTTATATGCTGTTAAACACCAAATAAACATATAGACAGTGTTGTTTTAAACACCAAAAAAATACAAATAGACAAATGTTCTTTTAAACATTAGATAAAATAAAATACAGTATTGCTTGCCTTGTCTTCCATCTTGCAATCCATTTAATTGATTCATCTTGTTTTAGTCACTTCCAAGATACGGAACCTGAAGGACTACCACTCCCGCATCATTAATAATGTTATCCCTCAGCCAACAGGAGTTGATGCAGCTAACACCTTGAAGTATTTCTCGCAAACCTTGCTCAGGTAAAGAAAAATTAAACAGGCAGCAATCCAGTGATTAATTTTAGGTTATTGTCTGTCAGATTGGCAGTTAAAGGGTCATACAGTCACATGATCACGGGAAGTCTTTTCCAGAAATATACTTCTCTGGAATCAAGATGTTAAAAAGTCCAGAAAAATTTATGTTTCTTATTTTTTTAAATAATAATTTTGAGAATGCAATGATGGGAAGGATGGGAGAAACTCCTTATCTCAGGAGGAGAACCATCTCCAGTGTGAGAATGACATGGGGTTTTCATTAGAAGACATCTTAGAATTTTTTTTGGTCCTAAGTGAAAATGGTTCTGCCAGAACATCTAATATGGCCACCATGGAAAACATCTAAAAAATCTTATTGCAGATCCTCCTAAATGAATGGCCATATCAACATGGGAAGATGTTTTGGTGTCTAGTTAGTCCTGAATTAAAATGGTTCCAATCTGACATACAATTTGACCACCACAGCAGCAGTCTTAAAATCTTATTATTGCTTCTCTTGAACAGAAAGTTGTATGTGCATGGCGTTTTTACCAAAAGACTTCATATGGTGTCTTGTTGGTCTTAAATAAAAATTGTGCCAATCTGCTAGCCAATTTGGCCATCACAGCCACCATCATGAAAATCTTGTTGTTACACCATATAGAAGGAAAGACATATGAATGTTTGGTTTTCACTGAAGATTTCTGATGATGTTTAGTTGGTACAGGATCATAGTTGGTATTTATTGATGTGTATATTTTTCTAATCACTCCCAAAGTAAATAAAGTCTGAAGGACTTTATGTGAACTTTGTGAGTTATTAGGTAACAATTTACACATCGATAAATACCCAGCCATGATCATTTAATCCTTAAATTCCAATTTACTTCCTTTCTGTTTTTGTATCAGCAGATTTCATCAACAGTGCAGTATTTTTAGGTATATTGAACTTTTCTTTCATTAGCCTCTTCACTGCAATAGAATATACATAGCCCTATTTTAGCTTGCAAAGAGGAGTAGATTCTTTATATAGTAATATAGGGTAGAGTGTCAGAGCGTGTCATGCCATTGATCTAAGGAGATTGTTATGGTCATTAAAAAAGAATTGGTTATTGCTGTTTAAACCAGGCTCTTCCATTATTTCAACATTATTCTTGATTATAGCATTCGTTGTTCTTCCATTCTAAACATTTGATCTTTCAAAAGCAAAATCATGTCCATTTTTAGTGAGATCTCTTGCCCGTCATATGACCCTGACGTCTAATAACAGCTGATGGAATATATTGTCAAAGCAGAATGCAATAATTTATGAATATTGGCTAGTAAATCCTGCCATTTGCTTTCTTTGGCAAAAGGTATGCTTGTTGGAGTGCAATATTAATGTGACCCAGGTCCAGTGTTACGTACCGATTTGTTGGTTGTGGATGCAAACCTTCACTAAATTACACTTTAACGAACTATATTTAGCTCTCCCATAGTCTGTTCCAGTTTTATGTTTTCTGTCTTTTGTGATGTCAAGTACATGGGTGCTGACCAGTGTGCATGTTTGTCATGAGTGAGTGATTGAGTGAGCGATCAATTGCTGTGCATGATGGGGCTCTAACATCAATTCCCCACCAAACTAACCAGAGCTTCTTGCATTCCTCGTGACTTTGGACAGGCAACACCTTGAGTCATTCCACTCTTACACATGGAGAGCATTTGTCTATTCATGCAAGTGAAAGCAGGAAATAGTCATAATTTGAAAGACTTATAAGGCTTCTACACTTCGAGTTGGGTTTATTCCATATCATTCCTGTCCATTAACAAACCCCACGACCAGCAGCAAGTGTTGTAGTTCATCATTTCTCCCTAAATATAACACCATGTCACATTAATCTGGAGGTTGTAAATTTTGATTGGAAATAATGGGAAATAATGGGTAGGCTTGTTATTATTGTAATGTAAGGTCATAGTTTAAATAAAACCTCACATAAAATGACCTGGAAACAGGGAACAAAAAGTAGTATGCAGGAATTTCCAAGGTGTAAAACTTACGGATCAATATCACAAGATCATTTCTATCCAGTCAGATTGCAGAAAACTTGGTCAGCTCGTAATAATTTGAATTATTCCTGAATAAAAATGGTTTCAATCTGAAATCAAGTATGGCCACCATGGAAGACATTATTGATTTACCACTTTGTTTTTTTTTTAAATTTCAGTATTCTGAAAGATGTGCCAAATATCCCAGCAGAGAGTTATGGTCCTCGCCAGAGGGACAGTGTTCGTCTTTCTATCTTTCCCAACTTGAATTACTCAGGACTGTACCATGCTGTACTGAATATGATAGATCTTGTGCCTATCGTGCAGATTGGACAGCTAGGTAATTTTTATGAGTAAAAGCCATTCAGTGTGCTTATTTATCAACATACAGATAGCTTATTTATAGTCATATCTCAGCAAGATAAATTTTCATTAAGTGTTAAAAACTTACTTGCAGTGTTTCATGCCCAGTTTTGTATATGGAAGAGCCATAAAATCATTGGATAAAAATTCACTTGCCCAACCCTAAATGGTGAGTGAAAATATCCAGGTGGTCAAGTGAATATTTCAGTCACTAGTTTGATCAGGGCTGACCCGTGTTTCTGTTTAATCATTAATGAAGAGGATGTTTTGATGAGAATATTGGTGACTTTTTCATTGACAGTCCACACTTTGTACAAGATGTTTGTTGTCCTTTGTCTTGATCAAGCTCATGCAAGCACTCCTTTCTCACTCTTCATTATTAATAAACACTTACAAGTAGGAGGCAGACTAGTCTCCAGCTTTCTCATTATCTTTTGAAGTTGCTGGCTCGTAATTAAAAATGCAAGTCAGTGCAACAATATAGCAAAAAGACAAATAGATGGCTACAGTGCTAAAATTAGCAAATGTATAATTATTTCTAACCAGCTGTTGGCAGGTAATGAGAAGGTTGGGTCTTGGTTTTTAATTGCTTATAATTGATATTGGAAGGGTCACAGAATAAGTTCAAGAAAACCTTTCACATGATCAAATTTAGGTCATTAATATTGTCAACTTGTATATTGCTTGAATACTATTTATATAATTTTTGTTCAGGTAAGTTTATTCTGGGTGAGGAAAAATGTTGACTACCTGCTCGATATTGCAAGTAGATGTTTAGAGATATTTCAACCCCAGATAATTCTTCTCTTGCCCTTCCTGCTGTTTATCAATTACTCTTTGGTTATGATTCATGGTTAGATAAGGTTCTTCTTACCTGTTCTCTGCAGGGTCATGCAACTTCTTTATTTTAGGAAAATGGGGTGTTGGGGCATTTGTCCAGGTAGGGTTTTCTCATATTTCAAATGTTGATTCATCTAATTCAGTACTATAAAGTTTTGTTTACAATTCTTATGAAAAACAACACTCCCTTGGGAATGCACATATTAAATTGATAACATTATTATATAATGTTTATTAGTGTTAGTTTCTTTGTTTGTTTACATTCTTTTGTATAAGTCAGTTAAAATCTCGCCATTAAGCTAAAACATTGTCTTTGGTTTCAGAGTTATGAAAATTATAGTTAGAATAATGCTTGGGGAAGTTGTCATTACTATTTAAATCCTCATATTCCAGCTTTAAATGTTGAAGATGTAACTCCAAAAGCTGTTTGCAGTTTGCAGTTAGCCCATTTTAATACATTGTAGTTAAATTAGCTTATTTAATACATTGTAATAAAATAGCACATTTAATACATTGTAGTTAAATTAACCTATTTAATATATTGTAATAAAATTAGCCTATTTCATCCATTGTAGTAAAATTAGTCCATTTAATACATTGTAGTATAATTTGCCCATTTAATACATTGTAGTTAAATTAGCCCATTTAATACATTGTAGTAAAATTAGCCCATTTAATACATTGTAGTAAAATTAACCCATTTAATACATGATAGTAAAATTGGCCCATTTAATACATTGTAGTTAAATTAGCCCATTTAATACATTGTAGTAAAAATTGGCCCATTTAATACATGGTAGTTAATAACTTATTTTCATGAATGCTTTTCAAACTTGTACACTGACATATAGTATTTCCATACCATCCCGTTTGTTTGTACTGATTTTATAAATAGAAGTCATCAAGGATATGAAAAATGCACAGAGCTTAGACATTTCATTCAGTGATTTATAATTTCTAACCTGGTTGCTGTCAGGATGTCCCAAACACTGTCATCTTGTTGGCATTTTGAATCAAACAGGAGTTTCTTAAGCAACACAGTTGTCATGTTTGCTTGGGCAAGACTGTTTTCAAGCAACAGATGTGATGTAGTTCACCATCTTTGAAAATCTCAATAATAATGTAAATTTTGGATTTACAACTCTTTTGAACACACATATACAAGAGTTCTTTCTATTCATCTGTTCAGTTTGTGTTAGAAATATTATAAGTAGACATTGCAAATATTGGATGCAGATGACACAAATTTTACAGTAATAAACCATTGTAGAAACCAGAAATGGACAGAAAGCAGTCTGATTGCTTGTTTATATTGGGAGCTTCCATTTGCATTGAAACACCAATAATTCAACATTGTTAGGAACCCCTTGGCAAGAGTCAGGCTAGAAATTATAGATCAATGAATGAATTAACTAAGTTTTGTGCATTTTTTATATCCTTTGATGCTTTTCATTTTAAAGTCGGTATGGGGGTACAAACAAACTAGAGATGTTAAAATGCTAACTAATGACGCTTTGAAAAATTGAACAGTTTGTTTAAACTTGAATATATAGAAATTTATGACCGAATTTTTACACATACACAGAGCAGCCAGTTAATAACCCATATGTAACTAGCACAATTACAGATAAAATAAAGGAGTGATTCATATTAGAAAGGTTAAATATATGTCCATCTGTTTTAATGTATAAAATCCCTGGTTCCCATGTAGTTCTTCATCTGATTCAGCTGTATTTACAATATGACTATGTATTCAAAATGTATTTGCAATATGACTGCATATATTCTGACCATATATTAAACTGTATTTACAATATGACTATGTATTCAACTCTATGTACAAATCTACAATATGACAGTGTGCATATATATATATATAATCATTTTCATTGTCCAGAACTGGGTGAAGCAGTACTGAATGTCCTTGGATGTTTGGTTCCATTTCTGGAGCATGATCTTCTAGATTCTCTGCCTTACACGGTTGCTTCCACTCTAGCCATCTTCCCTCCCACGTTGCACAAGGACACCATAGACCTCCTCTGTAGCAACCTTCTCCCAATGACTTTAGGTAAGGTTCTACTAGATACCTTTAAATGCACAGTACACTCTTTGGTCACCTTCCCTCCATCACTGCACAAAGACACCATAGCTTTCCTCTGTATCAGCCTGCTCACAATGATTCTATGTAAGGTCCTGCTGGATGCCTTGTTGTATACAGCATACTCAATGGTTTTGACTCTGGCCAATAGCCGCCTTTCCTTCTTTCTTGTTCAAAAACACCATAGACTACCTCTGTAGTAACTTCTCCCAATGACATTAGGTAAGGTTCCATTGGATGCCTTGCAGTACACAGTGTACTCGGTGGCTTTGACTCTGTCTTATGAATCCAGTGTACTCGGTGGCTTTGACTCTGTCTAATGAATCCACAAATACAGATTTGTTTGCAGACGATGCAACCTTGTATACATCTAGTTCTGATACTGAAGTTATCCAAATGAGATTAAACTCGGACCATATTAGAGTCCAAAACTGGGCACAACAAAATAGGATGGTAATTAATGAAGGTAAAACAAAATGTATGATTTTGGGGACATCACAAAAGCTACACAAGTCATGGAACCCAGAACCATCTCTTGCAATAAATAATTATCCATTAGAAAATGTCAGACATGAAAAGCTTGTAGGTGTGTCCATAGATAATAATTTATTATGGAATGTCCATATTGATAAGCGTTGTAAAACACTGTCATCCAGAATTGCCCTACTCAGCAGAATCAAGAAATATTTAGCTACGGAAATGTGCAATCTATACTACAAGCATTATATTCTTCCAACAATGGATTATTGTTCAAATGTATGGGGAAACTGTGCTAAATCTGTGCTTGACAGGATTTACAAACTTCAGAAATGAGCAGCACGCGTAATTTTAGATGCATCTATTGATCATCCCTCAAAGCATTGTTTACAGAACTCAAATGGTTCACAATATATGACAGGATAGATTTTCACAAGGCAGTTCTTTTATATAAATGTCTACATAGAACTGCACCAGAGTATCTTCAGGACTTATTCAGGCCTTTTTCAACACAATACCAGTTGAGATCAATATTACATGGAAACCTTCTAGCACCAAAACCAAGAACAGAGCAATTTAAAAAGAGCTTCCAATACTCTGGTACAGTTCTGTGGAACAAGCTTGCACTAATGTAAAATCTGCTGAAAATATTAGAGTATTTAAGAAGAGATATCATGAGCATATATATGTTTCTAATAGATAATGGAATTTAGTATTTTAATACTAAATATGTTAAAATAAACATTAATTATTGTTATCTTCATATAATGTGCAGTGTTATACTTTCCTTAAGAGGGCCTCATGGGAGAATAGTCCTTGACTAATGAGTCACCCTCTGTAAATAAAGCATTATTATTATTATTATTATTATTATTATCTTCTGTGCGATACTGCACAGTAATACCTTAGACCTTCTGTGTAGCAACCTTCTCCCAATGATGCTCGGTAAGATTCTTCTGGATGCCATTTTGTATGCAATGTACTTGGTGACTCTGGCCACCATTCCTCTTTACTTGCACAAGGACACCATAGACTTCCATTGTAGAATCCTCCTCCCAATGCGTTAGGTAAGGGTCTACTGGATGCCTTTCTATACACAATGCACGCAGTGACTATGGCCACCTTGTCTACACAAGGACACCATAGAACTCCTGTTTTGTAACCTTCTCCCAATGATGCTTGGTAAGATTCTGTAGGATGCCATACTATAGACAATGTATTCGGTGATTCAGGCCACCATTCTGCCATTCTTAAACAAGGATGCAATAGCTCTTCTATGTGATAACCTTATTTTACACATTAGCGTCAACTCTGGGCATTTTCTGTCCAACACTACATAAAGATACCATCAATTTCATCTGCAAAAACCTTCTGCCCATGATTTAATAAGAACAATAAGAAGTAAGGTCTTCCTGAATTTCCCTGCTGTACATGACACCCTAAACTCAGGCCATTTCCCCTCCCATCTCCTCTGCAGTAATCTTCTGCAGATGGCTGTATGTAAGAACTTTCAGGATTTCCTGCTGAACACAGTACACTAAACTGATTATTTTATTTCCCCTCTTGTCTTACACAATGATGCTTTAGATCTTTTCTGTAATAATCTCCTGTTTATGATTTAAGGTCATACTGGATTTCTTGCCACAAATGGTGGCCATAACTTACACTATCTTTTTTAAAACATTGAACAGAAATGCACATCTGCACATATGTGTGTGTGTGTGTGTGTGTGTGGTTGTGTGTGTAGTTGTGTGTGTGTTTTGGTATACTTGCTGGGAACTGATATTGGTTGCACACCAACATCTCGAGGATGTGATTACATTGTGAGGACTTACACAATAGTCCTTGAAATCATACTTTGGAAACTGGTTGAGAATGACCATAAGAGATGAACCAAGTGTTACTGTAGAAGTCCTCACAAAGTCTGTAATGTGAGAGACAGTTACACTCTGTGTGTATAGTACACACAATTTGCAGTCTTCCTCTGGCACTGTTCTTGTGTGCAAACGCTTCGCCAATCAGAAGGTGTGTGACTTCTGATTGTTTGTCATCCAATCAGAATATCGCTTCTCTGCAGTGTCACTGTAAATTTCATAAATACAACTCATAAAAATAATTATTAGTATTATTAGTGATTTTAAATAAATTTTGTAATAATAGTATACTGGTGATGCCATCAGAAAGTTGATATTTTAAGCCCGGCATGACTGATATAGTGCAGTGCTTTTGGCGCGTGATTTGGTGTGTACATGGATTTCATTGCTTCAAGACTGAAGACGCTTAACTATTGGAAGATGGCAAGATGTACTGGATTAAACTGGTAAGAAACAAAACAAGTCTTTATAAATTTGTTTATTATATTCGTCCAAAACCAGCTGTTCATTCTTTCATTCGTTATCATCTGTGACAACTTGCTTTTATTCCGTTTCCACAATGAGCTTATCTTTATCATATATTAACCCTGGTAGTGCGCAAGACATATATTTATGGATGATGTCACCTGGCTTAGTATGCGGGAACCAAATATTTGTTTACCAAATCTGAGAATTAATTTTCTGCATGAATATACCACCAGGTCGAAAATTCAGCTATTGCACGAAGGTCTTGATTATTAGATTCTCAAGACACATTTCACATTGCTGTCAAAGAGGGGTTAATGAAAAAGTGACCTCTCTCTCTCGCTCTCTCTCTCATCTATTTTCTTTTCAGCATATTGTTGAGACAGAGACAAGCAGAGCAAAATGAACTTTATAGTACACGAAGAATATTGGGCTTTTCTTTGTTGTTTTTTTTTAAACAAAATTTTTAAAAAAAAAGTCAGTTAGGCAAGGAAAGGAAAATGGAATACCTCAGTGTCAATACCTGACACCTCTGAAAAATTAATAGTTGGTCCCTTTTAAGTTTGTACAGTTCTCACTCTTGATGATACGATGTATCCCCTAATATAATAAAAGACTGTGTACATGACAGACTCATTAATAAACAAACTTGGTTAATAGGTTAAGCTTGATTTAGTGGAACTTGAAGTAATGGGGTGGCTATGTCATTGCTTGTGTAAATCAACACGTGATAGTGTCCGATCACTTTCACATCAACATGTATATTCCTGCAGAAAATTAATTCTCAAATTTGGAAAACTCTTCATATTGCTGTTTATACCTCTACATTTCCACACAAAACCCTAATGAACATTATTCTAATTAGGACTATCCCATGCATATACACGGTAATCAGCAGCAACTGGCTATGAGACAGCTGCAAGACTGCAACTGTAATTAACAGCCATATTGTTTACATCAACGTACAGTGTTGACAACAGCTTTCCTGGGAAAATAATACTGTTGTATTTGTAATATTTGTTTCACTGATGTTCTGTTACAGTGATGCAGAGCTGTTATCTGTTGGACTGTTACATGTGCTATCTTCCTGCTTTTATTAGCACATGATTAATGATTGACCTAGATTGGACATCCTTAGACATTGCTGTCCTGTGCCATAAATATTTGTATGCGCACACAGAGCTAGGTGACGTTTGACCATAAATATATGGCTCCTGCACTACCACAGTTATGATTTGTTGCACTTCACAGAAGTCTACTATTCCCTGTGCCACTGTTGTAATATATACTCCAGTAGAAAACGCTGTTTTAGAATAACAGTAGTACATAGGAAACTCGAGTATACTGGGAAGATGAGACAAAAACCTCACTTGAGTATTCATAAAGATTTTCTTATATTTATCATAATTTTGATTTGGGGAGAGCTTTTGTCTCATAAGCAAAAAATAATAAAATTTGGGTAAAATAATGATAGTATTATAATAAAACTGATTACTTTCTGTTAAATAACAATAGCCTATCCCAGGGTTCTTCCTCCACCAATTATACTGGCCGCCATGTATAGCCTATCTTGTCCTGAAAAATGGCATTAAACCCTACAACAACAACAACAACAACAATAGCCTATCAGATTTAGCTTATGACTGGTTTTTAAAAAGCTAATGAACAATAACAAAAACACCATCTTACAAATTGGTTAGAACAGCTCCTCATGGAACTTTAGAATTCATTACAGTATTCTAAACAGTGTTAACTGATGTATTTGATCACTGTCTGTCACATTGCCATCACATGTTTAGTAGCTGACTGTTTTAGGCAGAGGTTGGTTTGCCTCATCGAAATAGTTACTAAGGACTTTACTGATTCAAAACAGGATAATTAGTGAAATGGATTTTTTTTTATTGCAAGTATCTTTTTGTCATTTAGATTCATTCTCTAGAGAACTGGGAGTCTGTGACTTTGGGTCAAAACTGCATCATCAAAATGGGATTGGATGATACTGTTATAGTATCTGCTCTTTTTAGACCATGATTTCTCATATATAGAGCACATTGATTTAGCTGCAATATCAAAACTTAGGGTAGTGTTAGGAATGATTTAGGTTACAAAATTTGAGAAGATACATATAATAAAATGCCCTTGAGATTTTGGAATTAATAGTCAAATGACTCTGTAGTTTGGAAATCTATTGAGAACTCAGCCTCATCGTGTAAGGAGGGCATACCTTGTTTTAACAGTAACGTGACTGTTTCTACCTTGAGATTCCTTATCCACACTTTCTGTAGAATCAAATGAATAGTGCATAGTTTTTATTACATATGCAACATTTAATGTATTATTAAAACTAGCTTTATTTGAATCTTAAATTATGTTCATGAATTAAGTAGTTGTCCCATCGAGGGCCACATTAAGTGGTCGGTAAAGAATTGAATTTTAGAGGCATGGGCTGCATTACTGTTTCAGAAATTAGAAATTAGTGCTTGAATGATTGACTAATATAACATTAAGGTTGCTAACTGAATACCATAATACCAGTACCCCAGTCCTGCTGTGTAAGACGTTGCCCCTGATATGTAGAGTTGGATTAGGGGTGGTCAATGTCTTACTTCCTGAACAGACCGCGCCAGTGGCCTAGTGGTTAGAGTGTCCGCCTCAGATGTGGGAGGTCACGGGTTTGAACCCTGGCTGAGTCATACTGAAAACTTATAAAAATGGTACTAGCAGCTGTCTCGTTTGGCACTCAGCATTAAGAGGTTAATGCTAGGACTGGTTGGCCTGGTGTCAGGATAATGTGACTGCAGTGCCAGACTTAGGCCAGTTGGACCGATTTGGCACAATAAGACCCAGCATGTTAGTAATTTAAAAAAATATATTGTAGCACTTTCCGCGTTAATGGCCTTCAAATAATAGGATGCTCTTGCCAAAATGGCACACAAATAGCACAAAAACACTTTCAGGAGACGACGCTACAAAAAATAAATAGTCAATAACATTGACTAAGACATTGGGCTTGAGGGATACTAATAAAGAAAGGAGTGAAATATGGTTAAATGACTTGTTTATTCATGTGTTTCATTCAAATTATGTTGCTGGTTTGAATTTTCAATATGTTGACAATTATTTGACAAGTAGCAAGCTTACAACATGGAAAATCCCTATGAATCCACTTCAGTCTATGTAAAAGTACATGCCAGTTTAAGTAATATAATGGGAATTCCCCCTACATCATTGGGACACATGGGTATAGTACCTTATACATGCATGATGGAGCTCAGTAAAACTAGGTCAGTTTGGGATTTCCCTACTACTGCAATACACCGAGCCCCAAATGGGTTAAAGTTACCAAAAGTAATTACATGTATTATGCATGAAACACGCATTGGAATTGTAGTAGAGGCATCCCAACATGGGTTAATAAAACTTGGGAGAGCTTGGTGAAAGCTAGGTTGAGTTCTAGGTAAACTCGGCCAAATTGGGTTGTGTTCTCAGTAAAATTCGGTAAGGTTACTGAAGAGGAATTTAGTAAGCAAAGTACAGAGCTGAATTGAATGCAGCATTATATGTTCAATATCATTTGCGTACCAAACTGTGTTGCATTTGGTGTATCTGTTCCTGCAACATTGCTTGTGAAGTTTACCAAACATTACTGAGGTGGAGAAGTTGGATTTTAGAAACTCTGCAGGAAGCTCTCCCCGAACCCCCAAATGCAACAGTATTTATAGTAATAAGGCACACGTCTCTGCAACCCTGACAAATGCTGAGAGCCAGTTGCTGCCGAAGATGCATCACAAATGACCAATCAGAAGGCGGCTAACATAGCTCTTCCGAAACGATCAGAGATGCAGAGAACATAGCCAGCATACAGAATGAATGGAATAATAAAGAATTACGATAAAATACACATGGACATAACTTGAAGTGGACTCGTAAGTTACATTTTAAACATCACAAGTATATATTAATTATTAAAAATGAATATCAAAGTGGAATCGTGTTAATTCAGTGATGGAAGTGGAAATGTAACTGTGCTTGACACATGGCTTCATTATTGTGTTTATTCCGGTTAAAGTCAGGAATAACACATTCAATATTTATATTTGTAGGAGTAACATTTATTATTAGAAAATAACAAACTGTCTGCTCACCATTACAATGTCTAAAGAGATGGTAATTTTAAAGCGATGGAAGAAAATTTTAAGTTCAGTATCATATAAAACTTGTTTAAAAGTTTATGTCCAAATGCCCTGCTCACATGGGGACTCGCCAAGGCAAAATGATCCAAATTGGGCCCCGCATTTGCTAAGGCAGGTGCTGTGTGATTGGGTCAGACATGATGCTACATGTCTATGGCATGATGCCCCAGTGTTAGACATCAATATAAACTTTCACACTGCAGACATCATAGCAATATGATTGAAAAATTGTTAGAGCTACATTAAAAATCCAAATCACACACACACACACCTCCTGAACAATTACTGCTGCATAAATATTCCATTGTCAATCTAGAGCAGAAGTTGGGAAGGCGTGGTGGTTTCATTTTCACTCATCTTGTTTAGTTGGTAGCCCATAAAATTGACACTTGCGCAATGCAGCATCTAATTGCTTTGGTCATACTGTAGTTAATCTGATGCCTTTTTCCTTGTGGAAGTGTATCCAGACAGAATCAAGTTGTTTCATTTTTAAAACTTATTTGACCACCAAATGTTATTAGACATTCATTTTGTTAAAAGAAAATGTACCCTTAGTTCAAACATATTGGGCATATCTCTGCTTCCATAACTCTTCAATCCATCAAAATGATGGTCAAAACATGTTGAAAACAAAACCACTTGATTTTATCAGTATATACATTTGTAAGGAGAAAGGCGTCTGAGTAAATATTGTATGACTAACACAATTAGAAGAAAATCTGAGCAGTTTTGTCAATATGGGCTGTCTAGTATAAGGGATATTCTTGAAAACTTGGTCTCGTTGTTGACTGCCGATAAGATATGCTATAGATCAGTGATTGCTGAGGTAATACATATATCAATACATATCAGGGGTGATATCTTACATGGTATGACTGACTGGGACCCTGCTAGCAGTTTTTTTATAATGCTTCTAACTTTTATTGCATAGTAAAAAGATATCAATGTTGGTTTTGATAAATGGTCCTTCAAATAATGAAATGATGTAAAGCGCAAAGTGTTGGTATATATAACATTCAGCTTATTAAAATTCAAGATAATTGGTTTAAATATAATCACTTTGATTTTACTGACCTCATTTTGAATATTAATCATTCATTTTTTCTTTCCTTTGCAATCCTGTATTTATCATTATCATTAAAAGTAGCTGGAAGGATGATGATGTCATTGTGTTATTCAAAGTCTGTTTGATTATTCTGCAGTGTTGTTTGTCCATTCATTTATCTTTTTGCCATATTTAACCCAGATATGTATCATAGGCAGAGTGTCATGTACAGTGAACATTTTCTGTCTGATGTGTTTTATGTATCTGATATATAGTTTTCTTAGCTTCAGGAAATATGATGATGAAACTATATGCAAATATACATTATAGCTTGACAATGTCATATACTTGATAGTAAGGGTGAAACGATTCATCGATACATTGATGCATCAATACCTTTGCTTTAATGATACACAATTCAATACAAGAGATGGAGAATCGATACAAAACAATACTTACTGTATATTAATTAATTTAGTCTTTAGTGGTCATGAATGATAGTCTGCCTTTTTTTTCTTTCAATATAGAATTCATCTGAAACAGCATTTGCAGTCCAAGGCACTCATTTTTATAGTAAAAACGAAAAAGACTGTTGAGAATACGCACTCACCATCTGCAAACTAGCACAAAGTGACATGGTTTGTAATCTGCCCCTCCCCCATCCTGTTCCATGCAAATTATCTTAACCCAGCAGCATGTTCAGCATATAGGATACATTCCAAACATGTTCCACATGTATAATTAAGTACTTTACTCATCATTTAATAACCACTTTTAAGTTAAGTTTCATGTGTTTTGTCACATGGTGAAATAAGTTAAATTGAAATCTCATTGGTGGTTATTGCTTGTTCTGGTCCAGGTTAAGTAATAACTACCAATCACGAATTATTACAGCTTATTCCCTGCATGACAAACAGGAAGTACTGGCAAAGCAACAGAGAAACTTCGCACAAAAGTCATTGATATGTAAGCTACTTAAACAGAGATGCTGTCAGGGCGTGTGACTGCGTGAATCGTGCCAAATTTGAACGCACTGGCACGCTTGGAGAACAGTGATGCACGAGAACCCCTGCAAATTAATCCTGCATAATATGAAAATGGGTGCAGTGAAGTATAAAATTTTTATTTACTGTTCTTGACAATAGATCTGTTTTTCAGATAGGCAACTGTTTACATATCTGGGTCCTTCAAGCAAGACATGAATGGTTGTTAAACTAAATTTGACTGACACATTGTGCCCTTGAATAAGCATTATGGCGTAGTTTGAACCTTCCATGAAGAATGTTTTAAAAATACGGGCTACCTAGAAAACCCAAAATGTCTGATTCCTGGCGTGGTTTGTTATGTTTTCATTGGCAAATACTGGCTGGTGATAGTGATGATAATTTTTAAAGTTATGAAGTATATCGGATTATTGGGGCTAGGAAATTGTTAATAGAGATACCAGTGATTGTTTTTGAGCCCAAAAATGGTGTTAAATATGAGTCAGATGTACATGTTGGATGGGCTAAAATAGACGGCATGACTGTTAATCTCCCTTTCAGCAATACCGGTATTTCGAAATTAAATGTAGAAAGGGCAGAATACAGAGCCTAATACAGACAATTTAAAAGTAGAATGCAATTTTCATTTTTTTTTTATCAATCAATTTAGCCCTGTGGATCATATGCTATAAAACCATATATCCATATCAGGGTTAAGATAAACTGAATAAATAAAGGTGACAAAAATGAAATCAAGAAGTATAGATATTTGTTTGAATACCTCTGTCTGCACACACAGTTGTTGTTGTAGGGCTTTACTACCATATTTCAACACAAGATAGGCTATACATGGTGGTCAGTATAAACGGTGGAGGAAGAACCTGGGAAGGCCCCAAAAAGAACCACTGACCCATGAGAAGCTACTGGCAAGCTTTCTCACGCACCCACATTGGCCGAGCCTGAGACTCGAACCCATGCAGACAGAGGTGAGATGGTAGTGATCCTTGTCTGTTTGAAAGTAATTTTGTTTTCTTGTCATCGATGAGAATTGTATATTAATATACGATAACTATATCTCTGCATACTGGAAATACAACCAGTATGTCAACATACATAAAAGGGCACCACCTACCTTCCTAACATGAAAAGACCATCAGGTTCATATGTGTATCGATATGTATCATATTGCAGGCTGTGTATCATGATTGGTATCGATACGTGGGACAGGTGTATCGTTTCAGCCCTACTGGATAGGTCTCAATTTTAAAGGTCAGATCATAGCAAGATATAATACGCATACCAGTTTCTGTTACCTTGTTATAGCATTTTTGATTAATGACAGGAATTGGCAAGTATCCAGTTCTTAATTTTATTTGATATAAAATATATTTAAAGATTTATTCTTACAGATATTATTGAAGACCTTCCAGATGATGGCTCAGAGGAGGAGGAAGAAGAAGAAAAACGGGTGATGTTATGAGTCTTTGCTCTTATTATAAGTAACAGAAAAGAGTGAAAAGCAATAAGCTTTGTAAAATTCAACAAATAATTTATTTCCCTAGAATACAAAGTGAAAATGTAAATAAAAGGAACTTAACAGTATTACAAATTGAATTCCAAAAAAACATAGAATTACAGACACAAGTCCTAATAATTTAAAGTCCAGAATAAATTAAATCCAAAGCTGAGGGTGTTGATGTGTGTGTGGTAGCTCATAGAGTGTTGACGTTCCAACAGTCTTTGCTTGAATCACAGTAATATAATTCCAGGTTTGAATTCACTGTTCTAGTGAATGTCTCTATCCAAGAATTTTGTCAGAGTACTTTTGTATTTCCAGAGAAAATAATCACTTGAATTCAGTAATTTCAAAAACAAGATTCCAGTCCAAAATAAAATACTGAACACAACTTATAATTCAGCTTGGTTGTGCTAGGTCTTAAAGCATGACTGATAAATCCTCTCAGTTACAAGATTTCTACTTGACCTCAGGTCAGAGTTAGCATTTTCCCCCCCAAAACTATTACCTAATGGAAAATAACCTTCTAGTATGATCCTGATGTTTACAAAATAAAAATGTTAGTTATTATTAGAAAGCAGAACCTGCACTATGTGAATTACACTTAGGAAATTCAAAAACCTAGTTCCAGACCCAAATTAACATATTTACTTCTTCTGTTAATAATAATCTTGATATTAAGCCCATACACATAGAGAATATTTTAGCTGTGTATTAGTTGTTTACAAAATAAAATTTAAAAAAGTAAATTAAGGTCAAGCAGAAGATGAACTCAATTTTGGTCAAGGTCAAGTCATACAATGTTACATAACAATAGCATGTAATGAAATAATTTAAAAAAAAAAAAAATGCCTAACAAACAATGCAAATTAAATTTACATAACAGCAGAATTTTATGAATGTAATTTATTACACATGATGTCCCAGGAATTTAGCACTTGAAATAAATTTATGTGCAATGCTTAAAAAACAAAGTGATCATGAAAAACCACTAAAGCTGTGAATTCCTTTCTTGATGGTTACCACAAACAACTAAGTTCAAGATCCCATGATGATCCATATTGGAAAACAATAGAACTCACAAATTAAAAATGTCCACTTACAAATATCTACAAGTTGAAATCACATGATTATAACATGTTATCTAAGTGTATCATACTGGATTGCTTGAACATTCTGCTGAATCAAAATAATTATATTTCAGAGCATTAGAGCACCAACAGAAATATATTTTTACAAATGCACAAGTTTTTCACATGAAAATGAAAGAAATCACTGTTAATGCTAACATCTATACTTTAAAGATTGTTTTAAAAAAAATTGGTGATAAATTTATCCCACAATATTGGTTTCCTTAAACTGTGTAAATTTTATGTCAAGATTTATTGTTCCAGAATATATAAATCATATTTATTGAATGACACAGTATTCCGTTTGTGATTTGATGTGTTCCAGGAGATGTTAACAATTAAACTTGTTTACTTTCTTTTACTGGCTACAATTCATATACTATATGGCTGTAATGCTGAGGTTAAAAATTTTACATAATGTTTACTATGCTTGTAGATGATATTAACTGGTAGCTGTTGCTGTTAAGCAAATTAGTATGTTACAATAATATATTTATCAGTGTGAACCCAAGATCCTAATTTTGATGTTTCCTATTGTCAATATTGGTTTCCTTACATTTCTTACATGGTAAACAGCTGAACAATTCCTGTTTAAAATGGATCAGTTTCGGTGAATGTAAGATCTGAAAGTAAAAGGGAATATTTTTTTTAGGTAAGAACTGCAAGTCAAGTGTGAAAGCAAAAAAGAAGAAAATGACTAGAGTACCATGGTCTAAGGAGGAGAAGGCAGGTGTAGAAAGACAACTAGGACAATTTATAAGAACTGCTTCACTGCCAGGAAAAGCAGCATGTGAAGAGGCAAGAGGAAGGAACCTATTCTGGCAAGGCATCCATGGAGCCAGATTAAATTCTTTATTAAAGATTAAAAATATATAAATTGATACTATTGGATCAGAAAGTCTGGGATTCATTTTATACTCCAAATTGACGTGTACATGGGTTATGTCATTCAAATCATTTCATTGTTCATCATGAAATTGTTTTGTTATGTAAAAATTTTTTTTTTCAAAAGTATGAAAAATAATGTGGACTATAATTATCATTTTGGAAAGAGATCATGTAAAAAAAATATTTAGGACCCAACATTGAGAAGGATTTTAAAATATCTACGTGATTTTCAGTATTAAATTCATGTGCATCAGATGTAATTGCGCTAAAACATTATGTACTAGTAATATATGTTGTTTAAATTATATTACATATATGTGCATTAGAAAATGAATAATCATGACAAAGACAGGTATTCCATCACATTTTTCTTCTTGCATCTTGTGATCAAATAAAATATGCTCTGATATGAGAGAGAGGTTTCAGGACAATTGTAATCAGTATTGTTAAGTTAGTTGACAGTAGTGATCATACTCCTGTACAAAGGCAATGCTACATTCCATTATCAATTGATACCACTTTGTCAACAATTCCTTCTAGTTTTAACTGTGATATCCATTGTTTCAAAAACAAAATCGCTTTGCAGTGTTATTTACATTCTAATTAAATGCTTGAGTCAGGACATTCGGCAGACCAGATCAAAATGAGGCTACCCATAGGGTATTATGAATAAAGTACCATGTAATGCTGGGTGCTTACTCGCGCAAGTTCCTGAACCAGTGACACATTTTGTACTCAACGACAGAAGTGTCATTCAGAGTATTGAAAGTATTACCATGTTTCAAAAATGTAAATTTGAATATTTACAGCAGAAACTAGAGTGTTGTCGCTGAAGTCAAGATTACTTCAATATAATTATTTATTGTGGTTTCTTAACATGCTGTTTAAAATTTTTTTTTCAAATATGCTCTTCCTTTACATATTTTTCATATTAGTTTTAAAGAAGTTTGGATTTTAATTTCTTTACCCTTAGTAGATTGAGACATGTATACTTTGGTAAGAAATATACAGCAGTTTTAAAAAGGGACATTGCATACCTTAAATGCAAGTCTAGTACAATTTCATTGCTCCAACCTAAGTTTGTCTAAATATTCTGAAGGCAAAACTTATTAAACATTTTTCAGATGAATCTTTATGCAACAGTTGTGTTTGTCATATGTTTAAAATGTCAATAAATGAGATTATATTACATCTGTATTCATGACTTCTATTTTTGCACCTGTTTTTAGTGTGCTCATAGGCCTGCTGCCCACTTCTCATTTTTATGTCTTTTGCACTGCCTGGACTTAAGGGCCAAAAATCTAATTGGAGGTATAGAACAGATAACTTAAATTTTGTTTGCTTCTTTCTCTGAATAAGTAAAGATAAAATTATTTGAATTACTCAAATACATTTACACTTTACAAATGAAATTATCTCATTTTTTTGATGTTCCTTCCAAAAACAAATTGACAGTTTGACATCTCATCAAGTTTGGAAGGAACTACCTTGTCTGACTATAAAAGAGATTGTTCATGCAGACAGTAGAGATAACTGTGATGATGTTTTCATGTAACAATGCAGTAGTATTGCATATGTCTTTATGTGATGTCATTTTGTCAAGACTCCTCCCCCTTAGATGGAAGTTTATGTCCTTTCATTCATCCAACACCCTATATAACCCTCAATGGTAATGTTTTTTAATTTATTTCACTTTAATACCATTGTATCAAACATTTTAAATATAGTTCATGGGTGGGATCAACATGCAGGCTGTGGCCAGCTTCTTGTATTTATTCAATAATGACATACAACTTGACTGAAATGACTTTCTTCCTGTTGCATTTTTTATAGCAAACATTTTTGTGGAGATGATGATTATACAGCCATTCAATATATGCAGTGAAATATGTGTCATATTCATGCATGCTTATCTGGATGACTTAATTAAATTATAATGCAATTTAACTATTTAATGTTTTCTTTTTCTTCTCATCTTCCTACTGTTATTTATTTTTAATTCTTTGGTTTCAGACATTATTGGGTAGGTGGCCATAGCAGCTCACTAGGCGGATCACTGTGTTTCATAAACCAATGGTCATGAGTTTGCTACACTGGAGAGGAAAAATAAAGCCGTACTCTATGCCCTGAATAAGAACATTTCTACTAGATTTTTTTCTCAGTTACAGGCAATGTACCTGATAATAAAAGACTCTGAGAATCTCCTGTATCCCTTAATATATTAATAGGGGTAGGCTTGGTAGAATTGCCCAGAGGTGATATAGAACATTTCAACATGAATGGCTTATAATTCTCAATAATAAAATCAGACTGCTTTGTTTGACCTAACAAATTTATTGCTTTCAATACAAGACTGTGACCTTGAATTCATAAAAATAAGAGCATTTGGAAAGTCTGTCTGTATTATGTTGCTTATTTTTCATTCTGTAGCAATCAGAAATAACATGCACTTTCTTGTTGCAGTAAGTGCACATAGGAAGAGATAAAGATTCCTTATTGGTCTTGTCATAAGTATGATATCTAAAACATGTGCCAGATTGAGACTTAAAAGTACTGATACGAGACTGAGATGATTTTTACCAGAAAAACTGATGAGAGGAAGGCGAAAGAATCTTTTGAGTCAAGAAATAATTATGAGCTGTTTGAACAGCATTTCCTATTACTCATCATTGTGGGTCTTGACATCACTATGGACGCAAGTCTTGAAACTTTCAACTAAAATAACCTAAGGTTATCGTAATCTTGATCATCCTTTTTGGCCAAGTACTACCAGAAGCCAGTATTTGTTCTTTTTCTCTTGCAAATTCGACATGTGTCTGTCCAGTTTCCGTTTTGCAATTCCTAACCTTTGTTAATACACGTCAGGTACCAACTCATCTCTTCAAGATACATTCCTTAACCACATCATAATTAACACTTTGTTTTAATGACCATGAAGTGAAGACTTTATTAGCGTTGCCAATAAGTACACTTTGTAAAAATACATTCCAATGCTCTCTTGGCCATATTGATCTACTCTTCTCTAAAAATTTTGGTACTAACCTATTATTTATGATAGCATCAAAACATGAGCTTGTATGTAGAAGGAGGGATTGCTTTCCACTTTTCAGTTCTAATTTTTAAATCTAAATTGCATTTCACTTTTTCTTTTTCTATCTGTATTTCCATATCTTCTTGTTTATTTCCATTGCCTATATTCTCTGTCTCTCTTCCCTTCCTCTTTCTGCAACTCTCTCTTTCTGCATTTGTCTTTCTCTTCTTCAAATGAATAACAGTAAAGATCCGAACAGATTCCAATATTGAACTTGATATGTCAATAGCCTCGATTGTGCTAATGTGCAAACTGTCTTGATGTATCATGGTGATATGATCCAAAATGTCTGTATGAATTCAGTATAATTCCAAATTAGTGATTTAGTCCAAGAAGTAATAATGAGCACCTTGAAATTCCAGTGAATAATTTCAAGAAATGAATCCCCTGAAATATTAACTGAAACACAACCTGAATTGAGTCCTCAAAGACTGATATTAAGATATGCAATAAAGAAGTTATGTTTACTTCTCCCATTGTAAAAAATATCCCAAATAAACTTAAGACATAATAACAGAACCAGGTTGAAGGTTATTTTCAGAATATTTTAAGTTGGAAACAAGGTGAGGTCTCTTACTAAAACTTCAGTAAAGAACATATAATACAGCAGGTACACTAGGAATTCCCAAGAGGAACACCAGTGTCCTAAGTTCAAACTCAGGTGAACATGTTTACCTCCAGTAATAATGATCTTAATATATAATCTAAAATCATATAAAAATATTAGCTATGTATTGTTCACACACATATAAGAGTCTTGTCCGGCAGGCCCTAAACTCAATTACTGACCAAGGTCAATCTCACAGTTTAGATGTACATAACAATAATCATGGATAAAGGCCAACACGATACAAATTAAATATACATCACAAGAGTTGTTACATGTTTTTAAAGTTGTGGTTTTATATTTCAGTGGTATCTAGAACATTGGTTCCCAAACTTTTTTGGGCCACCACCCCCTTGATTTACCTCAGCGCCTCCTACCTTATCCCGTAAAAAGCATTATTCAGCATTAGTTTTTCCCCCCCATAATACCGCCACCCTCTCCTGCAGGGGGCGGTACCCCACTTCAGGAACAACTGATCTAGAGTCTCGGCTACTTCTCACATTTATAATGAGAGAAAAAAATCCTTGCATTGTACCACCTGTATAATATGTACAATAACAGACCGTCCACAGTTTCTGTAATCAGTCTATCCCTGTTAGAGTGAATAATTTTGATCTTGTAATCCATGACATAACATGAATATTTGAGGCTTGTCTTAACAAACAGGTACTATATATTTATATTTTAAATTGTCGGTTACATTTAAATCGATCAATCGATCTATATATATATATATATATATATATATATATATATATATATATATATATATATATATTTATATATATATATATATATACATACACAGGATTTGCAGACTTCAAGCCCTAATGCAGCCATGGAAATTTTGCGAGTTGCATTATATGCTGAGCTTCCAGACTGAACAATCTGCTTCTCAAAGATTATTTTGATGTATATCGCCTATCTGAAGGCAGTTAGATAATACATGTATATGTTGATACTGCTGTAACTCATGTGAGATTTATTTTACAGGTATGCTTAAAAAAGCACTTATCCATGATGATTAACCATTTTAATTTCTTTAAATGCCTAATCAATCAATCTAACATCTAGCATCCCAGTCGGTGTTTATGATCTATTATCTGACTGTTTACATGAAAATTACAGAAGGCCGATAACTATTTATTGAAAATAAATAAATGAATAAAAATAAGTGTTCTAAACTCCTTCTATAAAGTCAGCTCATCAGAGATAGTTTTAATGCATGTCACCAATTTCAAGGTGACTAGATGATAATTGTTAAGCAAATGGATAATCAGTGTTCGCAATACATTTAGTTTTAAGAAAAAAAAATCATTCCAAAAAGTCTAGCTTTCATTATCAATTTGTATGCATTAATCTGGTAGTATATCTAGGCATAGAAAAGTGAATTTAACAACATTTCCAAAAGCAAATCAAAAGAACCCTTTCAAAGAAAAATATTAATGTTTCAGGTCAATGTCTTTTACCTAAAATCCCCCTTTCTCTCAATCATCTCTCTCTGTCTGTCTGTCTGTCTCTGTCTCTCAATTCTAGCTGTCTCAAACCATAATATATTTATCTATGTATATACACATGCATATCTTCATTCTAACTCTTATTTTTCTTCTCACATATTTATCTTCATTATCTATTTACGCACATCTTTTTGATAACTTTAATTATCTGCATATGGTTTTAAGACATAAACAAAAAAGAAAAACAGATTAATTGTAAAATGAATGTAATGCAATTTCCTTAACTTCCCTATAAAATTCTGCCTAATTTTTTTAAACTTTAGCAGTGATACATTGTTGTCAAATAATGGGTCAAACTCAGATCTCCCAAAGGCAAGTTCAGTTCCAGTGAATATGCCATGGGCAAACTGACTTATGAAATTTGTTTTGCTCTGGTGACTACCTAAATTTTTAAAATCTAATTTTTATATTTTAATAGATGAATTGACAATTTAGATAGGCTTTATATTTTTTTAAATTTTCCTTGTGCACAGTCTTGACTTGATGCATATTTTTGTTATAATGATATTTCTCATTTCCCAACTGGATGGTAATTTCCGATTGTGTCAGTAAAAGAGGTCATGAGGTGTTGTTTTAGGCATAATAACTTAAACTTAACTGAAATTTTTATAAGATCTGAACATTGAAGTCTGTCTCTAGTTTTAATTGAAGATAAATAAAATCCTAAGCTTTAAGCAATTATCTTCTCATGTTTTTGCCGGACAGGCACAATAAGAGAAAAAAATTATTCAGGTTTTCAGGCTGATGGTAGTCTCGGATTGTGTGTAATTAGTCCTCACAATGATGTCCTCACAATGATGGTATGTAAGAGTAGTACTTATAAGGTTTAAAGAAATATATGGCAAAAAGGAAGTGATACAGATATTGCCTTGATTGTAGTTAAGCTTACATTCAAATTTCTGACATATACTTTCATTCCTTCCTATGGTCCTCGAAATGTTGTTGTTGTTGTTGTTGTAGGGTTTAACGCCATTTTTCAGCACAAGATAGGCTATACATGGCGGCCAGTATAATTGGTGGAGGAAGAACCCTGGAAAACCCCGGGAAGAACCACCGACCCACGAGAAGCTACTGGCAGGCTTTCTCACGTGCCTACGTTAGCCGAGCCTTCCTTGAAATGTAATCATGTGTCAAGGTCCTCACAAGTATATGAATGTGTGTGTGTGTGTTTCATTCACTAATTTGAATGATGTCCTTTATTAATCAATACCCATTTAACATTGGTTTTAAGCAATACTGTATTTTTAAGTAGGTGTATAAAAATTATTATATTCATGCCCATTGTAATAGTCATACTGGAAAGTTTGTATCTTTGATTGGAGGAATAGAGGCGGTGTATATATTGGCCGTATGACTTAAAAGATGAAACTAGACATTGTAATTAATTTTAACTGATAGGAGTAACAAGATTACAGTCTTGTAATTGCAAGTTGGTAAAAATGCTTAATCATTTACCAATGAAACATTTTGTTTTGCTTTCTGAAAGTTTGCTATAAAATGGCAGTCGAAATGATTTCTAAGCTGTTTTGAAACAATCCCTGTAACATGTACATAGGAGCCAGTGCATAAGAAATTCATACCATACTGTTCATCCTGATTTGATTGTAACTATTCATAGACAACACACTGAAGCATTAAAGTATATGTATGAAATGAACTTGACCCTTCAGTCCAACTGAATTGACAAAAGCCAAGAACATGTGTGGTGCTATGCATAATATTTGAGTGCATCTTTTGTTAGAAAGAGGGATTTTCTTAATATAACCACTCACTTTCTAGCTTCATTACAACAATCCACTGAGAGGATTCCAAATTTATGGTTTTATTATTTGCCAAAGTACTTGTATTAATGTCCTGCATTGGTTAAATAGTATTTGCTTCACTGCATTTTTTTTCATATTTTCACAAAAATGAGTGATGTCAGAAAATAACCTTGACCATAAAAGTTACAGCGCTTTTCAAATTTCATGACATGGTATTGTTCCATACGTTTCTGACCTACATGAGTAAGTTTTTAGGCAAAATCTTTTCTCACATCAAATTTAGAATTTGCTTTCTGTGAATTGTGCATGTTCCTTAATCTATTTGCCCAATTGTTTACGAAAGTAGATCATCTAATGAAGTGGTATTTCCTAGACATAGCAATGTCCACCATTACAGGTTCACTTAAAGTTTTTCAGAATGATTTTATAAAGAAAATAATGCAAACACAGCAGTTAAATCTTCAATTTTTAAAAAATTTAAATTATTATATGGTAGGCCTAATTTGCGGAAATCAAACAGAAGCGCGGGGCCCAAGGTGGTTGCCTCGTTCGCCTTGCTGAGGGTCAAGCCTGATGTAAGAGTTTGTTTGCTAGCACAGTTGGTATCAACACTGCATACAATTGATTTTACAACAACGCTGTCAGAACTAGCTTAAATGCCTGGCTACAGGGAGGGAGCATCTCAGCAGTAATAAACTACTGTCACTCATTGTACATCAAAAAATCACAGGATGAAGTTATTTTCACTTTTATTGTAGAATGATGTAAGGTTTACATTTTTTGTGTGACTTTGTTGCCCTTTGCCTGGTAGCATGATCTTTCTGTGTGTGTGTGTGTGTGTGTGTGTGTGTGTGTATGTGTGTGTGTGTGTTTGTGTGTATACTTTTCTCATGAACTGTTAAAAGGAGAGGGCCAAAATTATTTTGCTATTAGTACAGACTACATTAAGAATCAAGCTGTATCTTTCTTTCTTTCTTATGTAGAGGCCATATAATTTTCAGAACTGAGCCCATTAGTTCTGTGTACCATCTCCATTGTTTTGACTCAACAGATGCATGCATAAAAGTGGAGATCACTCCTACTGATAAAGATAACTCAGTTGGGCATGTGTCTGATACAACTAAACCCTTGTGCACACTTATCTAATGGCAGTCAGTCTGCATGAACAAAAAGAAAAATACCAGAACTGCAGCCAATATTTTCATCTGTAAAAGAAAACAGCAAAACACTATCTCATAAAAGTGTTCTTTATAAACTAGTTTGACAAGTCTATTTCTGAGTGACATTACACATGTAGTGCATGGTACTTTTCCAGGCAAGATATTCTAAACAAATTATAATTTTCACATATACACAAATTATCCAAACAGCAATGAAAGTAATTATTTTTTTTATATCTGATAAACTGGATAAATGATTTTTCTTTTAAAGGAAAAATATCCCCTGACAAATATGCCATATTCTATAAATAGGTAGTGCAGAGCAGAGATAATCTTGAAAATTGTAAATTTCAATTTTTTATTCTGTTATCAGGTTTTGATGGATGTATTGAGCCTTCCTATGCCAGTGAGTCTGCAGCTGCTATTATTACAATGGTGTTCCAACACACAGACAATGGTTGTAAGTTAACATTTTTGATGATACCTGTATTTTTTTATTATGCAGTCTGTCACCTTGTATACAATATGCATTCATTCATTAAAGTTATATGAGCAGATATAAATTGTGCCTTTTGCAATTACAGCTGAACTTTTCTCAAAGGTAAGATATTAAACAATCACCTGTTTTAAAACTATATTGTATAGGTCCTGTAAACCAAAATATTGCAGAAGTGAACCTTTATTAACCTGTCCAGAAATTCTGCCAGGCAGTGGGAACATGGGTTTATCACAAAACAATTTAGAGCCATGTAATTTTTAAAACCCAGTGAGGGAAAGATTATGCAAATTGTATGTGGTTCCTCCGATTTGTTTGTACCCAATACATTATTTTTTAAATTCAGATTTAAGGCTGGTCAATTCATCATCTTTTTGTCTGTTGTTTATGACCTTAGTTGATCACATACTTATGGAACTTATTGTTTGAATACATGTACTTGGATGATCAAAATCTGCTGTCATGTAACTGTCTGCAAGGGTTTCTGATTGAATTGTCTCCTCTTGGCACCTTGTCATTTAATTCTTGCAAAAATTTTGATCCTTGGACAGAAATATCCACTGTGCATAAATTGTGGAAAATTATGTTTGGAAATCCTGAAGACCAGTTCCTGAATCTGTTCAGACTGACCAAAATTGGAGTGATTCTGCCTTTATTTAAGAGAAAAAAGACTGTAGGTGGAGATTTAGTTCTCAAAGCAGAACTGACACTACTCTGAGGAACAGGCTGATATCTGAAATATTAAACAAGCTGATGACTATATAGATATGAAGAACTTCAGTAAATGACTTTCTACAAGCTATGAAGAAATGGAGAGGAATATTTACCAGCTGAGCAAACTTAATTAAGTTTGCAGTGGCTGTATACATTTTTTGTCTAAGAAGTCATTAAATGTTTGTTTTAAATTAGGTATGCATATACCTTATACAGTGTAACATGTTCTCACCCCTCAGTTGTCATTCAGCATTGTTTCCGCATCCCTGTCCATGATAAACTGTTTAGATGTAGTTTTGAAGGATGTAAACAGGTCTGATTGTATAACAAAAGTTTATTTTTCTTACAAGCCAAATACAGATGCCAGTCTCATAAGTACTTTTTTTTTGACATTTGTGAATGCTTTATCAGTGAACCATTTTCATTGATTGCTTAAATTATTTATTGTTGCTGATTTTTAATGTCACTTCTGACTACAGTATAAGCTATGTCATGCCAAGGAAAGTAGGTGTCCATGGTCACACTTATGCAGCTGATCCAGACTGCCTGGCTGGGTATCAGATCAGTGACCCTTGGATTATGAGACCAGTGCTCTGCCAACTAAGATACCGTAGCTCCCTCTAACATTAGGTACTGGAGTGTCATTTATTTGTGTGGGTCTCATTTTTCATGTGTTTGTATATAAAAGAGAAGACATTGGTGGTTAAATTTGGGTTTTGACTGTCAAATTTTGCATATTTGTAGGTATTTAATTTCATGGATTAAATAAATACCCTCAAAAAGAATACAAAAGAACAAAATACTGATGACAACAAATGGTGGTAGATTCAATGGTTAAAACAATTCTGCAGTATGTATGAGCACAAATGAAACACCTGTCAGGATCAGTCACTTACACTCAACATTAAAGGGGGCTGACACAGTCAACAACACTAAAATAACTGTTTATTAAAGTACATGTGCATGATCTCTTTCTTAAAACACTGTCCTAAAGTTGCACCATCAGTTACTTTCTGATGACCATGGTGTTAAGATAGTGGCTTAAGAGCAGACATTCAACTTAGATCCACATTGGCTTGGATAGTGTCATCATTCCACATTGGCTTGGATAGTGTCATCATTCCCCATTGGCTTTGGATAGTGTCATCATTCCACATTGGCTTGGATAGTGTCATCATTTCCCTTGGCTTGGATAGTGTCATCATTCCACATTGGCTTGGACAATGTCATCATTCCCCATTGGCTTGGATAATGTCATCATTCCACATTGGCTTGGATAGTGTCATCATTCCACATTGGCTTGGATAGTGTCATCATTCCCCATTGGCTTGGATAGTGTCATCATTCCACATTGGCTTGGATAGTGTCATCATTCCCCATTGGCTTGGATTGTGTCATCATTCCCCGTTGGCTTGGATAGTGTCATCATTCCCCATTGGCTTGGATAGTGTCATCATTCCCCATTGGTTTGTTGTTGTTGTTGTTGTTGTGGGGTTTAATGCCATTTTTCAGCACAAGATAGGCTATTCATGGCGGCCAGTATTAATGGTGGAGGAAGAACCTGGGAAAACCCTGGAAAGAATCACCGACCCACGAGAAGCTACTGGCAAGCTTTCTCACATACCCATTGGCTTGGATAGTGTCATCATTCCCCATTGGCTTGGATAGAGTCATCATTCCACATTGGCTTGGATAGTGTCATCATTCCAAATTGGCTTGGATAGTGTCATCATTCCCTACTCAATGCATTTAACTGGCAGTGTCAACATTTGAGGTATTCAGAGTCCATGAAAGTGCAAAAAATGGTAACCAAATTTACTAAATTAAAAAAAATGGAATCACTATTTTGTTTGAACATACTTCATGTGCAAGCCAACTTAAATCACTGAACTTTATTTAAAACCTCATCAGTGAAGTTGATTACATGCTGAATGGATAATGCAACTCAAATGAAAATGAGTGGAAGATCAGACCTAATTATCCCTGGCTTTGAGAAAGCTGTATGGAAGATCAGACCTAATTATCTATAGCTTTGAGAAAAATGTGTGAAGATCAGACCTATATATCCATGGCTTTGAGAAAACTTTGCAGAAGATGAGACCTAATTATCCCTGGCTTTGAGAAAGCTGTATGGAAGATCAGACCTAATTATCTATAGCTTTGAGAAAGCTGTATGGAAGATCAGACCTAAATATCCATGGCTTGGAGAAAGCTGTATGGAAGATCAGACCTAATTATCTATATCTTTGAGAAAAATGTGTGAAGATCAAACCTATATATCCATGGCTTTGAGAAAGCTTTGCAGAAGATCAGACCTAATTATCCATGGCTTTGAGAATGCAGTTTGGAAGATCAGACCTAAATATCCATGGCTTTGAGAAAGCTGGATATGTTGAATTCAACAATATCAGGATTATTTGCTAACAAACATTTGTGTGTACCAGCTGACTTGATTGACATAAAATGAAATGTGCTTTCAAGAGGATTTGAAACTTTTAACAAAAGTTTCACTTGAGTAAAGAATTGATTTGAATAAGTGTAAAATCTAATTTTCATTTTTAGCATCATTTCTTGTTCTGTCCTTTTAAATAATGTTAGCATTTGAATAATATCCTTATATGCTTGTCTCATATCTTTCCTTATGTCATATCAGTTTAAGGTGGTGAGTGGAAGCTACTGGATACAGTACAGATATGTTGGCACTGAAACAATATTCAATGAATTATGATACTTTTTTTAGGGGTTAAAATAAAACAAACAAAGAAATAAGCTAATTTTATTTCCAGATTACAAAAATGATGTTAATTTATCAAATAGCCTTGTTGATCTTTGGAGATGAAATGCAGTAAGAAAAAGAGTATGTTGGGGGTGGGGTGCTTCTTTATCATATGTGACCAATTTTTCACTTTTTTAAAAATTTTGTGGTTCAGGACAACAAAATATATGAAAATTAATACACTATGAAAATTAGTGATACTACAGTAGGAAAGTACTGTACATGTAAGTAGTCACATCAGCTAGCCATGTAGACTAGGCTGGCACTAGAATTTGTAAGTAATCACATCAACAAGCCATCTAGACTAGGCTGGCACTAAAATTTGTATGTAGTCACATCAGTAAGCCATGTAGACTAGGCTGCCACTATAATTTGTAAGTAGTCACATTAGTAGGCCATATAGACTAGGCTGGCACTAGAATTTGTTAGTAGTCACATCAGCAAGCCATGTAGATTAGGCTGGCACTATAATTTGTAAGTAGTCACATCAGTAAGCCATGTAGACTAGGCAGGCACTAAAATTTGTAAGTAGTCACATTAGTAGGCCATGTAGATTAGGCTGGCACTATAATTTGTAAGTAGTCACATCAGCAAGCCATGTAGATTGGGCTGGCACTAAAATTTGTAAGTAGTCACATCAGTAATCCATGTAGACTAGGCTGGCACTAGAATTTGTAAATAGACACTTCAATAAGCCATGTAGACTAGGCTGGCACTATAATTTGTAAGTAGTCACATCAATAAGCCATGTAGACTAGGCTGGCACTAGAATTTGTAAATAGACACTTCAGTAAACCATGTAGACTAGGCTGGCACTAAAATTTGTAAATAGACACTTCAGTAAGCCATGTAGACTAGGCTGGCACTATAATTTGTAAGTAGTCACATCAGTAAGCCATGTTGACTAGGCTGGCACTAGAATTTTTAAGTAATCACATTAGCTAGCCATGTCAACTATGCTGGCACTAAAATTTTAAAGTAGTCATCAAATTTTCCCATAGAAAAATACTGAGATGTTTGATTATTTGGTGTACCAAAAAGGGTGGCAATATGGAATGTTCCATTCATGTTCTTGCTCTCATTTAATATGATTCTTAACTGTAATCATCCTGTGCTTCCTTTAATAATGCCCGTCTTTCTTCTGGATGTCTCTGTTCAAACTAATTAATATTTCATTCTTTGCAAAAGTATGCATTTCTGCAGTTTCTTTTCTTGCACTATGGAGTTTCTTTTCCAATTGATACAACCTTGAAAATACATTACATTAAAAGTTGACAAGAAAACTGTTAAACTAGCAGTTAGCAGTCTTCCATGGCAAACATGTTTCACTAGCAGTTAGCAGTCTTCTATGGCAAACATGTTTCACTAGCAGTTAGCAGTCTTCTATGGCAAACATGTTACACTAGCAGTTAGCAGTCTTCCATGGCAAACATGTTTCACTAGCAGTTAGCATTCTTCCATGGCAAACATGTTACTCTAGCAGTTAGCAGACTTCCATGGCAAACATGTTACACTAGCAGTTAGCAAATACTTCCTATGACTAAATATATCTGCTACAATTGCATTCAGCAATGACTTTCCATTGCAGAAAGTTACAGTAGCAGTTGGCAGTGATTGTCCATGACAAAATATGTTACACTAGCAACTGGCAGTGACTTTCCATGGCATAAGTCAATGGACAACAGCACAAGCCTTAATAATTTTATTTGCCAGATTTCTCTTTTAAATATCATGATCACAATCTGAGAATTTTCATCTCAATTGGCAATTTTTGCAACAGCTAGTCTCATCTTAGTGTAGAGATATTTTTTAATTGTTTTATGGTTGTTTAAATTTGGCTAATTACTGCTGACACGGTTTGATTAACTTAAGTGAGAGTGTTACGTATCGGCTCGTTCAAAAGTAACAAAAGAAAAGAGTGAAAACAATAAGCTTTGTAAGTTTTAACAAAAATAATTTATTTCCGTAGAAAACATGGTGAAAAGGTGAAAATACGAAATAGGACTTACGGTTTGTGAAGAAAATCCAGACATTTATCCAAGAATTGTGAAAATATATAAGTCCTATCAATAAACAGTTCTAGCTGAATCTAGTTTGCATCTCAAGTTGGTTCCAAGATGGAGGTTGATGATGTCAGATGAAATCTTTACACGAATGTCCAGAATTTCATGTTGAACCACAATTTGTACTGTACTATTCCAATTTAGAATGAATTTCACTGAATGTCTTTGTCCTAAACCACTTGTGTAGTTCTCCAGAGAAAAAACTATTTTTTAAAAAGTAGATGAACTCCTATAGCTGTCATCTATAGCAAGACACATCTCGAGCTCTACAGATGTAAAGAAAAATAAACTCTTTCCAGCACAAGAAAAATAATGCCTTCTTCTCAAGGTATAAGAACGACTCTGACTATTTCACAGGGACCTAAGTGTTTTTAAACCGAACTAAGACGTCATTTCATGCACTCGCACAAAGAACGCATGGTTATTTCATCATCTAACAATCACAGTACACGATGTAATCACATATGCTTAGAAAATGACCTTGGCCACAACCAATCATTTATGCCGGTTGTTTATCAACCCGGCAATCTAAGAAAACAACTTACAAAAGCCGAGAGTCATATTTGCGTTCTAAATAAACATGATGTTTCTTTCAAAAATATCAGAGCCCGTGAACATAATCATCATCATAATAAAATATAATGATACAAAAATGAAATAAAAAGAATTCAAATTTTAACACACAAGTAATTAAATTACATGGTCGTAACAGAGAGGGAGAGAAAGAAATGGACTTGGTGCCAGATTATGATTAATATACTGTCCTGTAGATTATCCAGTGTATTAATCCCAGCTTGGGGATGTTGAATAGGCCCTGTGTATTAATCCCAGTTTGGGGATGTCGAATAGGCCCTGTGTATTAATCTCAGTTTGGGGATGTTGAATAGGCCTTGTGTATTAATCCCATCTTGGGGATGTTGAATAGGCCCTGTGTATTAATCCCATCTTGGGGATGTTGAATAGGCCCTGTGTATTAATCCCAGCTTGGGATCTCGTATAGGCCATGTGTATTAATTCCATCTTGGGGATGTTGAATAGGCCATGTGTATTAATCCCATCTTGGGGATGTTGAATAGGCCATATGTATTAATCCCAGCTTGGAGATGTTGAATAGGCCCTGTGCACCATCCTGCATGTTGTACAAATCAACTGATGGAGGCACATGCTGCTTCAGTACTTAGAATGGCCAAAAAGGATTTGAGTTCATTTTCCACCGTCAGTCCAGGTCAGCTACTGTGTTGTGTCCTCAGACAGCAAGGCACTTTATTCCAGTTGTTTCAGCACTAAATAACCTGCTTTTGTTCTTGTAATGTAAAACACTAAACTAAAAGCAAACAAACTTTGATTACCTTGTCCTCATTTTTATTTTTATGCAAATAACATTTTCATTATTAGGAATTCAATTGAGTACCTCTTGTTGACGTTTTCATTGATAGGAATTTAATTAAGTGCCTCTTGTTATTGAAAGCGTATCACTGAAGTATCAGTTTCTATTTTTAATGCAGATATTGTAATTAAAATGTCATTATTGTTATTATATATGGGCATAATAAAAACATAATTAGAGAATTTAAGTGTAGATTAATGCATCATGCTGTTTATTAGAAATACAATTTCACTGATTTTTTTAAAATCTATTTCAGCATACCATTCTCAAATATTGGAGTGTTTTATGAGCATCAAAAGGGATATCATTAAAGTAAGTACAAGTGAAATGAAGAAAGAAATTCCTGTAATGTGATTTGCCATTGTTTTGTTTTGATGTGGTTTGCCATTGTTTTGTTTTAATGTGGTTTGCCATTGTTTTGTTTTAATGTGGTTTGCCATTGTTTGGTTTTAATTTGGTTTTATTGTGGTTCGCCATTGTTTAGTTTTAATGTGGTTTGCCATTTTTTGGTTTTGATGTGGTTTGCCATTGTTTGGTTTTAATGTGGTTTGCCATTGTTTAGTTTTGATGTGGTTTGTCATTGTTTGGTTTTAATGTAGTTTGCCATTGTTTGGTTTTAATATGGTTTGCCATTGTTTGGTTTATCTTTTATCATTAAATGTCTTTTTTTTTTGCTTTTAATTCTGTTAATTTTAATTTTAAATTTTAATTTAATTTTAATTCTTTTAATTCAAATATCATAGATCAGAGGCATCTCTGAAATGTTGTGGTAGTCTGAAGTAGGAACTTTTATTTGTTGAAATTCAAGCAGGAATTCTAATGGCTGGCATATTAATATAGTTGTCTGTTTGACCCCCTGCTGTATAAGCATTTGGACTAAGACACTTGTCATGACAATGCACATGCATGCAATGTGTGTAGTATTGGTCATCACAACAAAGTATGAAAGATGAATGCACTCTTTGAACCATTTCTGAAGCAACCTTGGCACTATTACATATTTGAAGGAATGGCCAGACAGCCAGGTCAGTCTTGTTGAAGCATTTTGCTCAGACAACTCTCTTTACAGTTGTCTAATTTGTTGTCAGCATTTTTGTCATGGTACAAGATCTGCCATTGTCAAGGTCATGGCTGTTATTTAGAGGCAATATTATCCTTGATTTATCATCATCATCAAGCCAGTATCTATCAAAGATAAGAATGAACTGGAAACATAAGACTTGTTTTATCTTAATTATTCATTTCATATCCATTTATTGAATTTCAGATTTATTTTCCTATTTTTGAAACTAATTTTCTAGGAATCATATATAGTGTCCCCTAACTTACACATGGCAGAAGTGAAATTCCCAGGAATGACAGTATTGTTGTACATAACAATATATTAGGGAAACATGCAGGTTTGTTGCTTGGATGTTTTTATTGGTCTTGGAAGCTGCATATTTGATTATAAAGACCAAACTTACCATTGAATATGTTGCTTCCCATCCATTTTCTGTTTTGATGTGATGACTGTCATTGTAATGAGGTAAGGAGAGCTGACAATGTGCATCTGTTAGTGTGTTTGTCTGTCTGTATATCTGTCTGTCTCTGAGTGGTCTAAGGCTCTCACCTCTGGAGATCACTTACCCATCTCACCTATGTCTACATGAGTTTGAGTCATGGCTCAACATTTGTGGGTATGTGAGAAAGCTTACCTGTAGTTTCCTGTGGGACAATGGTTATTTCCAGGCTTTTCCTCCAAAGAAATACTGGCGACCATATATAGCCTATCATGTGCTGAAAATGGCATTATTCACACATCCATTAATGTTCTGCACAATGAAAATGAGAGGCATAGAAACCAATTTTTACATGCATATTTCATAAATTTATTTAAAACTTCTGTTATGCAAAGATGGATTTAGACAAGTTATGTTTGATATTCATGTTGTTATCATCATCAGCAGTGGTAACAAGAGCAACAACCACAAAATAATTAAGAGGTCTTCTATTTGCTCTTAGCTGCCATCATATCAATATATAGAAAAAAATCTTTTCTTATTGCACTAAAGCTTTAAAATTATACAGATGATTTTAGCATGTTAATTTAAGATTGTTTTAGCTGAATGCAACAAATTCTTCTTGAGGTCTCAGAGCTTAAAGTTACTATATATACTCTATATTTCAACATACTTTGTCAGACCTTGTCAATTTCTTCTCAGCATGGTCACCATTATTATGTAATATAGTTAAACCTCTCTTGATATAATGGTCTGTCAGACAGTTGGTCTCTCTTGACAGGTCATTATAATGGTCTGTCAGACAGTTGGTCTCTCTTGACAGGTCATAACACTTGGCAGTGGTCTTTCAAGACACGGTTGTAATACTACTTGCAATTGCTTACACCAGACAACAGTTGGTGTAATTAGCTATTGGTCATACTGGTAGTTAAAGAGATAAGAGGATTTGGGTTGTGTTCATTGTTTTACGGAACAGCAATACAAGCATGATTTTTAGTACTGAGGCAATTGGTGTAAAGTGCCTTGCATAGGGACACACTACAGTAGCCTGCCTGGGTTGATCTGATGGTAGCATTCAAAACCACAACCTTTTGGTGGTAGAGAGTCCCTTGCCGTTGCAAAGGGACACACTGCATTAGCCAACTCATGTTTATCCAATGGTAAGATTTGATCCTGTATGCTTTTTGTCACTAATCTGGTATACTTACTACTGAGACAGCATGGTAAAGAGGTAAGGAGGACAGGTGTATGATTTATTAACATGGTGGAATTATTATTTGTCACTGTTTCTCTTTATCTCATTTACGTTTTAAGTAGAATATTCATGTAATAATTTTTGAAGGCATGATATTGTTAGGGTATCCAAAACACCTTAGACATAGTGGAAGATGTGACTCTTTGTGTCCTTTCTTTCAATAGGACATACTGAGCATTATTGCCTATGGACCCCCTTCAGCAAGGGCACCTGCTGCTAATCTGCTGTTTTACTACTGGCCACAGCTGAACCCCTCTTTGTCAGACAGACGTGGAATCCATTATAAATACTCAGGTACACATTCTTTTTTTAACACAACATGTGCAATAATTGTTATAAATATGCCCTTATATAACACATGTTAATTAACACTGCAATTTAACACTGCAAAATATGCTCTTATATAACACATGCTAATCAGTACTGGAGTTTAACATTACAATGAATGTTATCAATATGCCCTTATATAAGACATATGCTCAGCACTTCAGTTTAACACTGCAATGAATGTTATAAACATGCCATTACATAACACATATGTTAATCAGCACTGCAATTTAATGCAAGTGCAGTGCTCAGATTGAAAATTTGATGTTGTGGAATATTTTTATATTTTGGAAAAATATCACTTTTTGTTGGCATATTGTCACCATGCATTTAAGGGGAGGGGTATGTAAGTATGGAAGGGGCAAGATAGTGTTAGGCTTGTCCAGCCATCCAGTACATCAGTATACATTTATGTACAAACATACATATCTACCTTCCTACTTACCTATCCATACACCCATGCACATAGAGCTCTTTTTTTGGTTTTAGATTTTGATACAGTATGAAATAATTTGTGTGCAACTGGAATCATAGCTTTCAGTGAATTATCTTGTAACTTGGCATAATATTGACACAAAGTCCACATGTGCATATCATTCTATCATCATGTGTTATGCATTTTCCAAAAGTTACTTCCCTTTTTGGTGCTAAATAAATATACTCTATGTGGTAAGTTTTGTTAGTGCAACTAGTCTTACAGCTTTTGGTTAATGGCTCTGAAATTTGGTAGACTTTATTGACATTAGGTCAACATGCATATATCACTCAATGGTCATATTCTGATGTGGTTTTGTAGAGTTATGCCCCCTTTTGTTTTACCTGTAGATACCACTGACTCTTTCTTTTTTATCCATTAAATATTGTTTTGCATGATCCTATACATAAGCATGCATTTTGCGAGTGTTATTGCTTTTTCTGCTTATACCCTTGTTACAAGAGTGTGTGGGCATCCATGTCCTATTTACACATTTGTGTTTGAGTTAGTGTTAACATAATGAAGCACAACTCTTTTTTACCATTTTAACACTTTAAATACATACAGACTTTGAACACTTTGGATGTGATTTGCTGTTTGTTGATGGGCCAGGGAAAATTGGGTGGTGTTGGAGTGGTGGTTGTTAGAATGATGTTAATGTGAGAAGAGAAGGAAATAATGGATGTACATTGTGAAGTCTATTTGCTGATTGCAGAGTCTTTTTGCAGAATGAACCCCTCATCCAAGCATTTGTGAAGGATGAGGGGCATTATTAGAGTAAAGCCGGAGGCTGAGCATGTATACATAGCATGTTACTCTGTCATTGGTGGAAACAGGCGCTCTTTAAAGAAAAGGAAACTTTTTTATCAGTCACATGATGTGTCACCTGAAGTACCCTATATAAACAAGCCACCCTCACAAGGTATCTCATAGTTTAAAGTGAAGTGTTTTGTTGTCTATATAATACAGGGAGGGAAAACCCCAATTTGCAACAAAGAATGGGTGGGTGTATACATGCTCAGCCTCCGGCTTTACTCCAATAATGCCCCTCATCCTTCACAAATGCTTGGATGAGGGGTTCATTATTTTCTGTAAATCCTTCAGCCTCACATGTATACATAGCATCTTTAAAGACTGACAAAAAACATCTGCTAAAAACATTAACAGGAAAAACAGAACAGATGTTAACCTGTAAACCATAATTAAACAAAAAATATTATTTATATGATGTTAATAACTGCATCAGCAAAACCCTTACTATTAGCCTGAATATCCCTTAAATAAAATTTATGAAAAGTCTTTACTTACGTCTAATCCACCATTTTTAATATATTGTGTAAGGACCAGCCTTGTCTGAAAGCAGCTGATGCTGCAGCAGTTCTGTATGAACGAGCTTTGAATTTAGACGTATCAATTCCTGATTGTTCTAAAACCATTTTTAACCATCTTGCAATAGTACTACATGTCACGGCTCTATAGGAACAATATGATACCAGAACTTGAGTAGATTGCTGAAGATTGTTAGTCCTGTCAAGATAATGTGACAAAGTATGCATAGCACAAAGCTTCTCATCCTTGCAATGTGGGAGTCCGTCCAGGAAATTCTTACATTGTCTTGAAGTTTTCAACAAATCTGAAAAACTGAATACAATGTTATCTGCCATACAAGTCATGTTATGTAAATTCAAACATTTTAGAGTTTGTGCTCTTGGAGCTGTAGATAAAGCAATAAGAGCAACCAGCTTCATTGTTAATAACCTTAAAGATATAGTTTCCAAAGGAAAAAGAGTATACAGGTATTTTAATACCAGGTTTACATCCCAAGTGTCAACATATCTTGGTTTTGGTGGACTTTTGTTAAATAGTCCCGTCAAATATCTATTAATCAACAAAGGGTTGAGGCACCATGCATTATCAAACATTCTCAAAGTAGTAAGTAACATTGCCTTGTGAGTATTGACGACACTACAAGACTTACCTTCATTTGCCAAAGAATCTAAGTATGAAATAACTGTTACTTCAGAGACACAAAAGGGTTTAATTTCCCTGATCTTACACCTGGTCTCCATGAATTGTTAATGAGGTCCACAGCTGTTGTTGGAAGTCCTTGGTTTTGGACCAATCTCCTGATACAGTTACTGCTATTAAAAATAGGGTCTTCCCTAGAGGATGTGTTTTACCATTGTGTGGACGAGTCAGTATATTTTTATGCCTTGGAAGTCTAATTGGAAGAGAAATTAAACATGACAAGAGTAAAGGAAAAAACAGGATTGTGATGTCCAATGTGGAACAATTAAGAGTGCTTTACTAACATTATCAGCAATATATGTATTCAATATAATCCCAACAAAATTAAAAGGAGGAAAAATATATGGGATTAAATCATACCAGGAGAAAGAAGAAGCATCAATTTCAAAAGCACCTGGTTCTGGAAACCATGAAATGAACTTCTTTAACTGACAGTTTAATCTAGATGCAAAAAGATCTATGTCTGGAACAAAAGTCTGTGCACACAATCCTTGAAAAATTTCTTTCTTTAGCATCCATTCATTGTAGTCAGAAAAGTTCCTGGACAGATAATCTGCCTGTATATTATGTTTGCTAGCAATATGGACTGCAGATAGGAATATTTCCCTTTCCAACACCATTCCCAAATCTGTCTGGCTAGCTGATCCAATTGAATTGATGCCATTCCACCCATATTACTAATATACAAGATAGCACATATGTAGTCAGACTGAATCTCAATATGGACATTTCTGTGATCTACATGAAAAACTTGAAAGGCATAAGAAATTGCTAACAACTCTAGATAATTTGTGGAAAAAATGGTCTCACTCTTTTTCCATCTACCAGAGATTGATCTATTTGAATCAAGTTCATAAGCTCCCTGACCTGAGACTGATGCATCAGTTTGAATAGTAAAAGCAATCTTGTCTTGTCTGATAGATTTCCCATTCTTGTCTGCAACATTTAGATACCACCGTTTAAGTTCCTGGATACTTTGTGGAGATAATTGTATTGTACTATCAAAATTTTTGTTTTCACTAAGGCCTTTTATTTTATCATGTTCCAAATACCTGTAGTGCATTGGGGCTTCCAGGATTGCATAAAAGTCATTAATAAGCATACCAATAAAGGATGCCAACTCTCGTACTCTAACATACCTTCTATCAATAAGCTTTTTGGCAAAAACATGGATGTTTTCCACTTTCTCTGCAGCAAGGAAAACCTTAAACTGTACAGACTCTAACACAAAACCAAAAAGGTAATTCACTGAAATGGAATAAGCACTGATTTTTCAAGACTGATAGTGAAACCAAGAGATTTAATGTCTCGATCATAGTCCATGTGTTTTGCAAGGAAATGTGACTATTACCGTCCAAATTCAACGAGTCATCAATATAATAGGAACACCTAATGCAGTGCTGCCAAAACCAAGCATAGATGGGTTTTAGGATCTTAGTGAAAACTCTTGCAGCAGAGGAAAGCCCAAAAGGTAAACATACAAACTGAAAAAGTTGACCGTTCCAAATAAACTTTAGAAACTTCTGATAATCTCTATGTATTGGAATACTAAAATAAGCATCCTTTAGATCGATAGAAGTAGTCATTTTTCTGGATGAGATCTAAAACAATTTGAAATGCTTCTTGCTTAAAATGATTATAATGAACAAATTTATTCAACTGTTTCAGGTTAATAACTGGCCAAAATTTTCTGTTAGGTTTGGGAACAATAAAAATGTTCAAAAGAAATTGATTACTCTCACATGTGGATGGAACTATAGCTCCTTCTGTAGAAGTTCAGTGATTTCATTGGATATAATGGTTCTCTACTCATCTGAAACTGTTTACAAAATCCACAGATCACGAGTAAACTTATTCCATATAGCAATGCAGTATTTAAGTTTTACCACAGAACTTACCTCTATAGATTTTGATTTGTGGGCTCATTTGGGGGACTAGTATAGGCAGGTCTCTTTCCTCTATTGGAATTTTGGTAATGATACCTGTACGTATTTTGAGCACTATAAGGTTGAAATCGAAATCTTGCCCTCTGATTGAAATCAGGACCTCGTTTGGGTCCACTGCCTCTAGCACCACGGCCTCTATTGAAACCTCTGTGAATCTGGGCAAAATCTTTTCTTTCGCAAGCGGAAACCCAGTGTCACATTTTTTAACTTCCTTGGCCACATTATTCCCAAAGATCATGAAAGTTATGGGGGTATGCATATTACAAAGATTGGAATATTTCCTTTTCAAATGTGGTCGAATCATATACCTCCTTCTGAGGGAGACATGATATTGCAACCTGACCCATAAGGGTAATAGCATCTGAAATTAGGGTCTTTGCTTTTTCATTACTGGCAATCTGAGACTTTATTAATTCTGCTTATTGGACAACTGGCATAATGCCTGCAGCAACAAAATTTTGTATACCCCTAAAGGCATTGTCATGAGAGTGAACTCCCTTTGCTAAGGTCATTCCATATTTCTTGATTGACAAGCGGGGGACCCAGCTTATCATAGTTTTCTGAGATCTTGTACTGCTGTACAATTTCATCTGTTGCACATAAAGAAATGCATGCAGTATTAATCAGCTCTGCTAAGGATTTAGGTATTGGCTCTCCTGTTTGGGGAGTTTTCAGTGTGGGTAACTGGCACATATTATCAGCATTGCTAGTAGAAATACAGTTGTACTCAGGCTGCAAGCATCAAACAATGCCCCATTTATTTTTATCCTCAAAGAAATTTGATTGAGTGGTCTACTTGCATCACCCTCTGCTGTGGTAACATCAACATCGCTATATGGCCCTTCATTTTCAACTTTTACATGTAATTCAGGTAAGCGTTCACCAAAAAGGGCATCAATTTCATTGTCATCTGCCATAACAGGCTGCATTTCATTTAGACCCAATTTTTCTTCAAAAGCTCAATATCTGTTTCCGACAAGTTATTTCTGTCTATGAGACTGGATGTCCTTGACTGTCCGACAATTTTTGCTTGTTTGGTCGCCATAACAGGCTTGCATTTTGCCACTTTCTGTACTATAGTCACAACAGACTTCAATTGTTTCTCTCAATTTTTCTGTTTTTGTGGCTTCATAACTCCTCTCTCTTTTGAGGAACTTGCCTCAACTGCGCAAAAGGCTGCAATAAATATCCTCGGGCCCGAAACCCGAAAATTCAGAGTCGGCTTTGAGGTTGGTAATTGAGAGGACTTTGTCCTCTTCAGTAGCCATTACAAATAAACAAAAGGAAAATATGACAAATAACACGTATAGCTTGGACTACGTCCTAAGCTGGCTACAACAATGCCTAACTACATGCCTATTATTATACTTACCACTCCGCTACAGCGTCAGAATAATTATGAGATACCTCATGCGGGTGGCTTGTTTATATAGGATACTTCAGGTGACACATCATGTGACTGATAAAAAAGTTTTCTTTTCTTTGAAGAGCACCTGTTTCCGCCAATGACAGAGTAACATGCTATGTATACATGTGAGGCTGAAGGCTTTATGAAAAAAATGTCCAGTTTACCTATTAATTGAACATATCATGCAATATATATTTAACAGAATTGTCATTAAGAGTGCTTACTAATTTTTAAAGTATTCCTAAATATAGGAAGATCATAAAGACATTTGTCAATTAAGTTTTAATTTTCCCAAATATATCTTATAAGTTTGTTTCTTTCTTTGGTAGCCTGGCCACCTGTTCTATGTCAGAGGGAGAATTGTGTCAATTCTGGTAATTGCCAAGCAGTGAAGGTATGTTTCAGTTATTTAACTTACAGGTATTTACAACTGTAAGACCAATATGCTGCCTCACATAGAGAGAGAGAGAAAGAGCACTTAATTTACTCTGTAGTATAGACTATTACTCTGTGGTATAGATATTTACTCTGTGGTATAGATATTTATTCTGTGGTATAGATATATACTCTGTAGAATAGATATTTACTCTGTGATGGAGATATTTAATCAGTGGTATAGATATTTACACACTGTAATATAGATATTTAATCTGTAGTATGGATATTTACACCGTAATTTAGATATTTACTCTGTAGTATGGATTTTTGCACCATAATTTAGATATTTACTCTGTAGTATGGATATTTACATCGTAATATAGATATTTACTCTGTAGTGTAGATATTTACACTGTAATATAGATATTTACTCTGTAGTATGGATATTTACATCGTAATATAGATATTTACTCTGTAGTATAGATATTTACACTGTAATATAGATATTTATTATCTAATATACATATTTACACCATAATATAGATATCTGGCCCTCTCTGTGTGGTGGCGGTTGGAGCCCAAAATTTCAAGCACTTGAGCTTCGTTATGTATGTAAAGTAAGGCTAAAGAATGTAGGAAGTGTGCATAGAGAAGCTGTGCCATTAGAGCAGTAACTTTGATAGGCATTTGTATACCTTTTGACTTGAATTATGTTTTATATATATATATATATATATATATATATATATATATATATATATATATATATATATATATATATAATCTATACTGAAGTCACTAGAAGTGGCCTGCAGCAACAATCATGGAGTATGTTATTATTTCTTCCCTAATTCTGAACTCCAACAATGCTCACCTTGCAGTGGCATTCTTGATTCAATTATCTGTCTCTTCAGTCTTGCTGTCGCTCGGGCTAGAAACAAACACCTAACCATAAAACTACTTACGCTTGCGTAAGTACATTTCTGGGTGGTGTAATGAGGTTGGGTCTAATTTTTACCTTACTCTGTTATGATAATGAGCTGAGCCCAATAGGGCCAACTGAATTGCCCCGTAGCGGTCACATAGGTTTTATTGGCCAGTCAGTGTCAGGGTTTGCAACTGCGCACAGATAAGTGAATTGTAAGTAGCGTCACTTTCAGCTGAACTACAGAGGAGCAGAGACGCAATCCTTGTTTGGAAAAAATAATTTTGTGGAATTTAAGTCCCACCTCCACCCCTACACAGCCTCATTTAAATTTAAATAATAATTACAGGTATTTCTATCTTTGTGTGCATATGGATATCAATATTACATAGAAATATATTGGATTGTAATGCATTCATATAGATATCAATATTACATAGAGATATATTGGATTGTAATGCATTCATATGGATATCAATATGACATAGAGATATATTGTATTGTAATGCATTCATATGGATATCAATATGACATAGAGATATATTGTATTGTAATGCATTCATATGGATATCAATATGACATAGAGATATATTGGATTGTAATGCATTCATATGGATATCAATATGACATAGAGATATATTGTATTGTAATGCATTCATATGGATATCAATATGACATAGAGATATATTGTATTGTAATGCATTCATTTTCATGATGTGAATATGCATATAGATATGGAGAGAGAGATGGCTAGGGTGGTATTGTAATGCATCGAATTTCATGAACAATGCTGAATTTTGTTACTGTCGATCAGTGTAATCTCCTGGCTGAATAGTCAATCGCTCTTCCTCATTGTGTATTTCATTATTGATCTTTCATATAGATATTTATATTGTGCTCATGAATGGTTTAACTATGTCTATAATTACATGTATTTCTGTCTTTGTGTGCATATCATGAACAATGCTGAATTTTGTTACTATTGATTAATGTAATCTCCAGGCTGAATAGTCAGTCATTCTTCATCTTGTGTATTTCATTATTGTTCTTTCATAGTAGTAGTTATATTGTGGTCATGCATGGTTTCACTATGTCTTGGCAGTCGGAGCCCAAAATTTCAAGCACTTGAGCTTCATTATGTATGTAAAGTAAGGCTGAAGAATGTACTGTATTTTATGTAATTTTTCGTACACGAAAAAATAATTATTAATTTCAGTGTACGAAAAATTATATGTAAAAAAAAAAATTATCATTTGGTGGTGCTGACCGTGTACAGAAAATAAAGGATCGTACCAAAACAAGTTCTACAGTAAACATGCTACTCGACAACCTAACGGTACAAACGTACAAAGTAAACGTATATTTTCTGTCTCATAAATCAAAAGTACTGTTGTTACACGAGAGAGAGAGAGAGAGAGAGAGAGAGAGAGAGAGAGAGAGAGAGAGAGAGAGAGAGAGAGAGAGAATTATGTTTCAGTGTGCAAGCTCATCTGCATTTAGAACATATGTAGCTGTTATGTTGTGTATTATTGGCAAAATGATCAAGATGGTTTGAACATGTATAAGTTGTGGGTATTATTTATTGGTAAATTGTACGCAACGATACAACCCCACATCGTCAAGAAATTAAGTGCAAGTTGTATTTTTACCGCAACAATAATCTCATTATCAAATTGCAATAAAAAATAAAGAACTTGAAATCAGCTTTTAAGTTAATGCGCATGAGTGCGCACACGCGCGCGTGTGTGTGTGTGTGCACGTGCGCCAGAGAGATCAATCAAACAAAATTTTTTCAGTGTACAAGACTGTATTTATTCAGTATATTTTTTATTTGTAGCTTTTGCAAAGAGAAAAAAAGACTATTTTCAGTTACCTGATGAGTGGGATAACCCTCCTGTATTACGACCCTACTATATTCCATTAGGAATAAACACCGCTAGGCCTAAATCAACAGTTCATTCTTGTTTTAATTACGATATACATTGTCACATCAACCACATGGCTATACAGTGTTATTTACACGGTAATTAAACATGCTTAGCGCTTTGGTTGCGCTAGTTGAAACCAGATTGAGGGCAAGAATCGACTGAAGGGGTCAAATCAGCGAGGCTGCCAGTAGGGAAATGAGGCTTGCTTTAGGGAAATGAAAGTCTGTCAATGTGCTGTTGAAGCCGTTGTCCATATAGCAGATGTTATAAGGACAAGCGATCTTATGCATTACTTGTTATTCAAACTCGCCAATAAAGATAATAGTTTGGTATATCATAGAATAGATTTGCAATAAAATGTTAATTATATCCAAGTCAAAACAGAACAAGCACTTAAAAGATAGTATATGTATACATACTAATCGATTTAACAGAGTCCGTGACTTTCAAATTTACGATGGGAAATGACAAGGTTTTTATATTTTTATGTTTGTATGACTAATGAAACAATAAGACTAGTTGACCAATGGTCTGTGGTCTTCAGCATGTATTTTTGTTGAATAAGACAACATCAAATGGCTTCCGAACTCGTTTTAAAATGCACATGGTGTTTTGTTACAGTGACGGACTTAATAAGGAGAACTAATTAACGATAATATTTAAAGGTATGGTCTGTGAAGTCCTTTGTTCATTTGTTAATAAACACCAGTAGATATTGTAATGACAATAAGAGTTTATGCACATGGGTGCCCGCAGGATCTTTTGCAAAAGTGGGGGGGGGATCAGTCAGTAACGGCCGGGAGAGTTAGTATAGTAAGCAGTCTGAAACTAAAGCTAATATTTACTAAGCGTTTTGAACAGAATCTTGTGACATATTTTCAGCTTCATTTGCATGATTAAACTTGTCAGAATATATTGCAGTATGATTTCCAGGGGGTCATGTGACCCCCCTTGACCTATACTGTGGGTGCCCATGCCTATGCATCAATCATTATATTTTCTCACCAACAGTTAATCTTTAATTTTTGTAAAAACAAAATGGGAATATGGTATTTTCGATCTTTTTTGCAAACGTAAATCTTCTTAGTGGAAATTTTATGTCCGATAATTCAATGAATTTTTCAAATAATACAAAGTGATATGTATGAAAAATTATGATACATTTAAATAATTATTATTTTGATAACTGGATTGTGTATGAAAAATTAAAGGGTACGAAAAAATACATAAAATACGGTAGGAAGTGTGCATAGAGAAGCTATGCCATTAGAGCAGTAACTTTGATAGGCATTTGTATACCTTTTGACTTGAATTATGTTTTATTTATATATATATATATATATAATCTATACTGGGAATTATCCACTTGATAACATGTAAAAAATACTCAAGTGATAAGTATGCACTTGATAACTTGTAATAATAGTCAAGTGATCTATGATGAACTTGATAACTGGTAGAGTCAAGTGGAAATATCCACTTGATAACTTGTAAAAATAGTCAAGTGATAAGTATCCACTTGATAACTTGTAATAATAGTCAAGTGATCTATGATGAACTTGATAACTGGTAGAGTCAAATAAAATTATCCACTTGATAACTTGTAATAATAGCATGTAGAGTCATGGTATAGCACAAACTCAAGAAAGATAGAGTCAAGTGATGTACAATGAACTTGAAAACTGCCAGTCACACGGCCCCCGCCCCCCACGACAACCTGACACAACAGCAAGCAGAATTGTATTTGCAGACAAAGTCCAAACATATAGAAGCAATAGATGTACACTGAACATGAAAACTGGTAGTGAAGTGGAAATAGTTGGATAAACTTGGCGACTTGTAATTCCAGCCTGCAGAGTGTAGCTAAAATGTACGTACTGTAGAACTGAAGAGCCAGACAAAGAAAACAAAGGGAAGACATGTCAAACTTCATCCATTTCTCCACTGTTCTTCCTCCAACACTGTGCAACTTACCGAAGTGATGTTTTTCAAATTAAAATGTAAGGCAAGACAATCGTCTGTGCCAGAGGCAAGATACCGTGATAGCCATTTACAAATAGAATGGCCCACAATTAGAGCAAGAGGCATATTGGAATTAGTAGTGAAAATCAAATGTGTAAAAAGAAATTTTTACTCACATTACAAATACCACAAAAGATTTGAAGTACAGTACCAACTAGTATGGCAAATCTTGAAAGTCTACTGTGGGACTTAAATTCCACAAAATTATTTTTTCAAAACAAGAATTGCGTCTCTGCTCCTCTGCAGTTCAGCTGAAAGTGACGCTACTTACAATTCACTTATCTGTGCGCAGTTGCAAGCCCCGACACTGATTGGCCAATAAAACCCATGTGACCGCTACGGGGCAATTCAGTTGGCCCTATCGGGCTCAGCTCATTATCATAACAGAGTATGGTAAAAATTAGACCCAACCTCATTACATCACCCATAAATGTACTTACACAAGTGTAAGTAGTTATTTGCTATGTGATATAGATATTTACTCTATAGTATCAGTGTTGTATACATTTGCTTTCACTTATTCCATATGCAAGGGTATATGGTCATCCATGTATGATCATTGGTTTATGATTGGATATTTGACTTCTTACACTATAAAGATCACTTCAATACCAACAGTGGTAGGATGTATTACCATATATATTCACTTATAAAATCACCATCAACAAAACTACACCACCCAGATCAGCTGTCACATTATGTACTGCACATCTGGGTCTGTGCAGTTTGTTAGGCATAATCAGTATAACAAACAACATAGACCCTAATCTGTGTTGTATATCTATATTTTTTGTAACTCCAGGTACATGATTTTAACTATAATGTGTAATTTTTATTCATGGCTGTAAACTGTAGTGATTACCTGTATCTCTATTTCATATGTGCATAGGGTCTGTTTTAAGATATTAACCCTTTACCTCATGGAAGCTCCATTGGATGCCTCTACCCCATTTTCATGTAAGCACCTTTGGATGCCTCTACTCCATTCTCATGGAAGTGCCTTTTGGATGCCTCTGCCCCATTCTTATGGAAGCGCCTTTTGACGCCTCTACCCCATTCTCATGGATGCACCTTTGGACGCCTCTACCACATTAGCATGGAAGTGAGTTTTGACACCTCTATACCATTCTCATGGAAGCATGTTTGGACACCCACTGTAAACATCAGCCATTTTCAGCTGGTTTTCATAGCACTACCTTTGGGGACCCCCCCCCCCCCATTTGACACTACATTCATTGATGTGAATGACCATTATGTCAGATCACATGGTCCCTGTTTAAGCTCCAGTCATAATCTGCTATTTAAAGTATGTGGGTAGGATTTTCCACTCTCTAAAATGGAGGCTGAGGATTTTGTTCAGTACTTTCTGGAGTTTGCATGATTAGAATCATGGCTATTAAAGCTTCAGTAACATAGGTAAAGGCCCTGATGTTGATATATAATCACAGAGTTTTTATAATTTATTAAATTCAGGTGATTTAGTGATGTAGATGTAGACAAAGAACTGGTAAATTTTGAGTATGAGAAATGGCAGCTACAGTTGATCACATGGCTTCACTGGTTTGACAGTGAATGATTTTAAAGCACATAAAAAATTCTTCCTGAAAAATAATTATACAACTATAATGATCAGATTTGATTCTTTAATCTTTCTGTATATAACAGATGTGTATCAAAAATGTAAAATTGTCAAAATTGATGTTGAATGTAACATCTACTACACTGCTGTAACAGTTAACTGGCAGGCCTATGTGTATGGAGCCACATAGGTAACACGTGTTCTGTTTATAGTGCACTGCACTGTGTAACTTTGGCACATTTAAATCAACTGCATACAAAGCCATACTTTCTATGAAGTAAAGAGTTAAAGAAAGTAAAATTGTACTAGATCTATAAATAGATACTTGAATACATCTTGATAGTTACTAATAATGGAATTATTAGTAAATATGTTTACAAGATTGGGCTTTTTCCTATTGGTCAGATTGGTCAGGTGGTATCATAGGATTAAGTTAGCTCCTATTAGATGAGTTAGGTCACATGAATAGGTATTTTAAAATATTAGATTTAGTAATAAGATCTGTGATGTGGGGTTTATTGCGACATATAGTCATAATAGACTCTTGAAGGTATATATAAGGAGAGAAATGAGTGATCAGATTCATTCCTATTTTGGAGTCATTCTTATTTCTTGTGTTCCTGTTGTAAATTCAAGTCCGCAGATATGTTTTATGTTGTACTTTGATATTATTTGAGTGGAAAAACATTTTGTTTGGACTATTCAGTGGACATAGAAAATGCTCAGTTTTTGGACAATAATATTATTCTGAAACTATTGTGAACTATTCAAAGGAGTTCTGGACAATGCCATTTTGACAATATCTTGGATGACCAGTACATTTCTGGTTCTGAAGTTTATACTGAACTTTTCATTATTTTGGACTTCAACATAACTCGTTAACGATTATTTTGGATTCACTTCATAATACTGAAAGTTGCTTTCACATTTTCATTTATAACTTTGATAATTAAATTATTTGTTAAGTTTTACAAAACTTGCTGGTTTTCCTTCCTTCTGTTATGTTGTATATAACCATCGAGTTGTAACAAATTAGTGAAGGCAGATTGGGGTCTATGTTGTTTACAGTCAGACTTGTCTTACAGCAAGTATATACTGTAATTGTAAGAACTTGAATCAGTGTTTAGATGAGTTAAAACTGGGTCTGGCAAAAGAAAGTCATTAAAAAATTTAGGTTATGAAGTGTAACTTTTTCCTTACCAAAACGGAATATGAAACAATTATGAATGATCAGCATTGTATGGGATATCAGCTATCAGACAATGCAGCTTCCAATTGATCTCTATTCTCCTTCCCAATAGTACAGTTATACATTATAAAATCAGTACATGCTGGTTTAGTGTAGGGACCACACATTTTGACCAAGATAAAGAGTAAAACAACTGGCCACCATTGGCATTAAAACCAGTTTGCCAAGGTCCATTTTCTCAAGTCTGACTGCACATCTGTTCTTCAGATTAGATTTCTGCCCTATATTGAAGTAAGCATTGATCCAATGGAAACAGTAGGATTTCATCTTAGGATTTTCACAAAGGATTTTAGTTGTACAATAACTTTATCATAGTTGCAGGGAAAACATGTTCACTGAACCATTTTTTAATTAGTATTCATAAATTTTTCAGATCCAGTTAGATTAATTTGTTGACATTAAAAGTATTTCTTTTTTTTCCTGAAATTTAATTTTCACCGACAGCATTAGAGTAACAAATCAGATTTTCTTCACTGCAGATGTGTTTGAACCCTGCTCTGGCTATCCATTCTCGGGACAAACCTCCACCCCTGTATATCTGCAGTGACTGTGCTGATGTGCTGAGAAAAGACCACAGTGAATATATGATGGATATTTTACTGCCCATGTCTCATGTCTCAACAATATGTGAGAATAAGGTAAGAGCAAAAAGGAATTTTGTTTATTGTTATAGAAAAATAGGACTATGCTGTTAAGAACACAGTTTCTACAGTTTAAACTAAAAATGTTTCATTAGTCTTTGTTCAGTAAAATATAACAGAGAATTATTTGTAAGACAAAATTATATCATATTAATAGATAATGTATTCCCTTTTCTCTGTTTCTGATGTAAATTCATTAACTGTAACAGAGTTAAGCTTAGTAGCTAATTTGTTTGCCAAGTTTTTCCAGTGTTTATTATTTTAATTTATCAACATATTTTGTGTAGTCTTACAAACCATTTTATCAGGTTTGAGTCTGTATTTAAGGCAGAAGGCTACTCAAACTATTTAGATCTAGAAATTCTTTGTTTTTAAATAAATTGGCAACTGGACTGTAGTCAATACTGACACATCATATAAGTCAAGTCAAAGTGCAGACAACAAAGATCCAGATCTTCCTTAGCATAATGTGCCTACAGATCACAGCCTATATTGTTTTTTCTACCGATTGATCCTAACAAAGTGCACAGATGCAGATCTGCCAGCACATTATGTGATAGCAGATATGGGTCTGTACAGTTGGCAGTTGGACTCATCTTGTAAGCAAGTAAATACATTAGGTCAGAATATTTTTAAAGTTTGCCAGGTATACATTTTCCAAAAAGTTAGTTTTATTTGAAAAGGAACCAGCTTAGTAAACAGTGTTACAGATTGCTAAATCTGATTGCAGGGTAAAAATCTTTTGTGTCTGAGTGATACGTTAGTCTGAAAACCCTGCTTGCTTTAGACCATTTTGTAGTATGTTGTGAAATGATTTGCGTAATTAAATTCATGTTTAACAGAGGTAAATATTCAGTTTATTAAATTATTTATTTGTGTTATCAGTTTCTGTCAACAATAATAAGGTTGAAAATTTTTTTTATTTTATTATTGCTGTTAAACTTTCCATCTAAACAATGTCATCTATTTATGAGTATAATTTTACTTTAAGGACATAATGTATAAAATGTTAAATAATATTTTGTTGACTATTTTATTCATATTTCAGAATTGTAAATCTAAAAATAACACAACATTGTCAACATGCTTCTCCATTGAGTGTGCTAGTTTTAATGGCAATCGTCCCATTCGCTACTGTCAAAGTTGTCATGAGGCCCATCATACCGGTCAGCAGGGTGTAAGGCATGTGTATCACCTTAGCATTCCAGTGATTTGGTCATGCACACCTGAGATGCAGAGATACCTCATGGATGCTATTATCAGGTATAATTACTTTGCTTACAATGTTTCTCTCATTCCTTACTTATAAAACAATTCCCTCATAGCTTAAAAGTACTGAACTCAGAGTCCTTCAGTAAGTTTTATATTTTCATGAAAGGCATTTGTTTTAGTGATGAATAAAAACTGTTTGATTTTGGAACTTGTCTTATCCATCATGACTCATTTGAATTTTATTTGTCATTTTTGTGTTGCTTGTACAAAGACAATTTTAATGGAATTCCAGTTGAAACTGGCTTTGTGGTGTCATGATTGTTAGACTAGTTCTGCCAGTTAAGTTTTCTGTCTCTCATACATTGTCTACAGCGTATGAACTTTGTTATTAAAATTAGATTTTGTCATATGATTCACACGTTTTATGATTTCATACTTCACACATATGAATGTAAAAAATTTTAAAATGTCAAATAATAAATAAAATTGCAGATTCTTTTACATGTATCTTTCTTTGAACATCTCTGCTGTCGACTTAAAACTGAGATTATTTGTTACTTGTGATCAAATGTTACAGCTTACTAAAAGAGGCACAGCCATTAGAGTCCAAACGATCATTGGAAATGGGTGAGGAGCTACGTCATCGCATTGGTGAAGAAGATGATATGTTTGAAGTGGAGGAGGCAGGAGAGCGAAAGTTGTTGAGTCGCTACGGAATTTGGTTGTTGGTGGAGCTATGTAAACCAAAGGATGATATCCCTATTGTGAGTAAAGTGGCATCATGGTCACTTGGGAGTTTGCTTTAGAGACTAGTTTTGTCATATCTGCTATGCTTTGGTGGATGAATTTGTTTTATTTGATTTTGTTGCCTGCATTAGTTGATAGCAAACATACTGTCAGTATCAATTTCTTACAGAATTAAAGATGGCTGTGGTAGTGGCATCATTGTTGGCAGTGTTCACAGTTGAGATGTAGAGATACAGAATCATTTGGAATTGTTTTATGTTTCAGGTCATAGCAAGAATGCCATATTATCAATAGTTTTGAGCTGTCTTATTCTGTGTTTTGATTACCTAAGAAGAGTCATGATGCATGGATTAAAAGCTTTGTAATTCAGACCATATGAGCTTATGCAGTGGGCATTCCTCTGTTGTCCCTCCGACATCTGTTACATTAAGTTTGTTACTGCTTCTCCAAAAAAACATTTGCCTCACTTGTATTGACTTGGATGTTGCAGCATTAACATGAAGGGCACCGTGTCTCACTTGACAAATCTAAGTATTGACTTGGATGTTACAGCTGTAACATGATGGACATTATACAGCATTTGAGCAGGAGGAAATAATTTAAGTCAGAAGCTGGGAATTCCTTGTCTCAGTGCCAAACCTTGCATAATGTTATTATTCTCACCCATTTAAAGAGAAGACTATTATCTCTATTCCATCACATCATTGATTTGCCTCAGTTGTAACCATGAAAATTATGTTAGACATTTTGCCATGATGTCATGACACTACCAGGTGTCAGCTAACTTGAGACAATTGGTCCAATACAACAAGATCAAGACCAAGAAGAATAAAGTTTGCAAATCCACCAGATTTCTGTTATTTGTGTCTGAAAAGATATTGGTCTTATGACTGATGGATATAAATTTATATTCTACTTTCCCAATGATAAAATTACATAATTGATTCAAAGGATTCACGAAAATTCAATCTCAGCTACTCCACACAAATCAAAGTACATGTATACATGTGTATTTCCATTACTGTGTAAAACCAAACATGCCCTCAAAAGCATGTGTCATTTTCTTTGATGATAAAGTATTGATCTGTATAAAGTCCACCTTTTAGTACTCAAGCACGTAGCCTCTTTTGTAAGTATTGTTACAATTTCTATTGTAGGAGATACTTGGTCGCTTGCTAGGAATGCTTTTTCAGTGGTTTGATGCTACAGCCTACCTTCCAGATGGTAAGATGGTGTACAGATTATTTTTGAATATTTTAATTTTGTATTTTTTTTAAAGTTATACTGGTCATAGACCAGAAAATCTTCAGCAGTGGCCATTTGTCTGTCATCCATCATCTGGCATCCTGTGTTTGTTTACACCTCCTAAACTGCTTTTTCACTAACACATGATTCTAATGAAAATGATACCATCCTGAAAATCTTGTTATCACTGCTTTTACATGAATGGTGGAATTTGCAAGTGGTATTTCATTAAACCATTTCTTGCAATATTTAATTGGTTCTGAATGGAGGAGTTTTGAAAACCAGATCAATTTGACCTTGAGGTCAAGGCAAAGGTCATTTTTGTACTTCATTGAGCTTATGAACATAGAGACTTGTTCATGTACAAGTGAATTTGACCAGACTTTGTATTTAATTAATTCCAATGAGCAAATTGACAGTCAGCTCTCTGACATTGATTCTCAAGCAAGAGGTCTTAACTTAGGTTTAGCTGTTTTGGCATTCATTATCATAACACAAACAAATGGATTTTATCATTTAACCCAGATTGTGGATCAGTTTGAAAAATAGGATAACTTGGTTTCTTCTGCAAAAATATTAGTTAAAGATTTAAGCAAACTTAACATGTAGTAATATCTTGACATTATGTGAGACCAACTGAGTGATCTCCTATTAAACATGTAGTAATATCTTGACATTATGTGAGACCAACTGAGTGATCTCCTATTAAACATGTAGTAATATCTTGACATTATGTGAGACCAACTGAGTGATCTCCTATTAAACATGTAGTAATATCTTGACATTATGTGAGACCAACTGAGTGATCTCCTATTAAACATGTAGTAATATCTTAACATTATGTGAGACCAACTGAGTGATCTCCTATTAAACATGTAGTAATATCTTGACATTATGTGAGACCAACTGAGTGATCTCCTATTAAACATGATACAAGGTTTAATGTCAAAGGCTATGATAATGAATTTTCTACCACTCATACAGTTATGTTGTGAACATATTGTCTCATATGTAAGAAAATAATTTTGTTACCAGATTTTATATTTTGGAGTTTCTCAGGAATATCAGAATGAGTTTCAGTATGTTGCAATTAAATCTTTTTGCCAGCAGTCTCTTCGAGAGACTGTTGTACACTTTTCCATCCAGTCTTTGTGATATTATTGTGTAGTGATCTGTTCAGAGGTTTGTCTTGAACATTTTAAACTGCAGCTTTAAATTAGGAGTTGGAATCCTCTCTCTTTTTTACTTAAGAAATGATAAAATCTTGTGGTTTATAGTAAATGAAACAATTAATAGGAAATATATTTATTAATAGTGAAATGAAAGGTATCCTTAGAATCAGTTACAATATTAAATTCACTTATGGTTAAATGACTTACAGCAAGCAAAAATGAAGAATTTTGTAATCATGTTGACCTATTATTCATAATGAATACTAAAATATTTCTTATTTATATAATTACTCATCTATATATTTCAGACAATGTTGGAAATGCCCTTGAACGACTCAAATCAGAAGTAAGTTATTCCACAATGGGACCTAACAAAATCATTTGAGTGATGCCAAGTATTTGAGTAATTGATGTTTGAATGATTGAAGTTAAACTGTCTTGCATTATCGTATTAATGTATTGTCACAAGACCTGATATGTAAACTTAAAAATTATTGAAATCTCATGTAATGCATTCCATCTAATTCACTTATAAGTCAGTTCAAACTGTAAATTACACAGACCCCAATCTGCCATCACATAATGTACCAGCAGATTAGGGTCTGTGTTGTTTTTTCCTAAAAGCTGCCTAGACTCAGATCTGTTGGTCCATTATACAACAGCAGATGTGGGTCTATGCAGCTTGTAGTTGTACCTGACTTAAAATTGAGTATATACATAAATTCTCAGAATCTTAATTGAAGATCTCTTTAATGTGTAGCATGTCCCTGATGTTTCAACTCTAATTTAGTACATCATCTTTATGTGTAATCATCATGACTTTTTAATAGTGGAAGTAAAGTGGTACTGTTTTCTATACAGTATATCACAAACTGGCTAAAGGAAGTGAACAAAAGCCACTTAGAGGTGATTGTTTCCTGTCTACTGCCCCACCCTGTGGAATACGCAAGGGTTGGAGGATTTTGGTAAGACTACTATTTTCCAATAATATTTTGTGATTGTTTGCTGAACTGACATATTTCACACAGGTGTCTTGTAATTCACATTATTTTTTTACACCTTTTAATGTTACATATAAGTTTCTTTTGTCTTTTAGAATAATATTAATATAATACAAACTAGTGTCCTTCCTTGAGAGGTAAATTTGTTGAAATGTTGACAGATATTTACAACATTTCATGTCTTCCAGATTGCAAATCTTTACAAATCATAATGAAATGAACTCCATTATTATAAGTCAGTTAGTACATTTTTTTGTGATGATTCTCTACACTTGAGCGTTGTGTTATGGAAATCAAAGCCCTTTGTAAGTGAAAACAGTGAGAAAAAGAATCAAAACCTAATGAATTAGTTTGTATGTTCTGTTTGAGTAGCAACTTTTTAGTGTAAACTCATTATAAGCTTGTGTAAATTCATCTTGACAACAGTTCACTTAATATACTCAAAGAATTGGATTTCCTATGTTGATGTTAACCCATATATTGTTTTAACCATCCATTTGTTTTTCAAATAGGATTTTTGTTTCACCTGCACAATCATGGTAAGACATAGTATATCCCTTATCCTATGGTGATACCAGTGGCAGAATCAAAATTAGCTTTTTTGAAATCTTATGTTATAGAGATGTGGAGCTGGATACATTGTTCATGATACAGGTTAGACACAAAGTTTATATTCATGCTTGTATTGCAAACATAGAAGTCATGTTGAACATTATGATATCAAAATACATCATACCATGTCATCAAACTTTCTAGTGACAACTGACATAAAAACCAACCTGAAATGAAACAAGAGATGTAATAAGGATCACATATCTACAAGATTTCATCCATCACATGGGTGAGAAATAATCCTCACAGATCATTTATGTTGCTGTTATTGTTATGGTTTAACATTATTTTTCAGCACATGATAGACTATACATGGCAGCCAGTATATTTTGTGGAGGAAGATCCCAAGATCATTTACATTTTAGTTTTAAATTTTGCACACTCACAAATGACCTGATTGTATTTCATTGCTTTTTTTAAAACTCTGCTCTCACATCTCAATACCTCAATTATCTGTTTTAATTGCCTCTGTAGGGACACTTTGGCCACCAGAACAACACAGATCAAGGAGGGCCTTAACTGTTTCTTCTGCCTGGTACCTTATGATATCATCACTTTCCAGGTAAATAATACAGATATCTTGATTTTTACAAAACAAACTGCATGCTTTTTCTGACAGTCATCTATTGATTCTAGCATCCTTTGCTTGACACTTGTGTCATTTGGTCATTTGAGGATCCAGAGGGCATTTGAGTTTATACCCCTACCCAGTTATATATGTACACTTTTCAGCGACCCCACCATTGAAAGTTGGCCATCATAAGAAGTATCAGCAAACTTTACTAACAGTGGAGCCCCAGCATCCAGTATTGGTTGATGTGGGTGCCAGGAACTGAAAACAGTATCAGAAATAGGTCATTTTTCAGGCACTGTGGTTGGGATTCATTGTTCTACGAACACACTTCTAGTTATATTTTGCATGCTGCTAAAGTCTTGATTCCCATCTTGTTGCATTATCTAATCATGGTCAGACTTGATGGTGGTGAAATTCTTATTTTATTTTGATGCCATGAAGTTTTCTGTCAAACAAAGCCACACAGAATAATATTTTAAGAGTTTCTGCATCAATTAGAAGGCATGTAGAATAGGGTAATAATCTTGTAATTAGATTTGTGGGAAAAGAATGGTGATTAAAACTGTCAGTCAGAAAATTTTTAGATGTTAAAAACATGACACTCAGTTGCACTGGCGCTTTGCTTTGCTTTTTATGGATCTGGGATTATGTCATGCCCTATTGGATGGAGACAATAAGGACTGAGGTGCCCACAGAGGAACTGCCATCACTGAGGGTCCTTCTCAGGTCAGTTTGAATTTAGTTTACATCTGAAAATCTCTCTCCCTCTCTGTCTGTCTGTCTCTGTCTGTCTGTCTGTCTATATATATATAAAGAGAGAGAGATCGATCTATGTGTGGGTCTGTCTGCTTGTTTATTTTTACATGTATAACACTGAAATGACTTAAAAATTTGCTTGATGGGTCCCTAGACTGTTCATTATCCATTAACCAAGAGCAGCTAGATTATTATTAATTGTTCAAATTATATATATATATATATATATATATATATGTGTGTGTGTGTGTGTGTGTGTGTGTGATACAATTTTAAATATAGTAATACAGATAAATATCAGTGTTATTCATTAAATCCTGTATAATACACTTTTTATGGCATGATGTTATGATGCAGATAAATATTAGTGTTATTGACTAAATCCTGTTTGATATAATTTGTTATTATAAATATGTAAATAAATATTAGTGTTGCAGAAATCCTGTATAATACAGTTGTTATGACATGATGTTATGATGTAGAAAAATTTTCGTGTTGTGGAATAAATCTGTATAATACAATTTTTATGACATGATGTGATGCAGATAAATATTAGTGTTATGGAATAAATCCTGTGTGATTGCAGTAAAGCCTTTGACATCGACATGTGCCCCCTGCCCTTCATGTTGGACAAGATGTATCACTTTGTGGACATTCGTTTCCAGGACCCCAGTGCTTATGTCCAGGAACAAGCCCTCCAGTGGTTGCAGGTATGTAACTTATATACCATCTATATTTGATTGAGATGCACAGATCCAGATCTTCTGCTGCATAATGCACTGGCAGATATGGGTCAGTGATATTTGTTAGAATTAATCAGTACAATAAACAGCATAGAACCTGATCTGTCATCATATTATCTAATAGCAGAATGGGTCTCTGTTTGCATTGGGACTCAACGTGTATGTGAGTCTATATGGACTTACAAACATTCAGGTACGGCTTCTGTAGCCAGTGCAAATATGTGGTATCATTCTTCCCCAAAAGCATACAAATTCTATTCCATTCCCCTCAGCTTTCAGAAGAAAAAAACAACATCTAAAGACGTTTTGATGTCTTTGGATTTGGTAATTCTAAAAATTACACTTCGCAGGAAACCAAAGAATTTTCATCTCCAAAGAGAAGCTACTCTTAAGACATTGTGCCACTAATGTACAACTTTTGGGTTACAGACTGCAGCCAGTTGAGGAGGTACCCTCTTATCTGTGAAGCCACCCGCTATCAGAATAATCCTCCATAATAATGAACATGCACACATTTTCAAAAGTGTCAAAGAATGGATCAGTTAAAAGGTTATTATGACAGAAGCTAATATTTGTATGATGACCCCATTTATTGTAATTCCCAGTTCATGCAGTTCATGAAAATCCCTACAAATCACAATTTTCAACCCAATAAAGAAAGCAAACAAAATCAGAGATATTTTATATATACAGCAGTGATAATTGCATCCCAGATATTACTCAAGTGAATAAAAAGGTTGGTATTCACTTAAAAACAAATCTAGGATTTTATTTATTTTACTTTATTTTAATGACACTTTCAACACTTTATTACCTATAACACGCAGAGGAAATGACATTTTGTTACCTGTGTTATGCAGAGGAAATGACACTTTGTTACCTATATCCTGCAGAGGAAATGACACTTTGTTACCTGTTACTGCATCCTGTATCATGCAGAGGAAATGACACTTTGTTACCTATATCATGCAGAGGATGTGGGTGCTAAATGCCTTTCCCATTCTTGGCTGGCCTGATGGGTATTGAACATAAGAATGTTGGATTACAAGTCCATTGCTGTACCAACTCATGGACACTCATGTAAACCTGTTTGGTATGAACTAACCATGTGTTGGAAGTATCTGACTGGACACTCATGCAAAACTGTTTGGTACGCACTAATCATGTATTGGAAGTTTATGAATTGACACATGCAAAACTGTTTGGTACAAACTAACCATGTATTGAAAATATGTGAATTTAGGTGGTCAGCTCAGAATTGTTCCGTTCCACAACAGAAGAATAGTTAATTTATTTAATAAAAGAAAAGACACCACCGTATCCCCTCCACCCTCACTTTTAGCATTTAGAGTGCTCTGCATTTGAATATGAAATCCGTGTTGATTGTGTGAAGAAAGTCATTCTTGAAGATGATATTGTAAGAGGTATGAATTAGCAATAGCCTTGACTAAAAGTAGGGAAACAATTCTGATGTCTATCTATATAACTAAGGAAAGATAACTAATATATATTTAAATGTCCTTTTTTGCTGCAAGGGAATTTCTTTTTCATTTATTTTCTGTGAAAGATTAAGTACATAACATTCTAGAGTATCCTAACTTGTCAAGGGACATGACAGTAGTTCGAATGATTTATAGGTTTTATAATCTAGCTCTCAAAATCTTGCAGGAAAATAAATCAGGGAAAGATAGTGGCACCATTACTGCTTTTGTTAGCTCTCCTGGTCAGAGACCAGAAGAGTTTATGGGATGGTCTGTTGTCTGTCATCTGTCATCTATCCATCTGTTAGCACAAGTTTGTTATCATTACTCCTCCTAAACCACTTGGCTGATTGTCATGAAACTTTACACACATTCATCCCATAGTCTTGTTGGTCCTAATTGAAAATGGTGCCAATCTTATGTCCAGTATGACTGCCACAGCCACTGTCTTGAAAATTATGTTACCGCTACTCCTCCTGAATGGATGGTTATATCAACATGGGGTTTTCTTTAAGAGACTTTGTATAATATTTAGTTGGTCCTAAGTAAAATATGATGCTGATCTGACATCCACCACAGCAGCTATCTTAAAAATCTGATTGCTGCTCCTCCAGATTGGATAGTCTTATCGATATGGGGGTTTCATGAAAGAACTCCTTATGATACCTAGCTGGTCCTTGATAAAAATGTTTGCGGTCTGACATTGAATATGACTGCCATGGCAGCCATCTTAAAAACCTTGTTGTTGCAACTCTACTTGAACAGAAAGTCATATTGACATAAGGTTCTCACCTGAAGACTTCATATGTGTCCAGTTGGTCGTAAATGAAAATGATGCCATCTAATATCCAGAATGGCCACCACAGCAGCCATCTTGAAATTCTTGTCATTGCTACTCCTCCTGAATGGAAAGTCCTATCTTGAAAATATTGTTATCTCTACTCAGATGTATGACTATATCAATATGGTGTTTTCACCAATAGAATGCTTATGGTACATAGTTGGTCCTGAATTAAATGGTGCTCATTGTACATCCAATATGTCTGCCACAACAACTGTTTTAAAATTCTTGTTGTCACTACACCTCCTGAATGGATGACCATTATGATGAGTTTTTCACCAAGTCCTGAATCAAAATGGTGCAAAATCATACATCCATTGTGGCTGACACAATGACTGTCAGAAAAATCTTGTTGTCACTACTCCCCCTAGAATAGATCATTATGATAAGGTTTTTTCATGAAAATGATTTCTAATGATTTCTGCTTTGTCCTTAATGAGAATGGTGCCAAGCTGGGATCCAATATGTGTACCACAGATGCTAATTTAAAATTCCCATTATCACTGAAAAATATCAGAGATGATTTCAGCATTCAAGAGTTGAAAGGAAGAAATGGTTTATTTTGAATTCCTAGAAATTCCTGTTGTCCAGTAGAATGTCAGTCCCATCAAGGAACCCTTGTTAAACTTGTATTGACAGTTTTATGTAAATCTTCATTTTTTTCCAGATCCTATCTAAACTGGACATCAATTTGCCTGTTCACGTCTGCTTTTCCATGTTCCATCATGGAATTCACCATTTACAGAAAATAGAGAAAGTTGATCATGGCCCCAGAGACCAAAATGTCTTTGGCAGGACTTCACCTACTGGGGAGTATCCTCCACCCCTTAGCCCGGAGAAGATGAGAGCAGTTACTGTGGAGACATATGAAATCTATGATAGAGAAGCAGACCTGGTTCTTCCATGCTACATTATGATGCTGGATATAATTTTGAAACAGGTTTGGATTTGCAGATCTAACATGTGGTTCAGTCTGATGTTCTGTTGTATATATAATGGTCAGCATGACAGTTGTACACTGTACAGAACTCTCTTAAATGCAGTCATACATGTTATAGTCAACATCACAGTTGTATACTGTACAGAACTCTTTTTGAAATACTGTCATACATGTGATGGTCAACATCACAGTTGTACACTGTAAATAACTCTCTTTAAAATGCAGTCACATATGTAATGGTCAAATCACAGTTGTACACAGTACAGAACTCTCTTCGAAACACTGTTGTATATGTAATTGTCAACATCACAGTTGTACACTGTACAGAACTCACTTTAAAACATTTGAACAAGTAACTGTCAACATCACAGTTGTACACTGGACAGAACTCACTTTAAAACATTTGAACAAGTAACTGTCAACATCACAGTTGTACACTGTACAGAACTCACTTAAAACATTTGTACAAGTAACTGTCAGCATCACAAATGTACACTGTACAAAACACTTTTAAACACAAGCGTAAATGTAATGGTCAACTTCACAGTTGTTTAGTGTACAGAACTCTCTTTAAAATGCAGTTGTATATGTCATGGTCAAATCACAGTTGTACACTGTACAGAAATCTTTAAAATGCTGTTCATTGGAAGCACAGAAAGGACCCATGTTATAAGTGTGTTCACCATATACTGAGACCTGTTGTAACCTGGCTGTCTTGTAATATAATAAATATTTAAAATCAGACTTGTTTATTTACAAGGCTGTGTTAAAATATAATGAATATTATAAATTAAAATATAATGAATATTATAAATGAGACATGTTCTTAGAAGGCTGTTGTAATAGTGCACATATTATAAATGAGACATGTTCTATCAAGGCTGCTGTTATAGTGGACATATTATAAATGAGACATGTTCTATCAAGGCTGTTGTAATAGTGCACATATTCTAAATGAGACATGTTCTATCAAGGCTGCTGTTATAGTGGACATATAAATGAGACATGTTCTATCAAGGCTTTTGTAATAGTGGACATATAAATGAGACATGTTTTTTCAAGGCTGTTGTTATAGTGGATATATTATAAATGAGACATGTTCTTACAAGGCTGTTATAGTGGACATATTATAAATGAGACATGTTCATACAAGGCTGTGTTGTAATAGTGCTTTTAATAAATGGTTCTCATGAACCAAAATCTGAAAGGAAGTAAAATAAGTGGCCATGATAAACAGAATTCAGCAAAATACTAGGTTCACTTTACCTTCTTAAATGGCACTAAAAGCTATTAAAAAGTACATTTTCATGGGTAAACTTATCTCTATCATAAAATGTTACAAGACTGATAGGAGTTAAAATTGGTACCCATCATTATGATCTTACTCACTGAAAGGTAGCAGAGTGTTGTGAAATGGAATTTTAGGCAGAAATATTCCTTTTTGTCATGTAGTAATAAATGCTGGTCATAATATGGAAGATCAGCTTTAAATGGGCTCATTATTATAAATGAAGACATTTGTTCTCCATTGCTCTACAGAAGATCACAAAACAACATAAATTTCCAAATTTCTAAAAAGTATATGAGTATTTAATCATAAGTAGGTTAAGAAATATGAATAAAAAGGCCTACATGCTTGATATTATTTTGTTAACACCCTACATCAGTGGAGATTTATGACAAACTTTCGAGAGTAATTTACATTAATTCATGTGAAAAGACCAGTGCTGTAAAATAAATAAATGTCAGGGTTTAAGTATTTCCATTCCTTACTGCAAATGAGGATCCACCACAGAAATTGATACGATTTGTGTTCTGTCCCAGTAGTCAAGATATACTATATGATATCTGCATATATGTCAATATGACATGCATGTAAGTACTCCTTGCCAACTATTTTATCAAATTGATGTGAATTTCTTGAGTTCTCAACTTGTTGGACATAAATTACACTATTCCTGTAGAGAATTTAAAGATGATGAACAGTGGAAAGCAGTCTGTTGAGGAAGATGAACAGTACACTTGTCTGATGCACACTGAAGTCATAACTTAGAGATACATTGGAGTGAAATATTCAGCAAACAACTCAAACAGAATATGATCTGAGTTGAACTGCAGGAGTGCAGAAATCCATTGTCCTTATTGTTTGAGTCAGAAATTTGTTCTTACGGATGATCAACTTTTGCAAGGATGTTTGTCTGTCGACAAGTAAATTGTGGCCTTAACTTGAAAGGGCAATAGTTACCATTTTGCCTGGGTGATGTTACACAAGCACCATTCATATTTACCAGTGAGTACCATTTGATTGCTTGTATATATTCATAGTGTATGCTGTAATTTATTGATTAGGACTGGAACCAGCTGTAGCCTCTATGGAAACAACCAATGGAAGCAGACAGTACTGGTTCAGACAGTATCTTTTGATGGTTACCTCAGAATGAATTTTTTTGGCTAGAGGATAGGGCTTCCCTGAAGAATCTGTTGTTATGAGCCAAACACTAGACTCCCTGGAACCATTATGCGTGATACAATGAATTTTCCTGGTAATGAATAAGGATGGATCATTTTCTTGTTAAGCTTGTACCAGATGATGAAAAGTTGAATGAAAAGTCAACAAAATAGGCTAACATTAAACTTGACCTTAATGGGGAATATGATGAAACAAGAAAACTGGAGTTCAAAAGATTCTTGGCTTCACGAGTTTCCTTGGCTCAAGGCCAATGAACATCAAACAATTGCATCTTGTAATATATGTAAGAGATACCCCTCAACTGTAGACAACACCATTGGATTGTTTGCGGGACTGGTTATCACAAGGAAAGACACACTGTTAAGGCACCAGAAGAGTGCAAAAAATGATACATGTTGGTTAAGCAAAGATCTTGAATATGATATCTGATGCATAAATCCAATCAGCTTTGTTCTCAGCCTGAAGCATGACCTTGTACAAGCCAGTCTGATCCCTAGCCATTTGCAGAATGTCTTTGATAAAATTGGGGACAGTAAGGCCAGAGCAGAAGTGCATAATGCCATATCATCTGATCAGTGTTCTCTTCAATAATCAGTGTTAACTGATGTGTTTGTGACCATTTTTCAGAGTCAGTTTTTTTCCTTATTTTAATTGCCAGCACACAGACTCAAGAAAGAAAAAAGACCCCCCCCCATTACTTCAAGGTTTACATAAACTTTATTATTTTCTCACATCTGTGGTTTAAGTACAGCAAAAATAAGACAAGTTGAAATATCCAGGATACTTCACATGTCACAGGTCCATACTGTATGCATTTAAATAGTGCAGCTTAATAAAGCTAACATTTTAACAATACTGTCTTCAACACTCATTTTAACCTTAAAAATATGGACAAGTGGGTCTTTTATGTGGAAAGTAAAATTTTAATTTATCTGTCCATTGACAACTTGATTATGACAAACTTATGCACCCCTGGAACTCATTATTCTAGAAAGAATTGGTTTTGAAAAAAAAAGAGACTTTTTGTTTTCTTGGCCTTATTAAAAAAATATGCCAGTGGTATGAAGGTAATGATTAGTGCATTTCATGCTTAGGTACTGGAATTGAGACTCCATTTGACAGGAATTTTTAATGAAGAAAAATTCAAGTATACCTATAGATATATAATTAAATCCCAAGGGAATATGGTGAAAGTAATATGTATAAAATGCAAACAGGTAATACTCCAAGTACAGCTTAGAAATCTCATTTATAACCCTGATGCCATTTGCAACCAGGTAATACTACAGGTACAGCTTAGAAGTCTCATTTATAACACTGATGCCAATTGCAAACAGGTAATACTCCAAGTACAGCTTAGAAATCTCATTTATAACCCTGATGCCATTTGCAACCAGGTAATACTCCAGGTACAGCTTATAAATCTCATTTATAACCCTGATGCCATTTACGACCAGGTAATACTCCAAGTACAGCTTAGAAATCTCATTTATAACACTGATGCCATTTGCAAACCCGGGTTAATATGTGGTAAGGGGCCTTCCATTTAGTACGTACGTATGGAGGGGGGAGGGGGGTTTAACCCGAATGCATACGCTTGTGTATGGGGGGGTCTACTGATAATGTATGTATGCATAGGAAACGGGGGTGGTGGGGTGAAACCTCGATAATAATTTGTCTACATTGGCCTTCAAATGAGTCACAGCTACCGAGAGAACTAGGACTGTGGGAGAGGTGTCACTTGTATGCCACTGTACCCCTGATTGCTAGCTATCACGCAGCTCAGCAAGCGAGTCTGACACAGTCTGGCAGTCTGCCCCATGGATTACACATCCTTCAGTCTGGCCTCTCTGCAGACTGCTGCTGGCTCAAGATTTTAGCTGCCGCGGTGCTCTGTTCGTGCTGCTGCTGCCCCAATTTCATTACTAACACAGGTCTGTACATTGGTCTACTATTAGTACAACCGATGTTCAGTCGACGAACTTATTATATAGAGACTAGTTCACCGAGTTTAATAATTGTGTTTTAAGATCATAATAAAAGTGTTTTGAATATTCAGTCAGGATGGATAATACGGTCAAGTATAACTGTTTGTACAAAGCTGTGTGCAAAGCTAAGCTGCAAGTTAGTAAACAAGAACAACAAAAATAAACTAATCGGTTATGGGATAAAATAAAGCATGATGAAACTACGTATGAATATGCTACTGCTGATCTAGCAAGTAAAGCGTTGGCGAGCAGAAGCAATCTTCTTTCTTTCTGGTCACACGCGAGAGCCCCAGCACCGGCACCAGTGGCGACTGTATCAAAGCCTGAAGTGCCCGAGATATCCTCTCCTGCTGACGTTGATGCTTTAGCACCTACAATCATGATTTCTGTTGCATCTGATGTGTTGCCACCGATATCGGCTGGCGACACTGCATCAAGTCCGTCGACTTCAGCCATGTCTGAGCCTATGGCCAGGATCACGAAAACAGCAGAAATTCCACAACAGACCAGTGTTTAACATGACATCTTTGAAGCCCAAGAACAGCTATTAGCTTTACTACATTTAAGAGATGCAGGCCTCATAACCGAGGAACTAAAGGAGAAAATGAAGTCAGTTGAATTGAATCTGAAGCAAAAGAAATTGAAATTGAAGCGGTGCACCTGGAGGCCACAAGGCAGCATGAGCACCATCTCAAACTCAAATGAACTCTCGAAGATATAGCAGAAGAACATCCGAATCTGGGGCAAAAACTATGATAGAGGCGGTAGACCAGCCATCAAAGATGACAATCCGGATCTTCTTGAAGCAGTTATTGATATTGCGTCGATTGGTGCTGCTGCCAGCAACTGGAGCCGGTCGCAGGAATTGCGATCATGTAAGACACTAGATGACCTACATAAAACCTTATCAAAACAAGGCTATCATCTGTCGAGGTTGGCGATGTATCTACGGTTTCTTCCAAGACAATCCAGCTCAATGGAAGGCAGACGTCACATAAAGACCGTACCTGTGAAACTGGCAAGAGCTGCCAATACCGCTCATGACTGTCACAAAGATGCAGCATTTGCATTTGCATCTATGTCATACCCAGATGAAATCTGTTCTGTGTTTGGAGTAGACATGTGCTTCTACCTCAGCCAAGACGACAAGGCTAAAGTGCCACTTGGAATCCCTGCAGCAACGAAGCAGGTGCCTATACTGATGCATCAAGATTATAGAGTGCGTTTGGCAGATCATGACTTTGCTATCTCATCTCGCCTTAAACTGATCCCATCTGTCTATGCTGCCTGTGTCGTGACTCCAGGAAAGTTAGTCGATGCTGTAACATACTCCGGTCCTATGTATATTGCAGTGCGCTCAATGAAACACGGCATCAGTACAGCTTTTACGCATGGTCATGATATGGAACGTCTGTGCTCAATTCCAAGTTTTCAGCCAGTGATGTGCACAGCTGATGGTCGTGTGAAACCAATAGTGGTCATGGCGAGTGATGGAGGACCGGAGGAGAATCCAAGATTTTCCAAACCTCTACAGGTTGCAGCTGCTAGATTTGTTGACTGGGATCTGGATGTGTATTCAGGATGATAACAAAGATGGCTGCCATGTATGGATGGTTGTAACACAGCTCCACTCAATTCAGTGAACTTGGTGTAAAAACTGGTGTTAAATATGCTAATACCAATTGCCATAATTTATACTGAGGATTTATGACAATATTAAGTTAGTGTGAGTGAAATTTAATGTGCACGCTTTCATTTATTCAAGTGAATTTGGAAACCTGTTCAAAACAAAGGATTTTAGGTTATCCAAGATGGCTACCAAAGTGGATTAATTTGAAATTGAACTACATTTACCATATCTGAACTTCAGATGATACCAACTCAAACACATTATGCAAGTTTCTTTTTCAAAAGTTTATGGTTGTATGCTAGTCATATATAAGGATTTCATATTATACTTTCTAGCACTGTTATGAACAAGCTGAAAATATTAGAATCATGGAAACATATTTAAATACCAGCCTTGTAGGCTCCTTACTCAGCACACTCAGCTCAACCTTTTCTGCATCATTCTCTGGCTTTAGTATGTCTGATATACCTGAAGATCAGAGCCACACAGATGATCCCATGCTGGCAAGTCATGTACAGAGTGAAAATGAAAACAGTGGTACAGGTGATGATTTGGAGTTATCAAATATGGTTGACATTTATCCAGAATTCCTGAGGGTCAAACATAATAAATACAGTGTCACTGTGCATATAGATCCACAAAAGTTTGAGTTTGTAAAACATATATTGGATTCAGAACCTTGCATGACTTCATGCAGTTCAAGTGTTCAAAATGGTACTATCTACAGAACAAAGAGATAAACACTGTGACAGCTACATTGTATAAAACAACATGTGTCCTACACATACAGGGGCTGAACTGTTTCAGATGGTTAGATCATATTGAGGATGATCAGTTATATGCTGACATCTACACCAGTAACTAGGTGTAGTACCAAACATGAAACAGCTCCTAAAGTCTTTGACCTGGATGGCTCAGGCAATAAAATTAACACCCCTCCAGAGTTTTCAGGCAATTACACGCTCCGTAAATCATGACCACTGCAGTGATGGCTAAACCATAAAGATTTCTCCATGTGTGTACATAAAAAAAAACAATTAGGAACTTGGAGGCCCAAATTGAAGAATTAAAACTACAGTTACATGCTATTAAGTCAGCACAGGGAAGGATTAATGAGCAAGTAACCTCATGTGAAATAGAAATTCAGACAGACTCCCAAATAGCAACAATGTCAGATGCTCAGACATAGACAATCCCAATACCAGCCAAGAGAAAATGTAAAATGACCATGCAAATAACAACTGACACCCAAAGTAATCCTGCATTGCAAACAACAGTATCCCCCTCTCAGTCATGTGTCACACCTGCAACAGCAATAAGTGTACACCCATGGCCCTCAGCTCAGACAAGTCTGTTGCCTTCACCAACAACTACACTTCCCAGTGCTCAGACAGATGTGTCAACATCTGCTCAATTAACTTACACAATGGAGACACCAAGTTCAGCACCCCTTCCTCCAAGAGATGTGTCTGAAATACAAACCAGAGTCCAACACATGAAATCACAAGTCAGAATAGATAGGACTCTAATAATTGGCTCCTCAGTATTGAAAAGTATAATACCAAGGAGACTTTTTAAAACAGATGTATAGACTCGAAGAGGTGCAAAAATCGTCAACATCACGGAAAGAATAATGAATACTGACCTAACCAAATACAACCAAATTATTATTTTAGTAGGTGGAAATGATGCCAGTGATGAAGGTCACTAAGTCAAATCAGAACAGATTTTGAAAGTTTACTGTATGCTGCTAGGTATTGCAGTCCAGATACATGTAAAATAATCATATCAGGACTACCACCTCATGTGGACACCAGGGTGAAAGAAATCAATGATCTGATAATTGACCTATGTGAAGACTTTAGCCTACCATACATTCCACAATACACATCTTTCTTTCTTCAGAACCAGGATGTCAACCTAAGTCTACCACAGAGACAAAATTCATTTGCAGAAAAGGAACCTCTCAACTACTGAGAAATATCAACATGTATGCCCCCATTTTCAGACACTGTAATGAAGAGTACTGTCTCTACTGTGGGGAAACTGGGCATATGACACAGGTATGCCATCATGGCAAACAGATTGAGTGCTTCAGATGCCATAAATTTGGACACAAACAAAGACTCTGTCAATCAATGTATTATACATACTAGGAAGCTGGCAAAGAGGAGAATGCCAGTGCTTCATCTATAACAAATCTAAATGTACCTGGTGAGACTCTTGACTCTAACTATTCAATGGACACTATTGTAAATGCAAATGTTAACAGATTTTCAGGGTCTGTATGTGACTTTGAAGACGCTAATATATATGAACATTTCAGTATGGAATTAGGATGTAAGAATGATAAAAGTAGTATGGAGACAATCTCAGTGAGTACCCCATTGCATTTTACGTACATATAATTGATATGAAACTAAATACAAAAGGTTTTAACATAGGTCACTTAAATGTACAAGGTATAGTGGGAAAAATAAACAAAATTAAGTTAATGTTGTCTTCCAAGGAAAATAATACACATGTTTTAGGACTCACTGAAACCAGATTAAATGCTAACCACAATGATGATCTGTCAAGGCTACAATAAACCATTACGCAGGGACAGAGAGACAGCAGGGGGAGGTCTTGCTGTATACATTAGGGAAGATGTAAATGCAGAAAGGCGACTTGACTTGGAGTCACAAGAAATTGAGAGTATCTGGGTGGAAATTTCTCAAAATAATGCAAAATCATTCCTAGTGGGTTTCATTTATAGGCCACCTTCCACCAAAGCAATTTGGAATGATAACTTTTTGAAACAAATGGAAAATGTTCTTGCACAGGAGAAAGAAACATATACACTTGGTGATATAAATAAGGACCTTCTCAATACTCAAATAAGGAACAAATGGATGGAATTTATTGAATCATTAGGCCTAGTCCAGCTGGTAAATGAGCCCACAAGGGTAACAGAAAAATCAAGCACTCTTATTGATCACATTTATACCAACCTTCCAGACAACGTGGCTTGTGTTAATGTACCAAAAGTTGGTCTTAGTGACCACTATCCTACATTTTTTACAGGAAAGGTTAAATGCAAGAGAAATAAGAAAAATACACACAAAACTATCACTTACAGATCATTCAAAAATTTTGATGAAGAACAATTTCTTAGTGACCTATGTAAAGTTCCATGGAATATGATCCAAAATTTGGATGACATAGATGAAGCTCTGGACTGACTTATTTATGGATGTAGTCTCTAAGCATGCACCACTGAAAGTACATTGAGTAAAGAATGAAATCCAACCTAATTGGCTTACTACTCAAATCCTAGATGCTGTGAAAACATGAGACCAATTCAAGGCATGGGAAACCATGCACAATATAAAGTATGGAGAAATAAAATAACAAGTATGATTAAAAATGCTAAAAAAAATTATTCATAATTAATTTAAGTACTGCAACCTCATCTGTCCCCAAAATATGGAAAACTGCAAAAGTAACTCCTATTCACAAATCTGGTTCTAAGAATGATGCTGATAACTACCTGCCAATCTCAATACTACCAAACTTGTTAAAATTGATTGAAAAATATGTCCATGACTCATTCATGTCATATTTAACCAAACACTTGCTGTTACACCCTAATCAATCAGGCTTTAGACAGAAACATTCATGTGAGACTGCCTTGATCTCCCTAACTGATAAATGGCTTCAAGCACTTGACCAAGGTAGAATAATAGGATCTGTATTTGTAGATTTCAGGAAAGCTTTTGACATAGTGGATCATGAAATCTCTTTGATGAAACTGAAAATCTATCAATGTGATGAAAGCACAGTTAGATGGTTTACTTCATACTTAAGTGAGAGAACACAACATGTTTATGTAAATAATGTTCTGTCTGAACATGGAACAGTTAGATATGGAGTACCACAAGGCTCAATTCTAGGTCCATTACTATTTATTTTATTTATTAATGACCTACCACTTGTACTAAGGGACACAATTTCATCTACAGATCTCTATGCAGATGGCACAACATTGTCAGACATCAAAAACAAAGCATGAACTCAAAATTTCTTTACAGAATGCCCTAAACAAACTGGACAACTGGTGCACATGCAATGGCATGGTGGTAAATACTGGTAAAACTAAAATATTACTTATTTCAACACGACAAAATAGGACAAAACTTGATAGTGATGAACTATGTCTGACATGGAAGGCTAGAAATTTGCAAATGGTCTGTCATGATAGACTACTTGGTGTTTTGGTAGACAATAACCTATCATGGACTGAACATATCAAACATATCAGTAAAAAAGTCAATTCAATTTTATGGCTTCTCAGTAAGATAAGACACTTTCTCCCTGAAAGGCACAGAAAACTATTTTATAACAGTTACATACAACCCTATTTAGACTACTGTAATACAGTATGGGGTAATTCAAATGATAAAAACTTAGCAAAGCTGGCACATCTTCAAAAAAGAGCATTTGGGCTAATATCAATCCAGAAAGAAAGCAAGGAAAATTTAGCTGGTAAGTTAAAAATATTACCTATTAAAGACCGAATCTGTTTGAGAAAAGCCAAATTAATGTACAGGATATCCAATAATAGTGCTCCTGAATATTTACAATCACTATTCCAGTATAGGCTATCTGGTAATACTCCCCACCTGTGATCTATGTCTACCAAACAGTATAAAATTCCCAAACCAAATAAGAATTATTTAAAAAAAAGTTTCCAATACTCTGGAACTTTGCTCTGGAATAGTATTCCAGTTGAGATTAGAAATGCCCACTCTATTTCTTTCTTCCAAACCCAGTATATCCAGTGGCTACAGAGATGCAGCTAAAATAAATAAATTCCTTTGTATGAGGGCCTCAAGGTAGATTAGTTCTTAGCTAATTGTGTTACCCTCTTTAAATAAAGTCTTTAAATTATATTTGTCAGGCACCCATGCATCACATTATTCAGCCTACAGCAGAGCTGAACGCCGGATGGCTCCACTGAGCCGAGAGCTAGCCGGACTAGTGCTACCTCATGATCACTACGGGTCACATCTCACTGCATCAGGAAAAACAATCGACGCGGAGGTGGAAAAGCAGAACTTTGAGAAAGCAGGAAAAACACTGGCAGAAGTATGGTCTGCAGTCATATTAGATAAGCATGATGTCCATGCAGAATATATTGACCCAGTAGAGCATGAATCGCCCAGTGAACCAGAAGTAAAATGGGTCGTGCGTCATGTCAGGCAGAGTCAATATTTTCTGCAGATCATTAAGTGTGATGATTCCGGCTGCTGTTGCCCATGGCGCACCTCATGGAAAAATTACTTTCCTGACCGTTTCCTGCCCAGACCTGTCATACTGACACATTTTGCAGCTGGTTTTAGCATTCCTGATCCAGAATCTGTAAAGGATCTGATGCACATGTACTACAGTTCACTTGCTCAGCGGCTAGCCTTTAGATCATCAAAAGTTCCTTTGAACGCCTCATTTGATATGCACTGTCTGTCACTTGCACAACCTGAAATTATCAAGCGCACATGTTCTGTGTGCGGTGAGTATCACTCATCGCAGGCCAGTGTAAAACAACATCAGCGCACTCACGCTACTGAGTCTACTGACAGTGAGAACAACCAAAAGCTGGATGATGATGTCAGCGACACGGAGGATATTGAGACGGCAGCCCAGCAGACTGTAGTTAATGCTGCTCTGCTTCAGCCTGACATTACGCCTGTTGATGAAATTCCTGTAATACATAACCTGTTTGACTGAAATCAGTCAGTGTTTGAATTTTAGCGGACACTAGACAAACTTCTTAAAGTTATGCAGCTTATTTCTTTGATGTAGCCAGACATTCAACATTGGTGGACTATCTGTTTTATTAAACACATTAATATTATTAATCCTTGATCATTTCTGCGTGGATTAAATATAGGCTGTTCTATAGAATTCAGGGTGGGTGGGGTGCGTCAAGTGTACGTACACAGATGGGGTGTGTGTAAAAAAGTGTGCATGTGTATGGGGGGGAGGTGTCATGCTTTGCCAGATTTTTGTGTATGTACTAAATGGATGGCCCCCAAGGGTAAAGAAGTTTCAGCAGATAAACATTGCAACACTTAGCTAATTTTCTGAACTTATAAAAGCAAATACTAGGGCATATACAACACAAAATTTGAATGCAGTATTGTGCTGCTGTAAGCTTATTAATAATGATGATAATGATACCAATTGCAGCACATATGCTGGTATTGATTGATTTTGTAAAAACAAAAAAAATAGAAAACAACTGTTTACTCATCTGACCATTAGTCAGATGTATTATCTGTCCAAAACTCTTCACTCATCTGACCATTGGTCAGCTGTATTATTTGTCAAAAGCTCTGTTCACTCAACTGTACATTTTTCTGTCTGTTCACCCTCTCAATCTCACTGTTTGTCCATGTATAGGCCTGTCTGTTTATCTCTTCACCCATCTGTCTGTATGACCTTTAATCCCTTTAATAGGTTTGTACATCAGTTCCCTCATCAATCCATTGGTGTAAACTTGAAAGGTTTTAAGATCTTTTTTGTTAACTACCATAATGGCTGTAAATCTTGGGACATGAAAAAATAATTCTTCCATGTCCTAAGACGCATATGTTTGTAAAAACATACCATTTCTATGTAATAATCATACATACCAACCCCAAGAGAGGTGTACATGTAATTTTTGCTAATATAAGTTTGCCGATATAAATGCATTTAGAACTTACCACATCTTGTGATGTCAGCTCAGACTTGTGGGTCAGCTTATAAACTGGTTATGCACTTTTTAGTATTTATACCTATTCAGTTTAGGGGGGTCAGCTTTTATGCAAATGGGTTTATATGTGAGTATATATGGTAAATTGGTGTAGAGTAGGGTGTGAAAAATCATTGGTAATAATGATGAAATAGTGACAGAAATCTCAAATAGATTGGCCAAACATTCTCAAAACACTCCTTAAAAGATAATCACTCTGAAACTTTCACTGCGTCAAAACCCTGAAGGAAAAAGCTATTCTAAATTTCATATATGCCAATGCTAAAAATTAGAAGAAACCTTTCACTCAGAGAATTACAAGACTCTCTTGATTACGCCCATGACACTTCAGCAGGACCAGATGTTATCCACCATCAACTGTTGATGCAGCGAGACCAGATGTTTTCTATCATCAACTGTTGATGCAGCGAGACCAGATGTTTTCTATCATCAACTTCTGATGCAGCAGGACCAGATGTCATCCACAATCAACTTTTGATGCAACAGGACCAGATGTTATTCACTTGTTGGCATCCAGAAATGAGCATTGTCCAAAACAAAAAGCAAATACTGTACACCATCTAGAAGGATATAACATCAGCATTTTGACCTCATTAGTTATGTTAGCAGTCTAGTTGTTGGCAACCATCAGCAGTCAAAGTAAATTCTAACCCAGCCATACATGAGGCTGCTTCAAGAAAAATCCTTTGAGTAATGCAGACAAAAGGATGGAGATGGAAAGACAGATGAATGTTATAAGGCTGTTCAGTTTTGCAGCACAATGCTTACTCTGCAGCGATATTAATATGTCATTAATATGACATCACTTGTACATTATTATGTTATGAATTTGACATTACTTGTTACATTTTGATATTAATTTGACATCACTTGTTAGATGATAATGTCATTAATATGACATCACTTATTAGATGATAATGTCATTAATATGACATCACTTGTTACATTGTGATGTCATATATCACTTGTTACATTGTGATGTCATTAATATTGGAATCACCTGTTACGTAAGTTTATCAGAACACTATGAACTCCAGTAGATATTGGATGTGAAATAATGTGGTTAAATAATAAAATTGGAAAATGCTGATATAGTTTACAAATTGCCTTAACAGTCTAGTAAAAGAAAATGATAAAGTCTACTAAATGTATACAAGACCTTGGGAAATAATTTGTAATTACACCCTGTAATAACTCAATTGCAAAGGCATTATGTTGTGGAAAGGAAATATAAAATGAATATTTTCTGTCATGCTGAAAAGAATTAGATCACAAATATAACACTTTTCTTTGTGTATTGATAAGATTAGTGCAGGGGTCTCAAACTCAAACCACCCTGAGGGCTGCATGAGGACATTTTCTATGGCCTAAGGACCGCACCACCTTAGTTTTCTCTCATGACACCTTGTGATGCCAATCATTTTGCAGGCCATGTGTTTGAGACACCTGGATTAGTGTGACCTTCAGCCTTTGAAAATTTTATGAATTTTTAAGTACTCATTTTGCATTGTTCATGGAGAGTTGATGAAGGGGGTACTTTGTATTTACATATTATGGTCATTACATGCTTTTGTTTTATGGATAGTTCATGTTTTTACATACTACAATCATTACATGATGTTGTATTAAAGAGAGTTGATGAAGGGGTACATTAATTTTACATATGATCATTTTGTGCTATTGTTTTATGGAGAGTTGATGAAGGGGTACATTTTCTTTTTACATGTTATGATCATTACATGCTGTTATTTTATGGAGATTTGATGAAGGGGTACATTGGTTTTACATATTATGATCATTACATGCTATTGTTTTATGGAGATTTGATGAAGGGGTACATTGTTTTTACATATTATGATCATTACATACTATTGTTTTATGGAGATTTGATGAAGGGGTACTTTTTTTTTACATCTTACGATCATTACATGGTATTATTTTATGGAGATTTGATGAATGGGTACTTTGTTTTTACATGTTATGATCATGATATGGGGATACATATTCATCTTAGAGTAGCACAAGAGACTGCAAGGAAACCCATATATTTTTAAGTGGTTTTTGGTTGCTGTATCCTCAGCTATTTTAAACATAAATTTTTCAAGAAAGGCACATAATCCAGTTTTTTCAGGCAATCATGCTTATGAATCAGCTTGTTTTTACTTTTTTGCTGGCAGAATTTCTCTTTGTGTGGAACAGTGTTGACCATAATTTTCTTCCTCTAAATCTGTATGTTAGATTCTGCTTTATTTGCAGCTGGAGCTTCAAGAATGTGCCCCTCACCTTGGGATCTACAATGAGACCAGTAAAGAGCTAATGAGATGCCTTACTAGCATGCTCTCTGTCACGTGGGAGGGGGAGCACACCTGTGGAGAGGAAGATGAGGGGGAAGGTGTCAACTGTATCTTCTGTCAGAATATAGCCTTGTGGTATCAGTTGGCATCACAAATCATCAAGCATTTCAGCCCCCGAGACCCAGTCAAGATCCCTGTTCAAGACATACCCAAAGTGGAGGAAATAAAGTCAGTCTTGGCCCCTTCTCCAAAGGAAACGATTGGTAAGAATTGTGCAACTTTTTTATATGCAGTTTGTAAGGCAGAAGATGTTATTGCCTTGTTTGTCTGTTGCCATGTACATTCACAAAACTTTCAGTGAGTTTTTCACAGTCATTACCAAGTTAACTTTTGAAAGATTATAGAATTGTACAGTAGTCCCTAGTTATATTAAACAATTTTGGGACCATGCAAATCATTCATTGTTATGTGAGGTATTCATTATAACAAAGTAGTCTCTTTACACACAGTCTGTCTATCTGTCTGTCTCTCTCTTGGGTACAAGTGGGTGTTTATTCTTTCAAGGAATTTATAATAGTGAGGTTCAGGTAAGCTAGGATTTACCGTAATAATTAACTTTATTAGGTGACAAAGAGTCTACAGAGAGGTCAGCTGAGACAGTGGAGAGTTCAGAAGTGGAGTTCAATACAGCAGGAATGCCAGTTCACCTTCAGCTTTTCCACTCACTACTCAAGGTAAATGATTCTAATGCTATCAAAGAAAAGTCACTAATGGCAAATTCTACATTCAGTTATGTTACTAAAAACAAAATCCCACCAAATCTATATTTTCCGATAGTGTTGATTCCTACACTACATAGGTTTTAAAAGACTACTTTAAAAATCCAGATTGAACACACATTAATTGTGTCCCACACCTATAGATACACAATGCGATGGAAACAACAACGATATTCCAACCATGATGTGGCCAGCACAGAGTCCAAACATTAGCTTAATAGAAAATATGTGAAGAAAATAACAAATTTTGCTTCAGAAAAGTGCACATGACATTAAATCAAAGCAAGATGTCATAAATGTAACCAATGACATCTGGGCATCTTTCACACAGGCCATCGTAATATCCTTGTGTGTATCTCTATTTACATGAATCAGGCATGTATGTAGCACTAATAGATCACTAAATTCTGGAGGAACTGAGGTAAGGGTTACTTTTTATTACAAAAATTGGCCTTCGGTAAAGTGCAACTTCTCAAGGCTCTTCTTTTGGCAGCAGTTTTGTGCAGATATTTGTTAACTATCTATCTATCTATCTATCTATCTATCTATATATATATATATATATATATATATATATATATATATATATATATTAGAGAGTTAGAATTTATCCCCTGCCTACATGTACTGATTCTCGCTCCACTAAGTGTGCATCCTCCGAAAAGGGTGGAACTTGCATGTGAATATAGGCATTCATGCATAGCAGACACATTCACTAGGTTACCCCATACTTGTCTCTAAATATATAATCACTCTATATTTTTTCTGCAGAAATTAAGGTATATAGAAATTAGAATTGAAGTTACTAGAAAGCATCTCTGTATCAGACAGTACGATGCATAGGAATAGGTAAATTTTACATTGAGAAAGAATATGCTTACAAGTTACAGAGATAAAATTCATCTCTAATTGGGTTTCACACCCACCACCCATTGCCTGGTGTGTACACACACCAACCCCTATACCTCTATACCTCTTGACTAGGATTTTATATATATATATATATATATATATATATATATTATGTATGCTGTATCATTGATATACCTCGAGATGTACACATTTTTTCATTAAATGAGGCTTGCCAAATTTTCTTTTAATGAAAAATTTTTATGAGTGGTATATCAATGATAGAGTGTACATCCCATACATATATTTTATTTATATCACATACAAATAAAATATACCTGCCTTTGAATTAAATTAAGATTGACTACAGGCAACTGCTTACTTACTGAGTGAATGAACTCTTCACATCCCAGCCTAGTGTGTCCACTACAAAATGTAGTGCTATGCCTTTTGTGACTATTCACAGTCCCCTTTGCAAATTGATAAGTTGCTTGTTTTCTTTTTGGACTCCTATTTTCATTCATATTGATTAAATAAATATAAGACACACTTATGATTTAAACATGAAAGATGGTTGTAATGAAGAAAGTAGAACACTACAAACACATGGTTAGCTTCTTGAACACTGAATGCTCAGCCATACACGTACCGTCGAATGTATGGAAATTAATGTATTTACAGTTGATCTAAGTCGTTATTCTGCTTTAATTAACATTACTACTGACCATAATTTGTTTTTATCCTACATCTCTATTTCTCTTTCCTCTTTCCATTGGGGGGCCCCGAGTGGCCGAGTGGTCTAAAGCGCTGTCTGTTACGGATCACTGCCGTCTCACCTCTGTCTGCGTGGGTTCGAGTCTCGGGCTCGGCCAATGTGGTTATGTGAGAAAGCTTGCCGGTAGTTTCTCGTGGGTCGGTGGTTCTTTCCGGGTTCTCCCGGGTTCTTCCTCCACCATTAATACTGGCCGCCATGTATAGCCTATCTTGTGCTGAAAAATGGCGTTAAACCCTATAACAACAACAACAACAACTTTCCATTGGCTTGTTTGACTCTAACTTTTATCATTATTCTTAGGTCCAGAGACATTGTTGAATGACACAGATGAAAAAGTATCTTGCTATGATGTTTGAGAGAGAATGAGAGAGACACACTGGTAAATGTGGTAAAATTAATATACTGACAGACCATCCAACAGAGAGACAGAGTGAGAGAGCAAGAGAGAGACACAGAGGGAGAGAGAGGCAATATGGTAAATCTGATTTGCTGACAGACCGACTGAGAGAGAGAGAGAGAGAGAGGTTATTTGGGGGTCAAGGGAGAATTACCATCAGGACATTTTTGTTATTGTCAGTCCTCATGTTTCTTTGTTGGTCAGTTTCCAAAACACTAAATTTACTTGACTTTTCCTCATGTCTTGATGGAATTCTCTCACTTCTCTCACTTTTTCCAATGTTACCAGTATCCAAAATGAGAAACCACTCCAGTGTTTCCCTTTACGCATATTTGTGCATCAGGGATGCACACTGGAAAAAATTGACGCACACGTTTTGTTGCCATGCGTTTTTTTGATGCAAAGGATTTGCCTAATGCAATCACGATTTATTTAATATCCAATGCTTTGGATGAGGGATGGCATCGTGTATTCTTCGAGCATAGGCATAGTCTGGTTCTCTGTTTCGTATGCTCCCTGCGTTGCACTCTGCTATATGGAGCATACAAAACAGAGAACCAGACTAGCATAGGCAATGTTATGATAGAGTAGCTTCCCCTAATCTCGCAAGCTGTCACACGATTTCCATTGAGTTAAGTAAGATGTCATCCAGATGTTTAACCTCAATGCTTGTTGCACTAGAAAATGATCTGCAGATTAAAACGGCATGCTCTAAGAATCATTAGCCACGAAAGTGACAGAAGCAGAACACAAAAGAGTAACTGTTGATCTAACTTTAATAAAAAATGGAGAAAATAATTCCCTTGACTGGAATGCGGCACATCCATTGGGATTACCGGTGTGACTTCTGATTGCATGACTGCAAAGACTGCAAAGGTGAATAATCCTTTAATGACAGGGTTTAAGAATTTTAAAAAATCTGCTCTTGTTTGCCACAAGATATCTGTAGAACAGGTTACCACCCAAGACATTCTTTCACAACAAAGAAATCAGTAAACTTGCAGAGACAAATCCATTATTTGGATTACAAAGTCAGGGGGTCATTGCAGATTTTGTTGGTTTTTAACTTTGCTGCAATGTAAGAAAGATCTAAAAGTTAAGTGTAACTTATTAAAGAGAAGATGAATCATTAGTCTCTTTGATTTTTAGATAAATGTATTTTAGGATGAAGTACAATGAAACCGATGATAGTACACATGTTATCACAGGCAGTAAATTAACTGTAATTTGGTTAAAAGATTTATTTGGCTTTTTTTATTGGCTTATATGTAATGTGTTGGTCTATAATATTGCTACAAAAAGATTATAAGGAGACTGTTAAAAGTACGAATTTAAACTAAAAGGAAAATGAACTAATAAATGCATTTGAGAGAGAGAGAGAGAGAGAGAGAGAGAGAGAGAGAGAGAGAGAGAGAGAGTGTTGTGCAAGTTACAATATCCTATTTCAAGTTGAGAAAGTATGGGTCAAATGAAAATTTGTCAGTACATTTTTGACCCCCACATTTTTAATTTGACCCCCAGTTCTGACACCAAGGTTTTTTTTTTTACCCTCAGTTTTACACCCTTGAGGGATACATTGCACTACTTCCATTTTTTTTCTGGATGGGGAAGTCACTTCTTCATTTTTCTGAACCTAGTTTGAGTTCAAATAAAAACCTTTATATGTCTAAAAGAAACTTATTAACTTTCATTTATTTTGGCCTACTGCCATTGCATTTGATGTTTAGGTGAATGTCAGCCAGGTGAGCAGTCTCAGACCCACTTGGTCTCTTGTGTTTTTCTCCCCACTGAGTTGTCATCATCTTTTTAAACTGCCTTTTAATTGCAGAAGGGATGGTGTCATAAGAAGGGGATTAAAATATAATTCCGGTTGTCCTAATTGACTCTGATAAAATATTTCAGGAGCTGGAGACTCTAACAGATGTAGATGCCCTGTATTCTTTGTTGACTTCCAAGAAGTATTTGATTCTACATGGGGAATGTCTCAACTACACGATCAACCAATATCCTGAGTTTGTCAAGCACTGTCTGATTAAGAGGCTCATCCCAACGTAAGTTTACTAAGTACTTTAAACTTTAGTATTTTACATCAATCGTACAATTTGTCATGATAAAGAAGTACTGTGAATTTACTTTTATTCCAGTGGCACGCATTTCTGTTATCTCACTGAGCATTAAGGCCAGGTGAACTTATGGTATGACCCTACCTCCATTATTGTTGTCCATTGTTCCTTTGTCAACAATCACTATTTTTAACTTTTTTAAAAATACCACTAGAAATATTTCAACCAAATTTTTGAACAAATTTGGCAGAGAGAATCCTGATGAAGGGCTTTAGAATATCAGATGTAGTTTCAACATGTAACAGCTAGAGAGAAATAAAATGGTCTTATCATGAATTCCTGGAAATTCTTTTTGGTCAGGTGAGTGTCAATTCTTTTGAGGGACTCTTGTTTTGATGAAATTGTCCAATTTATTCCAAAAATGTATCTGAACAATATAGCATTGTAAGTTTTCTGAAGTGTTATTGTTGTTTTATTAGTTCAAGATATATCAGTTACTGTATGAAAACAAGGGTCCTGATAAATAACGTTATGCTTTTATGGAGTTATGGATTTCAAGAGTCCTGCTAAATAAGATTTTGCTTTAATGGAATCATGGACTTCAAGAGTCCTGCTGAATAAACATCTTGCTTTTATGGAATTATGGACATCAAGGGTCCTGCTAAATAACATCTTGCTTTTATGGAATTATGGACTTCCTGGGTCCTGCTAAATAACATCTTGCTTTTATGGAATTATGGACTTCAAAAGTCCTGCTAAATAACATCTTGCTTTTATGGAATTATGGACTTCATCAGAAAATGTAACTTTTTTAAATTAATGATTTGGTGGATTCTTCACATTCTTGTTCCAGGTACTATTCAGTGCACCTCAAGATTGACTGCTGGGTGTTTTCTTATTGCCTTTTGTTTCATATAGGTATTTTATTAAATTTTTTACTTGCGTATTTTGGCACAGAAATACTTTAGCAAGTAGAGTACAGCACTTGGCCCAAGGACACACAGGGACACCAATTCAGTGGTGGAATTTGGATCCACTTCTTTCCTGTCACAAGTCCAACATCTTAACCAATGAGCAGATGAAATTTTAGAGCACCCTGGGTGCTTTTTAAGTTGGATTTGGTACATGTATTTCACATGCAGATCTTCTCATAAGCAGATAGCAAGTTGTCCATTGTCTACCTTCAAGTGCACAAGACAAAACATATCCAACCTGTTTCCATGATAAACTCATTGTTTCCTATAGAGAAAAACAATAGTCACACTTGAATATTTTTTTAAATTATGTAACAGGACTGATATTGTATTCATAGGATATTAATGAAAATTGTGCAAAATAAGTAATTTACTCATATATTTAAGCTTGTTATGATTAGATACATGCATAGCATTATTCATGTTTTCAGACTTAGCACTTTTGCAGTTTTGTTGATATTAGCCTTAACTACAATCTGACAAAATATCATCGTGGGCGAAGTATGTGCTTCAAGTTAAATATGAAAACTATTTCTGCCTAAATTTGCATTTTCAGCATTCCACTGCCATTTTGTCATGTAATGTGATCATGTTGGCATATGTGTATGACATCTTAGGGGTAGCTGTTTTAACTGTTATTGATATTGCAACATTTTATGACAGAAAAAACATTCATGAAAATGTATTTTTTTCACCAGATTTTAGGTTTACTTTGACGGTAAAGTGAACCTAGCCATTTATACAAATGATTCCAGTCCACTATCAGATATGGCCACCATTCCTAAAAGTAGAAAAACCCTTAAGCAACTTCTCATGCTTTCCTTCAAAAACATTTGTCAAAACAGTTTGACAGAATTTTGACAGAATGCCTCTGGCATAGAGGGGTTATATTTCTGTACAAATGATGCCAGTCTGCCATAAAATATGGCTGCCATTAAAAAGGTGAATACAACTTCCTCTCAGAAGCCTTTGACCAATCTAACAGAAAGATTCCTAGCTTAAAGACATTTTAAAATTATATAAATGGTGTCAATGTGGCAACTAAAAATGTTTGTAAAAAGAAATCTTCCACAGAATTCAGAATCATTCCACAGAATTCAACATTCCCATTTATGTACTACATGATGTAATTCACATGCAAAAACTGCTCAGTAACAATGACTACATCCATGTACGTACAGATATCAAATGGCATGTTTATTATGTGAGCTCGGTACTGATCATTTTTAGAGTAAACACGAAAGAATTTTATTTTCACACATTTATAAAGTTCACTCCATATGCATATGCAAATTTTTGATAATGATCAACCAGCCACTAGCCTCTTCTCTGCTCGACTACCAATCAGTTGGTTTGTGTATCAAGATAATATTTGTGAATGTAATATCAATGCTGATTGGTTGTTGAGTGCATTGTTATCCAGTCATATTGCTTTTCAATGTTACTTGGGGTGGCCATATTAAGTAGATGAGTGTGGTAGCTTTTTATTTTGTGTATGCAGACTGTGTCTGTGTGTGAAACGATTGAATAATAATCCATCGTTTGCTTTTGTATGGGATACAGAAATCCCTTGGGGATTATAATTTGGGTGTGGGAACCAAGCTACACTTTGTTCAAGCTCACAAATTCTGACCATCATGTTGGAATTCCCTATCCCACACCTCTGCTTACAATGGATTCTATTGTTCTTTGAAAAGGCAGGGGAAAAAGCATGTGTTTCTATCCATCCATCACACTTTCATGTCCACTCTACAATTTTCTAGCCATTTGTGATTAATGAATGTAACTTGGTATACATACATCATCATTAAACGATGTATCATGTCATCAAGGTCAAGGTCATAGCTCAAGATTTTGGATTTCCCATCACCTTTTTCTGTCTGCTCTATAACTTTAAAGCCATTTAAGATGAATGGATGAAACTTGTTTTACTTATTCATCATCAGTAGAAGGTGTGTCACATTCCAAATTGGGAGTCTTATCATCAAGGTCAAGGTCATGATTATATTTTACATTTTCATCCCCCATTCCCATCTGCTCCATAATGTTAAACCCATTTGAAATTAAGTGATGAAACTTGGTATATATATTCTTGAACATCATCACCAGAGGGTATTTCCTGTACCATGTTGGGGTTGCTATCTTCAAGGTCGGGGTCACAGCTTAATATATTACATTTTCCATCATACTATGCATTGTATATGGGATAAAGTTATTGATATTGTATATGGCATTGTATATGGGATCATCTTTCTACCAGTCTGCCTATTTGTAGTATTTATTGCTAACTAGTTAGAAAGTTGTTCTGACTGTGCAGGTTATGGAAGCTGTTGCAAGCTCGTCACTCACAGTTGGCCTGTGTGGCTGTACCCCTCCTACTGCACTGTCAGACCCTGCCAAATGGTGCCGATGCCTTGTGGAAAATTGTGGAAGCTGACTTCAGTCATGAGGACTGGAGAGCCAGGTTTTCAGCAGGTAAGAGCAGGTAGAAAGATGACATTATGGAAATTTCTTTTTTGGTTTTATCTGATTATAGGATGAGTCTTAAAACCATTACATATTTTGTATATTATGCATGTTTAATATTATGTCTTAACATCACACAAGACATAAGTTTAATATCAGTGGCATCCTAATGTAATTTATGTCTTATTGTGGAACATTTCAAGGAAGTGAATTCAGCACTACATCTGACAAATATCATTTTGATTAAAATTGAGATCTCCAAGATTACAGAGATTCTGATAGGCACCAATAACTGTTCATATTTTTGCGACCTTTTGATTTCCTGTCCCCTGTTGTTTTCAGTAGCCTTCAGATAAAGCATTGCACATCATGTTATGGAGAATTACCATTAGCAACAAGAAGTTCCAAATGACATTTTTCACTTTCAGCAGTATAAAAGGTGTAATTTGATTGGATAAATCAACAAAACATGACCTCATATTGGTGCCTGAGGATGCAGTCTAGACAGCAGAGCTGCAAATTAAATCCGTTGCTTCTGGTCTTCAACATCATTATTGCAAATGCAGTTCACTGTAAAATTCTAAATGACTGTATATTTTTATTTATATGTAGAAAAAAACTGCATTTTGCTGATGTATATTATTCTTACATACTGTCAAGTATTTTGTTTTATCAGCATGTTGTAAGTTGAGTAAAGAAAACATAACATATACATTTTGGAGTATATAACTATGGATATATGTCAGTCTGAAAACAGTACTTTATTCCTTTACTACCACAGGCTTTCAATCTTGAAACATCATGTGTTTCCTTTACTACCACACTCCTTCAATCTGAAAACAGTACTTTTATTCCTTTGCTACCACAGGCTTTCAATCTTGAAACATCATATGTTTCCTTTACTACCACACTCCTTCAATCTGAAAACAGTTCTTTTTTTCCTTTACTACCACAGGCTTTCAATCTTGAAACATCATATGTTTCCTTTACTACCACACTCCTTCAATCTGAAAACGCTACTTTTATTCCTTTGCTACCACACTCTTTCAATCTGAAAACAGTACTTTTATTCCTTTACTACCACACTCCTTCAATCTGAAAACAGTACTTTTATTCCTTTGCTACCACACTCTTTCAGTCTGAAAACATAGTATTTTTATTCCTTTTCCAACACTCTTTGGAAACTTTTGTTCAAAAGCAGTCTAAAATGTAACTCTTCATAGCACCATCTCATAGCAAGAGTCATGATGTAACAGTGGCATGAAGGAGTCTGACTACAGTCCATCCATTCTTTGCAACCACCTCTGGCAAATGACTCCCCCCCCTCAACATTAAGTGACTATTTTCAGTTCCTTTTGAGCCATTTATAGTTGTTTTATTAATCTGTTAAGGGCCTCCATCTTTACAAATACCAGTGACCATGAGTTTATGACCAAGAATCTGCTGAGTTACAAATGGAATGACTGCCATTGTTGCTTTTGTTTCACAATTCCCACCAGATCTTATTGTAGCTGGAACACTAGAGTGTACATATATACCAACTGGAACACTAAAGTGTACATATATATTAACTGGAGCACTCTAGTGTACATATATACCAACTGGAGCACTGTAATGTACATCTATACCAATTGGAGCACTATAGTGTACATATATACCAACTGGAGCACTATAGTTTACATATATATACCAATCTGAGCAACATAGTTGACACACACACACATATACATTGTGACCCCGCTATAGCACGCTCCGTTATAACATGAATTCGGATATAACACGGTCGTGGTGTGCCTCCCAAAATTTCATATACATGTATTTTTCTCGTACATGAAAAAAAATTCTTTCTTAAAAGTACGAAGAAAACAAAAAAAGTTTATTATCATTTTAGGGAAGAGATTGTGTATGAATAATACAAGACAATCGTTGCATGGCTCCTGAAATTTTATATGCATTTTTCTCATACATGAAAAAATAATGTTTTCTTCTTAAAAGTACGAAAAATAACATGTAAAACGTTTATTTAGTAATCGCGCTGGGCTTCGCCAATGTCGCAAATTGCGATTTTTTTTTCCTTATTGGCGGCAAAATACACCATCTGGCAATTTTTTTTATTGGCGACATTGTTGGCTGTTTAAACTTGTATATACAACCATCAGTTTGGAGTGGAGAAATTCAGAGGCCCCATGAAAGGAAGCCGCAAAGTCGATATAAAATGCACTGAAATTTATCTATTGTTACATAAACAAATTCTTTGTCCATATTGACAAACCATCTTAACAGTGCATTGTTATATCATAATCCGCTTATGTTGACATCTAGCATGAGTACTTTATGTTTTGAGATATCAGCTTTTTTATCAAATTTACATTTCTGGAGATCAACCGGATGAGGCATTATCTCATAATCTATTTTTCGTCGGATTTTCGGCCGCTTGCTAGTAACTAATATATTTACATAGACTTACATTTGTATGCGGAAGGTAAGTAAAATTCCTCTTCTTGTCACTCAGAATTAAATCCTTCAGAACGTTCACATTTTCTATAGTAATCCCTGTCATCAGACCAGAACAGCTGCGTCTCTATCGTTGATTTACCCGTTCTTTAAATTTCTGACGCATGCGTGGAAGGCAGCATCACTCCATTACCACAAATGCAAAAAAAAAAAAAAAGTAAGTGCCTCACCGATCACCTATTGCAGAGGGAGGAACAGTAACTACAATTGGCCATACACGGCCAATTCATTTTTTAAAAAATGTACCCAGATAAAATAGTAGCTGAAATTTCAAAGAAAACAATACCTTTGAAGCACCGATTGTAATGAAAACGTACTAAGCAAATGGGAAAAAAATCAGTCACAATCATACAATACAATTTTTTGATGTTGCTGCCACAATAAGAAACAGGCATTTGTTTGGTTCTCCAAAGCTGTCCTTTTGCTGCGACTTCCATAATGCATGTACCCTTCATCAAAGAAAACCGACTACAATCTTCAATAAAGACAAAGAACCTTTCTTCAAAGGAAGTCAGTACTGAACTTATAAAAGCAATGGAATCTGATGGATTGTTTCATTTTCCAATGTGACTGGAACACTTTTACTGTGCTGTGAAAGTTTCCTTTTTACAGGAAAAAAGTTTATGCTTATGAACTCTACCGACGGTGCTTAAAAGATGCAAATTTTTACCGACTTGGGACGTACTGAAAAGTAAACGTGCTTCATCATTCGTTATGTGATTGTGCTATTTTTTTCCACTGAATTCAGACCTATATGACCTCTAACAAAATTATTTAATATTTTAAATCTGTGTGTGTGCATATTTTTGATGGAATTACTTGTATTGTGGATTCAATGTATGTGAAGTGATTCATGGGTGAGTACATGGTGTTGATACTTTATTCATTGCTATACATTAGACATGTATATATAAACAGTATACACGTATATGTACCAATGCGTAGTTCTCTGAATAAAGTAAAATATTATATATGCTTTCTTTGTGTTCACTACAGGTGTATTTCTCATTTAATATGCATTGATTTAAGATGATAACTGTGCCAATGAAGCATGTATTTTGCACCCGCATTTATTACCTTACCCTCCCCCCCCCCCGCAAATTTTTTTGGGTACATGCATCATTTTCTTCAGCTGACCTGGTTGCTTATAACACGGTTCGGTCTATAACACATATATACCAACTGGAGCCCTATTGTGTACATATGTACCAACTGGAGCACAATAGTGTACATCTGTACCAACTGGAGCACTATAATGTACATATATACCAACTGGAGCCCTATTGTGTACATCTGTACCAACTGGAGCACTATAATGTACATATATATCAACTGGAGCACTATAGTGTACATATATACCAACTGGAGCACTATAATGTACATATATACATAGACAAAATACATTCAGCTGATCATGAAAGAAAGAACATGGCTTAATTGAAAATGTGTACAGTGGGTTTCATAATTTATGCAGGACTTTGAAAAGGATGTGTGTCTTAAAGATACCAAAGTAATGAAGTAAGCCAGTCCAAAATGAATAATGTCTTCACTCTGCAGTGAATTGGGCTGCCATTTTAGCTATGATATTTTCATATTTGTGTGTTAAAATAGATGACAATTTGGTTATACTAAATGCCAAATATAATTTTTAAAACAGATTTAGTTTACATTCTTATTAATTAAATACAGTGCACATTTATCAACATTATGCTGGCTAAACTTTACATTTTGAAATTTATAAAATATATATTTTTTAATAATTGCAGGAATCTAATATATTTATCTCCCCAAGCAATAAAAGTGAAATTCATGCAGAAATTTTAACTTAAATTTACTTATATATATATATATATATATATATATATATATATATATATATATATATATATACCTGGTAAAAACAAAAGTATGTACATGTATAAAATGGGTGCTTCTTTCTATCCCTCAGTCAAAAGACCACTTCTCTTAAGAAACAGACCATTTTTGCATCAACCCCTAATTGGTCATCAGTATATGTTTAACTGTATATTATGGATTACATTTCTGGAAATTTCAATATAAACAAATGAAATAGTTCATTATATTCACTAATGTGTTTGAAATAATATTTGAATTTCAGTGGAGAAAGCATGTGTTCTAGCCCGTCTGGCAGACACAGAATCTGTTCATCATAACAGAGTGATACAGACATCCCTGGCCCACATATTCTGTCTTCTTATTGGTTCTTTAGAAGATATCAATGGCATAGTGGCACAGAGAACAATCCAGAACCTAGAGACCATCAAGATCTCTTCGATCAAGGTAAAATATATCTATGCAAGTTCCTAAAAAGTCACTTTGTCATATAGTTATATTTGTTTGCAGTAAGTAAGAGAGTACTTATTTTGTATTGTATGAATAGTTCCATTTCTTCTTCAAATACATTTATCTGATCATAATATGTCATTAGGAGTTTTTCGGCTACTTTGCAGATTCATCCTTTCAAGTGTAATGAGACCTTTACCATGTCTTTTGAAGATTCCAAGGACAGCCCTCAGTGCCATTAAAAGGGAGATTTTGAAGTTAGTGTAGACCTCCAAGATGTATGCATTCTTATTCCCATTGCCATCCATTTGAACATGAAGTTCAAGTTTTCCTCCCTTAGTAATGTGCCTTGAAGATCATAGCTGAGGTGTATTCCATTAGCCCTTAAAGTAAATTTTCGACACAAAATTTTCTTTGCTATATAGGTCTTCTCAGGGTGGCCACATACCTTCTTGTTTTGAGCCACCAGTTTATCAGAACAATGCAGTTGATTCCTCTATCTCAGTGCCAGCCAAAACATTGCCAGCTAGACCTAATGATCAGAGTTTCATGAGGCTCCATCTTAGCAAATGGGAGGACGTATCTTGGCTTACAGCCTGCATTCATCTTCAGGATTAACTGATGAAAATTACAGATGACAGCAGAACTGGCTTGTGTGCCCATCTTTGGCCTTCTTGTCAAGAAGTGACTGGGGTTTGGAGCTGCCTATGCACATCCACCTTCTGGAAATGAAAGCATGCCTTTTGATCATCGCAGGAGATGTTGTCTTGAAAGGTCATTCTTATTCTTTCTGCCAACTCTGCAATTATCAGTTATCTTCCATGACAGGGGGGAACTGTGTCTCCTGATCTCTGCCTTTTTGTATGGGTTATATCATGTCATCTTTGACAAATCCACATTCAAGTCTTCCACATCAAAGGCGTATTGTTATTCCTGTAATTATGAAACCTGGTGAGGGGTTACATTTTGATGAGTATTACAATCTCATCACAGAAGTTTGTCACTGTGACCCATTTTTTGCTTAACTAAATTTAATTAAATTTCATGTTTTAAATGTATGTCCTGAGCACTGTTCATGCTCAAATTATTAAGAGATGATTATTTGCATCATTTAGTACCACACCCAGACCAAATAAGAAAGTCTCTGTGCCCATCATTTTACATTTTACTGACTTAGGTTATATTTTGGTATTGTAGCTAATGACTAGATAGTTTTCTGGGATGCTTTGCACATACAACCCTGTCTAGAATGTATGGGTCTTGGACCAAGGTGAGTGGATGCATCTAGATGAGAACTACATCCTAATTGCACAAGTAGATCATTATATTCTTTTTTGTTTCAATGAATTCTGTTAAATTTGTTCTATGTTTATGCTACAATCATAAAAATCAGCAATGATTTGCATGTCAGTTATTAACACACAACAAAAGCTGAATGTAACCTGTATATAATATTTCGACTGACTTTTTGTTACATTTTTTAGTTTTGCTCCAAACAGTATGAGTTCAGTATGAGTTTTTATGTTATGTGCATACTGTCCTACATAGAATTGTTGTTGTTTTTGTTGTTGTTGTTGTAGGGTTTAATGCCATTTTTCAGCACAAGATAGGCTATACATGGTGGCCAGTAAATTGGTGGAGGAAGAACCCTGGAAAACGCTGGGATGAACCACCGACCCACGAGAAGCTACTGGCAGGCTTTCTCACGTGTCCACGTTAGCCGAGCCTGAGACTCGAACTCATGCAGACAGAGGTGAGATGGCACTGATCCGTAACGGTGAGCGCTTTAGACCACTCGGCCACTCGGACCCACACCTAGAATTGTAAAACTTGGTCTGCTATGTACATACTGTGTTACCTAGAATCATAAACATGTGCATACTGTCTTGCATGGAATCATGAAACTGGTGTGTTATGTGCATACTGCCACCTAGAATCAAAACTTGGTAATCTATTTGCATACTGTCTTACCTAGAATCACAAACTTTTTATGCTGTATGTATACTGTTCTACCTAGAACCATAAACTTGTTATGCTATATGCATACTGTTCTACCTAGAATCATAAACTTGGTATGCCATGTGCATATTGTCTTACCTAGAAACAAAACTTGGTATGCTATCTGGATACTGTCCTACCTAGAACCATAAACATGGTATGTTATGTGCATACTGTCCTATGTGGAATCTTAAACATGGTATGTTATGTGCATACTGTCCTATGTGGAATCATAAACTTGGTATTTTATGTGCATATTGGCCTATGTGGAATCATAAACTAGGTATGATATGTGCATACTGTCTTACCAAGAATCATTAACTAGGTATGTTATGTGCATTCTGACCTACATGGAATCATAAACTTGGTATGCTATGTGCATACTGTCTTACCTAGATTCAAAACTTGGTATGCTATGTGCATACTGTCTTACCTAGAATCATAAACTTGGTATGCTATGTGCATACTGTCTTACCTAGAATCATTAACTTGGTATGCTGTGTGCATACTGTCCTACCTTGAATCAAAACTTGGTATGCTATGTGCATACTGCCCTACCTAGAATCAAAATTTGGTATGCTATGTGCATACTGTCCTACCTCGAATCAAAACTTGGTATGCTATGTGCATACTGCCCTATCTAGAATCAACCACTCCGGTGGCCTAGTGGTTAGAGCATCCGCCTCAGATGCAGGAGGTTGCGGGTTTGAACCCAGGCCGAGTCATACCAAAGACTTTAAAAAATGGTACTAACAGCTGCCTCGCTTGGCGCTCAGCATTAAGAGGTTAGTGTTAGGACTGGTTGGCCTGGTGTCAGGATAATGTGACTGGGTGGGACATCATGCCACATGTCTGCGGCATGATGCCTCAGTACTAGACATCACTATAAACTGCCACACTGCAGACATCGTAGCGATATGACTGAAAAATTGTTAAAGCTACATTAAAAATCTGAATCACAATCACACACACACACACACACACACACACACACACACACACACACACACACACACACACACACACACACACACACACACACACACACACACACACACACACACACACACACACACACACACACACACACACACACACACACAGAATCAAAACTAGGTATGTTATGTGCATACTGTCCTACATGGAATCATAAACTTGGTATGCCATATGCATACTGCCCTACCTAGAATCAAAACTTGGCAAGGGATAAGGTACCTTGCCAAAAAAGGTACAATATTTCATGCTTGAGTGGTTTTGTTGATATTTTATGTTTAAAGTTTATTTTTTGTGTGCTGTTCTGGCTAGAATGATAAAACTTGATAATTTGATACATGTCTGTTGATGCTACACTTTTACAACCATAGACTGTCATTTTGACTTATATTTATGCTTTACTGACGTTTGTTAGGTATCTGTGTTTTGTTGATGACCAAATAGATTTTGCATGCTATATATATATATATATATATATATATATATATATATATATATATATATATATATATATATATATATATATATATATATATATATATCAGCCTACAATGAAGGCCCATTTTGACGATTGCAGTTGAGACCAATATGGAAAGATACCAACATTGCTTTTGGTTCCAAAACAAGGCTGATGCACTTGATTATCTTAACCATCTTTCTGTGTGCTTGTGAAACATGGGCACTCACATCAGATCTACAAAGAAGGATTCAAACCTTCGAAATGAGATGTTACCGCAAGATCTTGGGCATCTCATACATTGACCATGTAACCAATGAAGAAGTCCACAACAGGATCCAATGAGCCATCAGATCCTATGAAGACCTCTTGACCACTATAAAAAAGTGCAAACTGAAATGGTATAGTCGTGTCTCAAGATCATCAAGACTGGCAAAAACAATCTTGCAAGGCACAGTGCGAGGGTGCAGAAGAAGAGGCAGACAGAAAAAGAGGTGAGAAGACAACGTTAAGAAGTGGACAGGCATGGGATTTGGAGATTCCCAAAGGGCAGTAGAGAACAGGGAAAGATGGAGAGAATTGGTTGTAAAGTCAACTGTGGTGCCCCAACGACCTCTTGGGTTAAGGGATTGATGATGATGATGATGAGTTGATAAATGGAATTAAATGATAACTATGCTTTTAATAGTGGTCATACTGGCTGTCATTCTAAGGTTATACTGTAAAATCAGGCTTTAGAGATCCTGCCAGGTTGCATGAGTTCACAAATTTTGCCAAATTTGTATGAGTTTGCACACTTAAAAAGCAGTAATGTGGTGAGAACTCACACAAATTAGTTCAAAGTTGTGCATATAAAAATGTACTCAGTATAGTTTACTCTTAAAGTACTTGTTTTGATATAAGTTTCATCACCAGTGGAGGTCTCATTGCACTTGTTGGGACATGTTGTTTTCATGTAGGCAACTGTTAACATATTGTTCTTGAGCTTGATATGAATGGTTGTTAAACTAAACTTGATTGGTCTGGTTGAGCCCTGGAACAAGCATTCTGTCATACTTTTAACCATGCATTCATTAAGGAATTTTTACTAATGCTTGTTCAAAATACGCTACACCTAGAAAACTCCAAATGGCAGACTCCCAACTTTTTAAATCTGTAGATGATAGACTGTCTGATAATAACAATGATGACAAATTTTTGGAAAGTTTTGAATGATATCAGATTATTGGAATTGGGGAAAATGTTCCTCGCAATACTACTTTGAGCCTGAAAACATTATATTTATTACAAGTCTGGTGTACATGATGGATATACAAAAACGGCATACTGGTTAACTGCTTATTCAAAATTAAATGTAGAAATGGAGAATATCAGTCCTAACTAATATAAAGGCAATTTAAAGGTAGAGTGCTCTTTTCATTTCTTTTCTCAAACAATTCAGCACTGAGAGAGCTTGTGATACAAACAATAGAGCACTTTTAGCTGGCTAAGCTAGTTATGCATATAAATGACCCATTCAGATAGCAAACTGTGAAAGGGTGCTTCTCAGAACAGAACAATGTTTATACACAGGTATGGAACAGATTAATCGCAGAAACAATCAACAGATTAGTGTTTATTATCTAGAGGGGACATCATCTGAGGATTTTAATTTCATTTGAGTCCTAACTGTGTGTAGCTGGATGAAAGAGAGTTGGATATTTAAATGTTACATAAATTTTGAATGGTGGCTGTTTCCTCCCCCCTTGTAATGTTTACTCCTCCATTATTTAAGTGACAATGACAGAGATCCACCCTTCAGATAAAATCCTGGCAGCATCTTTATCACTTTATATGGTGGACAATGATGATACTTCTGAAGCAAATTTTATGAAGAAAAATTTGAAGAAAACATAAGTTTTTAGCTGTATTGGTCATAGACCAGAAAAGCTTATGGGATGGGATGTTATCTGTCCACCTGTTTGCACAAGTTTGTCAACACTGCTCCACCTGTATGCTTCAAGTGTTGCTTTGAAACTTTACATACACATTCATCCCAGTCTTGTTGTTCCTAAATGAAAATGGTGCTGTTTAGGCATCCAATATGGCTACCACAGCAGCCATCTTGAAAATCTAGTTATCTGTCCTCCCCTGAATGGACTTATATTGACATGGGGTTTACACCAGAAGACTTTTTATGATGTTTAGTTGGTGCTGAATGAAAATATTGTTTATATTGAAAATGTTATAATTACTCCTGAATGGATGGCAATATCAACATGGGGTTTTCACTGAAAGACTTCTGGTGAAATCTAGTTGTTCCTTAATGAAACTGGTGCCGATCTGATGTCCACTATTGCTGACATAGCAGCCATGTTAAAAATGTTGTTATTTGCTACTTCTTCGTAACAAAAATTAATATCGTCTGAGGTTTTTACTAGAATGATTCCTATGATGTCTAGTTGGTCCTAAATGAAAATGGTGCCACTTGCATATCTAATATGGCCAAAGATGTGGCCATCTTGAAAATCTTGTTATTGCTACTCCTCCTGAATGGATAGTCATGTCAACAAGGGGTTTTTACTAAATGATTTTATGATGTCTAGCAGGTCCTAAATGAAATGTGCTGATCTGACATCCAATATAGCTATCATAGTGGCTGTCTTGAAAATCTTGTTATCACTACTTCCAAATGAATGGTCATATCAGTATGGGCTTTCACTGAAAGACATCTTCTGATGTCATGTTGGTCATAAATGAAAATGGTGCATATCTGGCTTCCAATATGGCTGCCACAATGGTTATCTTGAAAATGCTGTTGCCACTTTTCCAACATGGTTGGTCATATCAGTATTGCACTATCACCAAAAGACTTTTTATAATGTCTTGTTAATCCTAAATGGTAATGGCCAATCGGATATCTAGTATAGCCACTATGGCAACCATCTTCGAAATCTTATCATTTATTCTCCAAAATGGAAGGTCGTATTAAAATCATATTTTCACAAGAAGACTTGTTATAATCTCTTGCTGGTCCTAAAAGAAAATGAGGCCAATCTGGCATCTACCAAGTCCCCCACACTCATTTGAAAATGTTGATATTGCTGAAGAATATGAGAGATTCTTTTTCAACATTCAGCAGTTAAGTGGAAGAAATGGTCTTGAAATTTAGATTTAGACTCTTGTTGTTATTATTATGTCACTGTGATGATGGGTTTGTCAATTTGTGGATGTGTGTGTGTATGAATTGGTCAAGAATTATCCTGGGTGGCACACTTTAAATTTTTGGTTTCAGCACTTTATTGTCCATAAACCCTTACCTGATTCTCCTCATATTATAATATCACATCCTCCTTTTCTCTCAGTAAAACTGACTACCCCTTTCTTTGTTAAAGTGTTTTGCACCCTATTTATACCTTGTTTGGAATGTTAATGTGTATTGTGTCCTGTTTATACCTTGTTTAGAATATATAAAGTGTTTTGCATCCTGTTTATACATTGTTTGGAATATATAAAGTGATACACTGACATCTTGGTTCAAGGACATAGGAGCTTCTTAAAACATTTCTTTATTCAACTCATTTTGTACCACGCAACTTTTATTGTCATAGAAATAAAGTTCTTCTTTATTGTTTAATGTCTTGTATTCTCTTTGATTTTCTAGTTCAAGGGCACTTGCGTCAGAATTTATTTTCTGCATGATAATTAATGTTTTCAGTGGTAGCTGAAAGCTTCATACAGGCAAGTTATGTAATCATTGATTACATTAATTTGGGTGCTTGGTGGTCAAGAATAAAATGAAAGAATTTTTATTAGACATGCATTTTCAAAATAAACATATGTTGTTCCAAAACTTGTGGTAACATTAATTGTCTAAACCATTCTACAGTGCATATGTTGGATACAAATAATGACATATAAACAGTACAGTCGTCTTCATAAGACAGTACTAATGTTTTCCAGTGCCTGTGCCAGTGCCTGGAGTTTCAGTTTGACACAGTGATCGGAGATCGTATCATGATCTTACAGCGGATGCATCTGCTGAACAATGTGTTCCCACAGGCCAGCATCCTGTCCTGGGAGTTCTTCCTGTCCAGGTTTGACACACTGTCCCTTGAGGCACAACTTGACTTGGAGAGCACTGGTGACATTACTTGCCCAACAGGTAAGCAAAATGAGGAAAGGTCTGTGAAATGGTGTGCATGGCCTGCAACTACTTTATGGTGTATATTAAGTGACTTTCATGAAAAAGATACTTTAACTCAAAATATTTGAATTATAAGGTGATGCTGCTATCAGTTTTATTGAATCATCTGTGAAAGGTGAGATATAAAATGATAAGATGAAGTTATCTGCTGTATTTAACAAAAATTCTGGTAGAATATCACCTTATTCCTACAGTTTGTATCTCCGTAGGGTTTATTGTTTTATCTTGTGTAAGCATCAAGGTACATGATCATAATACCAGTCACACATGAGCCACCACAGTCCTGGTGTAACAGCCAATTCTCCCCCCCCCCGGCTGAAAGATCACCAGGGAAAGAATCAGCTGTCTGGTTCTTTCTCTGAGGGAAAGAATTGGCTAACTGATTCTTTCCCCTTCTAGTTATTTCTTTATTCCCCATACAATAAGTTAGTTTCCCCCTCTAGATATTTCTTCCTCCCCCTCCCCTCCACAAACAACCATTAGCAACCATTAGTTTCTTTTCATTAATGGACTCTTTGGTAATAAACACAATTCCCACATGTGAAATATCATACACTTAACAAATAAGAGTGGGGGGACAAAATCAGCAAGCTGATTTTTTCCCCCCTTCAACCAAATAATTTCTTTTCATTGATGGGCTCTTTGGTAATACACTAAGGCCTAGAAGCGAAATATCATATAAATAATGGGTCACTTTAAAAAATGGGAGCGGGGCAGAATCAGCGAACTGATTCTTTGCCCACTACAACCAGTTGGTTTCTTTTCATTAATGGACTCTTTCCCAATCTGCTTAAGGCCCACATATGAAATATAATACATGTAATGGTTCACTTAACAAACTCTTTCCCAATCTTCTTAAGGCCCACATATGAAATATAATACATGTAATGGTTCACTTAACAAACTCTCACATAGGGTTTATTTCAAATGAGCTTTTACATTAATACAGCTTACAATTTCAGACTAATAACCTTTCAAAAATCACTTGCACCGAATAAGACACAACTTTAATTAATGTTCATTTTTCTTCTTATCAACCTAAGACTATTTTAAAATGGTCATTTGCAAGATTTTGCAAATAAATTCTAGACTGAGTGAAGTGTCCAGGGAGAAGGATGCTGGGTATCTCAACCAGTTATATTGTTTAACTCCTTGGGAATTTAATCCACTAGTACTGTACACATAAATGTCTATGGATAACAAGTGATGCTGCACCCATAATCTTGGCATCTGTTGCCCAAACAGTATTTGACTCCATATTACTGTCCTGTAAATACTTATTTACATTGCTGTTGAGGTAATTGCAAAGCTTTTTAGTAGCCATTGTGGAGCTCATATGCCTGACAGTACTGTTAAGGCAAATGTTGTAGCTCTCTTCACTCCTTGGTATTGCAAAGCTTATAGCTCTAAACATACAATCACCATGAATGTTTTTGTTTTCCTTGTGTTCCTGGGACCTCCTTGGAAATCTTATTGGCAATCTATTCAACTGTTGACTCATTTGTCTTTTAAGAACTTTTGGTGGATTACTATTACTTCTGTTACTTATTGTTGGAGTACATGTTGCGAATTGCCATTGTAGTGACGAAATTGACGTAGTGGTTGTGGATATTGTCTTGAGAGTTAATCTGTATTGCCTGTTCGTGAATAAGATCTTTGTCTATTCAACCAGCAAGAGAGAATTGTTTGGGGGATTTGATTCATAGTGTTAAAGACTTGTGATGTTTGTTGTTTTTGCCCCTGATGTTGCAGTGATTACATCCCAGTTACCAAGCTGTTGTCTATTTAAGTTGGTGCAACCTGGTTACACATTTTGTTTATAGAATTAATCCATGTATGACTTCTTTGAATTAAGCTGTTGCCTTTTGTATCTGATTAAATGATTCTGTTTCTGGATGAGATAACTGTTTCTTATTCTGTTTTCCCAGCAAGTTCCTTTGTTTAAGGCCCTAGGGAACAAATTATAGTGACCAGGTTTCTTTTTTATGCATCCGTTGCTACTTATATAGTTTAGTTCAAATAGTATATGCAACCAATCAAGGGAAATAATTTTGTTTTTGACAAAATAGCTCTAGCATTTTTGTACAGTCCATAGCAGTTTTAAACTTTATTGGTGTCATTTGCATTTGATCATATTACATGTATGCCCCTCTAAAAATAGTTCAGTTTCCAAATTCAGATTATTAATTTAATCTGTTGACATTTTTACTTCTAGATCTGACCAGCAGTGACAAGGAGAGTGAGAATTTCTTGAGGAAGCTTAACAGGGCCAGGTTTGCCTTGGCACGTACAGACAGTATACGCTCTGTCAGTTCAAGTTTAAGTGGAAAACCACCTTACAGAAGAGCTGTGTCAGTACCCATGCATCTTTTAACCAAATCACAGCCTCCTAAAGGTAAATGAAGGGTCTTTTGTTTTCTATGATATAGATAATGTTATCAGATACGTGTGGTCATTTTAAGATACATTTCTTCTTCATATACTTTACACTGTCATAATAGGCTAAGAGAACATCCTCTGTCTTGTCAATCCAGCCTATACAAGCTAAAATGAAAGGTGTTAACTGCATCTTTTGGGTTTTGTTTTGATGGAAGTCAGGCAGGAGTGGTCTCCACTTGAATAGAGGTATTATACCAAATCCTGTCATTCTGCAGTCAGTGTTTCCACAGCTTGCTGTAGCTAGAGTCCTAGTAATACTTTTCATTTTGTACCTTTCCACCAGCTTAGGCAATCCTTAGGAGTGTTCTTATCACAGGAAATTATACTCCATCTCTTTTCTTATTGATTTTTGCTATATATTCATGGTACTTTTGATTATTGTGCAAACTGATTGGTGCCATCTTGATTGCCTGCCTTAATGGTCAGTAGTATTTTATATTCATCTTGTCTGGTCAAATCCATTTTGGATAGAATTATGGCCCTTGATAAATAATTTCATATCTTTACAGGGATGGTGCTCATAACTAAATAAAATAGCCATTTAACCCTGAGATATAATTTTGAACAGCATTTTTTCTGTTTAAGTCCCTTCTAAAAAAAGTGTCTGTTGCTGCTAGCTCTAGTTGTCATCTATATCCAGCAAATGATCATTTTTTTCCTGGACAGAAGATCATTTCAGTAATTGTTTTTGCATTTTTCTTCATTCATGGCATCCATTTCACTGTAATCTTAGCTTTATGCTTGATTGATTTAACCAATATATGCCATTGTTATGCTTTCATAAATTTGAGGTAACAAAATGGTACTAACAACTGCCTTGCTGGGTGCTCAGCATTAAGGGGTTAGTGTTAAGGACTGGTCGGCCTGGTGTCAGAATAATGTAACTGGGTGGGACATCATGCTACATGTCTGTGGCATGATGCCCCAGTGCTAGACATCACTGTAAACTGCCACACTGCAGGCATTATAGCGATATGGCTGAAAAATTGTTAAAGCTATGTTAAAAATACAAATCACACACACACACACACACACACACACACACACAATGGGCAGGATTAGGTATAGAGTCTGTTGAAGTTTAAGATGATGGAAGATAATTACCCTGCTTGTATTAGCTGTATGGGGTGTCGATCGGACTATACCTGTGATATGTTTATGCATTAGTCAGAAGAGAGATGGCACCTGGGCTAGCAAGAAAGCCTAGAAATGCTCCCATAATGATGCAGACACCATCAGTATTGCAACTGATGCTGCCTCTGTGAACTTTTTCATCTCCAAGGACATTTGCCAATTCTTTAGTGTCAGGAAATATTTGCCATCTCAGAGCTCCCACATATCCTTAACTCAGCCATCACCCATCACTGTTAGATCTTCTCACCAATGAACAGACTGCCAGGTCAGTACCTATAAAGTATGGTTGCCCACAGTGACTAGTCCTGGACAGTCCATCACCACATGTAGACCCATGTACTGGCTGTGGTGACTGATTCCTCAATATTGTCTCGGTGAAGTGGAACTAGATGTTTAACAAGATAGAGGCAGCTGGTCTAAAGAGACAGCTAGTATGTAAGGGGATGTATTTATTTCAGTTTTCAAAGATAAGTAAAGATTTTATTTTGACAGTTATTTAAATAATTTCATGCTATTTTGCTTTATAAAATATCCCTATTTTCATCTTCATTTTAAAAAAGTAGCCCTATATTTTTTCAAAAATGGTTGCTGGAAAGACCAGAAGAGGGATCAGAAAAGTATGAAGGACCTAACAAAGGTTTGCCTGATGAGGAAACCCTCATCCAAACCGTGTTCTCAAAGGGGCTGTGTTTCCCAGACAAAGTAACAACATGACAAAGTGAAGGACCAGTTTTGGTCCAGTTTCTGTCCTCAGCATCCTTCCTACAGAAAATGATGCTTGTTTTCCCCATTATGACATCCTGGTGAGGGGAAAGATCTCAGCACTCTAACATGGAATGACTCTCTATCAGAATTGAAACCATCCATGGATTCTGATGTGGGTGAAAAAGTCATCCTTTGAATCACTAACTAGAGCCTTAAAGATTCACCTTTTATATGAGACCTGCTTCCTAATCACTCTAGCCACAGCAGGCAGAATATGAATGATTCATACCTTAATATTTATAGGTTACTGCATATGTATGGGAAAATATGAACGAGTTTTTTGGATGGAAATACTGAGCGACCTTGGGAGTGCAGTATATCCATCCGACAAAACGAGTTCATATTTTCCCATACAAATGCAGTAACCTTTTTATTATATGCTCATTTTCTTATTCTACCTAAGGCTTAATTATATAAACAAAAATACACTTCAAGAAACAAAGTAACTGAATGTATGCCGTATTCCAAACTAAATATGCAAGTGCAGATTCATCATTACACAACATTATTAATGTGCACATAACTCCGCCCCAATAAATTTGAACTTAGTCGCACGCTATACATAACTTTTGAAAGAAAATGGCATTTTGGTCTACTTAAAATTGAAATTTGGAGTCATATTGTGAATGAATGCACATTGCAACAACTTTTCCATTTGATCTGGAATGAATAGATTTTGGTATTTTTGTCGATTTTATGAAATTTCGTGATTATGGACTGGATTTATCTGTGCCAATTCTACATGAAATACATTGAATTGAAGCAGCGAGGGAGAAGTGTGTTGACATCGAAAATGTGTTTCTGTTCTGCCATTTAATGTTTGAAATCATAATGTGGGAGAAATATGAAGTCTTTCAATTGCAATTATCAAAAAGACGCCATGGAATATAATGTTTGTTTCATTTTGAGTGCAGTAAGGAGGATGTAATTGCACTTGGAATATAGTCGAAATTACAGTACAATTTCGAAATGTGTAATCAAGCTTGAGAACCCATGACATGGCTCATGTAATTCAGATTTGCAGAACTAAGAAAGTACATTTTGAGGAAATTCAGGATGTAAAACTGTAAGGATATTTTTTTGCCATTCTTATTTCCAGCTAAAGAAAGTTTATGCCTTGTCACTTGCATGTTATTTGTAAGGACCCTGTCTGGCATCTATAGCTAGCCTAAATCTGAAACATTGTATCAAAAAGGTTAACATGGAATGTGCCAAAGCAGCTGGTATGTGGCAGTCCACGAAACATCTGCTTTAGTTCATTCAGAAACAAATTTAATCAACCAAAATGTAAAGTGTCTACTATGAGAATGTAAATGATTTGTTTACAAAGTAGTTCCTAATACACTATTTTGCACACATGAGATGAATATGAAGTTGCGCTAGTGCAATATCGTAAAATATTGTACGATTCTGACAATGTAAAGTTAACATATAAAAAAAATGAGCATATAATAAAGGTTGATTCTGACTATCTGCAGTTTCACCTTGATGATTTTGGTTCAGCTTGGGATGGAGGTCAGAGACCTGTTCTTTTAAGGTATTATGATTGGTTAGTACATTTGAGGAAGAAACCATTTTCTATTTACTCATATTTAGTTAGGCATGTTTTGTGAAAGCATTGTCCTTCCATCCATCAATTACCATTTTCCATCCAACAAGACATGTTGTAGTTCATTCCACACAGCATCATGAATGATATCCACATCTGTAGCTCAGTGAATTTTCTGGTCAGGATGTTTAAATGGAGCTAAAGGTACTAATTCATTTCAATGCCATTTAAATTGAAATACAGCATGACATATCTGATTTAATACATGCTGAAACAGGGTGGTCTGTTGACATTAATTCTTCTACACTGCCATGGCCTGTGGAAGAGTTGATTGGGTTTTTTAAGGAGTAAACAACAACTCTATTCCACTGCCTTTGTTCGTAATGTGGGTGGCTCCCTTGTAATATCTTTTTGGTTGCATCATGATATATGTACATGTAATTAAATTATGTTGGATGATTCTTGCAGGAAGTCGCTTCCTGGTATCAAATTAGAGATTTTATTGCTAACTAGACAAATCACAGCATAAACAGACATTGGGTACAAATTTTAAGTAGTTGATAAAAAAGATTTAAGGACATATTTAATTTCAAATTAACATTCATAAGCAGTTACCCATTTCAGGGTCGTATGTTATCATGGTATCAATTACAGAAGTATTTAGATAGTATGGTAATTTAGCATTAAGACAACTTATTACAGAATTTATTCTAATTGGTAGCATGATAATGATAGATATAATTTGAAACAAATCAGTATAAGCTTTGATTTGTACTATACTTTACCTGCATGCCATCAGCTGCATGTTTATTATTTGACTTCTGAAATTATTTTTGCAGAGATGGTAAAATAAACAAATTCTTGTGAAAAATAAATCAGTACTGGGATAGTGCCATATATTCATGATAGAGATGCTTAAATTTAAAACTATGACCACAGCAATCAGAAATTTTTTAAATGATCACCAGAATATGTTTCTTGTATGTTCAGCTCATATACCTGTTATGGTTAGACAATGGATTTATTCAGTGGATATAAAATGAAGGCTCCAGTGACCCTATTATAGTACAGAATTTACCATGACTGGTTAATTTCTGTAGTATTAATTATTTTCCAGATTCTTCTTCATAACATGTGGCTATGAATGTGGAAGTTTTGTTATTGGTTAATACTATAGTTTAGTACATTATCCAAAGAAGGCCTGCTCTAAGAAGGGTTTTTAAAAAAGCAACTTTTTACTTTAGAAACTGAAGGTCATCCTGTTGGTATTTAAACTTGCAACACTTGATCCATGGTAGTCTATTGTTTTGTGAACTTTTTTGTATTTTTATCTAAATATTTAGGAATGTTGGGATTTGTATAAGTTCATAACAGTCTGGAGAGAATTCAAAAGACAGATCATTTCACTATGGGTTAAACTCACTGCATTTACATTTAAAACTTGTTTCAGGTCATTTGTTCCAAGAAAAAATGATACTTAAAGAAAATGTTTTCTTAATTCAAGACTCATCTGTAAAGACTAATTTAATTTTTCTCTAGTCTTTATGATGTCATCATTTTCATATTTGATATGAAATCAGTTCCAAGTTACAATGTTAACCATTCAGTCACTGTGTCGCCCTCTAGTTTACTACGCTTTAACTATATGGCATGCTTTTTAGGTAAAATACTTGTAAGTAAATTGTCCTTTGGCATGGTTTCACAGATTTTGCTAGAAATAACATGTCAGTGGTCATTTAAGAATTTACTGAAATCTGAAACTGAATTGAATTGAGGCATATAACATTATGATGGATGATAATGAGGCGAAGGAGGTCATGCCACACTGAATTGAGGCAAATCACATTACAATCGATGATAATGTGGCAAAGGAGGTCATGCCACACTGAATTGAGGCAAATCACATTACGATCGATGATAATGTGGCAAAGGAGGTCATGCCTCACTGAATTGAGGCAAATCACATTACGATCAATGATAATGTAGCAAAGGAAGTCCTGCCCCACTGAAAATACACATCTTTGATAAGCATCTTGAAAAGTGGAGGCCATGTTTTAGCATTTGCTTCCATGTTCAGATTTAAAATGAAAATACAGCTAGTTGCTACTAATTTATTGCCTAAGATAAAGTTCATGATAAACTTGTAATATAAATTACATATGTTAATGTTACCCATAAATATGATAGCAATTGTAATAATTAGGAAGAAATCTTGACTATGTTATTGCGTAATTATTGCAAATATTATGAGATCATTGAGTAAAGTTTGTCACAGATTGAGCTGAAAATTACCTATCCTATCTAGCTTGAGCTAGCAGAAATTAATTAATGTAATTAAATTTCTCTAACATGATTCTTTGTTTTACTTCATATACCAAATGAGAAAGCTTAATGTCCTTTTTTTATGCGTTGTGCTTGCTAGGTTAGTAAAACATGAAACTGGTCATTGTCACAGAGTGAATTGTTATGACATTTATAGTACATACAACTTAATACAAGAAATATTAGGCATTGCTTCTGATTAGGTCACTCTGACTTGTATTTTAGTTTGCTAGTGAAAAGAAGGTGACTGAACTCTTAAACTCATGTTAACTCAGGTATGTTGATACATACTGGTGTCGTCTGAAAATATCAGTGTTGTCTTTTTACAGTCAGCACATTGCAGGCCTTGAAGCAACCCATAAAAGTCAGTTATATCAGTGCTTCTTAAGGCTGTATATGGTCCCATCCCAATCTGAATTTTATGGTTCTGAAAATGAATTACATTATCCTGTTTAATTTGACATGTATAATAACACCACTGCTTTTCTTTTGTTTCACTTTATTAACTAAACTGTAGTGCACTACCACACCATTAGTCTGCACAAAGGTAATTCACCATTATTTTCTGTAAAGCCTTCAGCCTCACATGTATACATAGCATGTTACTCTGTCAATGGTGGAAACAGGCGCTCTTCAAAGAAAAGGAAACTTTTTAATCAGTCACATGATGTGTCACCTGAAGTATCCTATATGAACAATCCACCTGCATGAGGTGTCTCATAGTTATTCTGGCGTTGTAGCAGAGTGGTAAGTTGTAGTGGAGTGGTAAGTTCCATAATAGGCGCGTAGTTGGGTGGTGTTGTAGCCAGCTTAGGATGTAGTCCAAGCTATATGTGTTATTTGTCATATTTTCCTTTTGTTTATTTGTAATGGCTACTGAAGAGGATGAAGTCCTCTCAATTACCAACCTCAAAGCCAACTCGGAATTTTTGGGTTTTGGGCCTGAGGATATTGCAGCCTTTTGCGAAGTTGAGGCAAGTTCCTCAAAAGAGAGAGGAGTTATGAAGCCACAAAAACAGAAAAATAAAGAGAAACAATTGAAGTCTGTTGTGACTAAAGTTCAGAAAGTGGCACAACGCAAGCCTGTTATGGCGACCAAACAAGCAAAAAATGTCGGACAGTCGAGGACGTCCAGACTCATAGACATAAATAACCTGTCGGAAACAGATATTGAGCTTTTGAAGAAAAATTGGGTCTAAATGAAATGCAGCTTGTTATGGCAGATGACAATGAAACTGATGCCCTTTTTGGTGAACGCTTACCTGAATTACATGTAGAAGTTGAAAATGACGGGCCATATAGCGATGTTGATGTTACCACAGCAGAGGGTGATGCAAGTAGACCACTCAGGCAAATTTCTTTGAGAAGAAATATAAATGGGGCATTGTTTGATGCTTTGCAGCCTGAGTACAACTGTATTTCTACTAGCAATGCTGATAATACGTGGCAATTACCCAAACTGAAGACTCCCCAAAAAGGAGAGCCAATACCTAAATCCTTAGCAGAGCTGATTAATACTGCATGCACTTCTTTATGTGCAACAGATGAAATTGTACAGAAGTACAAGATCCCAGAAAAATGTGACAAACTGGGTCCCCCACTTGTCAATCAAGAAATTTGGAATGACCTTAGTAAATGAGTTCACTCTTATGACAAAGCCTTTAGGGATATACAAAATCTTGTTGCTGCAAGCATTATGCCAGTTGTCCAATTAGCAGAATTAATAAAGTCTCAGATTGCCAGTAATGAAAAAGCAAAGACCCTAATTTCAGATGCTATTACCCTTATGGGTCAGGTGCAATATCATGTCTCCCTCACAAGGAGGTATATGATTCGACCACATTTGAAAAGGAAATATTCCAATCTTTGTAATATGCATACCCCCATAACTTCCATGATCTTTGGGGGTGATGTGGCCAAGGAAGTTAAAAAATGTGACACTGGGTTTCTGCTTGCGAAAGAAAAGATTTTGCCCAGATTCACAGAGGTTTCAATAGAGGCCATATTGCTAGAGGCAGTGAACCCGTACGAGGTCCAGATTTCAATCAGAGGGCAAGATTTCGATTTCAACCTTATAGTGCTCAAAATACGTACAGGTATCATTACCAAAATTCCAATAGAGGAAAGAGTCCTGCCTATACTAGTCCCCCAGATGAGCCCACAAATTAAAATCTATGGAGGTAAGTTCTGTGGGAAAACTTAAATACTGCATTGCTGTATGGAATAAGTTTACTCGTGATCCGTGGATTTTGCAAACAGTCTTGGGGTTCGAAATAGAGTTTGATTCCATGCCTTTCCAGTCCTTTTTTCCAAAAGAAATTCCCTTTTCGGATGAGCAGAGAACCATTATATCTAATGAAATCACTGTACTTCTACACAAAGAAGCTATAGTTCCATCCACATGTGAGAGTAATAAATTTCTTTCGAACATTTTTATTGTTCCTAAACCTAATGGAAAATTTCGAACAGTTATTAACCTGAAATAGTTCAATAAATTTGTTCATTATGAACATTTTAAGCAAGAAACATTTCAGATTGTTTTAGATCTCATCCAGAAAAGTGATTTCTTTACTTCTATTGATCTAAAGGATGCTTATTTTAGTATTCCAATACATATAGATTATCAGAAGTTTCTAAAGCTTATTTGGAACAGTCAACTTTTTCAGTTTGTATGTTTATCTTTTGGGCTTTCTTCTGCTCCAAGAGTCTTCACTAAGATCCTAAAACCAATTTCTTATGCCTTACAAGTTATTCATTCAGATCACAGAAATGTCCATATTGAGATTCATTCTGACAAAATATGTGCTATCTCGTATATTAATAATATGGGTGGAATGGCATCAATTCAATTGCATCAGTTAGCCAGACAGATTTGGGAATGGTGCTTGGAAAGGGAAATATTTGTATCTGCAGTCCATATTGCTGGCAAACATAATATACAGACAGATTATCTGTCCAGGAACTTTTCTGACTCCACTGAATGGATGCTAAAGGAAGAAATTTTTCAAAGATTGTGTGTACAGACTTTTGTTCCCGACATAGATCTTTTTGCATCTAGATTAAATTGTCAGTTAAAGAAGTTCATCTCATGGTTTCCAGAACCAGGTGCTTTTAAAACTGATGCCTTTTCTTTCTCCTGGCATGATTTAATCCCATACATTTTTCCCCCTTTTAATCTTGTTGGGAAAATATTGAATAAAATTATTGCTGATAATGTTAGTAAAGCACTCTTAATTGTTCCACATTGGACATCACAATCCTGGTTTCCTTTACTTTTGTCATGTTTAATTTCTCTTCCAATTAGACTTCCACGGCACAAAGATATACTGACTCTTCCACACAATGGTCAAACTCATCCTCTAGGGAAGACCCTATATTTAATCGCAGTGACTGTATCAGTAGATTACTCCAAAACCAGGGACTTCCAACAACAGCTGTGGACCTCATTAACAATTCATGGAGACCAGGAACAACTAAACAATATAATTTGGCATGGAAAAAATGGAATTTTTGGTGTAAGATCAGGGAAATTAAACCCTTTTGTGTCTCTGAGATAACAGTTATTTCATACTTAGATTCTTTGGTAACTGACGGTAAGTCTTATAGTGTCGTCAGTATTTACAAGGCAATGTTACTTACTACTTTTAGAATGTTTGATGATGTGTGGTGCCTCAACCCTTTGTTGATTAATAGATACTTGAAGGGACTGTTTAACAAAAGTCTACCAAAACCAAGATATGTTGACACTTGGGATGTAAACCTAGTCATAAAATACCTGTGTACTCTTTTTCCTTTGGAAACTATATCTTTAAGGTTATTAACAATGAAGCTGGTTGCTCTTATTGCTTTATCTACAGCTCCAAGAGCACAAACTCTAAAATCTTTGGATTTACATAACATGACTTGTATGGCAGATAAAATTGTATTCAGTTTTTCGGATTTGTTGAAAACTTCAAGACAAGGTAAGAATTTTCAGTTGGAACTACTACGTTACAAGGATGAGAAGCTTTGTGCTATGCATACTTTGTTGCATTATCTTGACCGGACTAACAGTCTTCGGAAATCTACTCAAGTTCTGGTATCTTCTTGTTTGTATTGAGCAATGACATCTAGTACTATTGCAATATGGTTAAAAATGGTTTTAGAACAATCCGGAATTGATACATCTAAATTCAAAGCTCATTCATACAGAACTGCTGCAGCATCAGCTGCTTTCAGACAAGGCTGTTCCATACACAATATATTGAAAATGGCAGACTGGACATCAGTAAAGACTTTTCATAAATTTTATTTAAGGGATATTCAGGCTAACAGTAAGGGTTTTGCTGAAGCAGTTATTAATACCATATAAATAATATTTATTGTTTGATTATGGTTTACAGGTTAACATGTGTTCCCTTTTTCCTGTTGATGTTTTTAGCAGATGTTTTGTTGTCAATCTTTAAAGATGCTATGTATACATGTGAGGCTGAAGGCTTTACGGAAAATAATGAACCCCTCATCCAAGCATTTGTGAAGGATGAGGGGCATTATTGGAGTAAAGCCAGAGGCTGAGCATGTATACACCCACCCATTCTTTGTTGCAAGTTGAGGTTTTCCCTCCCTGTATTATATAGACAACAAAACACTTCACTTTAAACTATGAGATACCTTGTGCGGGTGGCTTGTTTATATAGGATACTTCAGGTGACACATCATGTGACTGAAAAAAATGTTTCCTTTTCTTTGAAGAGCGCCTGTTTCCGCCAATGACAGAGCAACATGCTATGTATACATGCTCAGCCTCCGGCTTTACTCCAATAATGCCCCTCATCCTTCACAAATGCTTGGATGAGGGGTTCATTTTGTAACTTGTCATATGGGATGCATACATTTTGGTTAAAATTAATAAAAATGAACGTAAATAAACAATTTGCTTCATACATTTCATTTAAATTCCTTAAATTTTCATCTTTAAAATTTGATGTACTATACCCTGTATCACATTATTAACCAATAGTGTGTGTGTGTATATATATATATATATATATATATATATATATATATATATATATATATATATATATATATATATATATATACATACATACACACACATATACATACATATATGAGATGATGTTTTACCAAATTACTGCAGAGCGGAAGACTTAGTGACAAATGAAATTTTGTGAGTCAAGGAATAATAATTAGCTGTGTGAGCAGCATTTTCCAAAGTTTTTCATCTTTCTTGTCACAAAGATAGTTTTTGACATCACTATGGATGCATTTCTTGAGCTCTTCAATTAATATGAGCTGTCTGAGGTTAAGGTAATCTTTTTCAGCCTTCTTGGGTGAGCATCACCTGAATGGTTTTGTGCTGTTTGTCAATACAAATTGTACATAAATTAATCATGCATGAAACAAATTTGGTAATTTTAGCTACATTTCATTCAAGATACTGATGTGAAAATTCAGTGAGAAACAGATGCAGATGTCATTTGTGGATGCTGTTCAGAATGAACTATAGTTAATTCATACTTTTACAGTTTGCAGAGTGTTTTATTTACTCCACACACTCAACTATGAAACTGGGATGCGCAGAATTAATGTTTCTTGTGAGGTATGTTTGCATAACAATTATGATGAATAATTAATTCACTTGAAAAAGGTTTGAAAAAAGCCTTTTCTGTTTCTTGTGCTGACTTGTGAGTTCTGTGATCTAGGTTCTCATGGATTGTTCAGCATAAATACTATGGAAACTTGTATTATCCTCGACATCTATCATATGGTCATACTTCTATACTTACATGTTAAGAATGCTTTTTTACTCTTCCTTTAAAGTATAGGCACGGCATAGTTATCACTTTCTGGTAACATGTTTTTAAGTCTTTTTGTGTTTTTTTTGTTTTTCTTTTTCTTCGATCTTAACTTGTTTTACCAACTTTATTTTTTTATAAACTGTTCCATATGCAGTCATGAAAATTGATGTGTACATTCATCACAATAAGTACCACTCACTGCTACCAAAAATCAATTACAGTGATCTTTATATGTGCTGACATTAGCTTTGAACAATACACAAAAGGAACAGGGGAGATATAGCATTCAGCAGAAAGTACCATTTTGGTCCTGTGTCTACCATCCAGTGTTAGACATCAAGGCATAGGATAGTTCTAGTTGACCAAGGTTCTCTCCCTTGTTCAAAGATTATTTTCATTTAGGAGGAATCTTTCCATTATATAAAGCAGGAGTCTCAAACACGCGGCCCACGGGCCACATGCAGCCCACCAAGCCATAACCTGTGGCCCGCAAAATGATTGGTGTCACAAGGTGTCATGAGAGAAGACTAAGGTGGTGTGGCCCTTGGGTCATAGAAAATGCCCTCATGCGGCCCTCAGGGTGGTTTGAGTTTGAGACCCCTGATATAAAGTATAAAATGTTTCAGTAATATGGTAAAACCTGTAAATCTTAGAGCACTTAAATTTTGTTTGATTGTGATTTTTTCAAAAAAATGCTATATTTGAAGTAAGGGGAAAGCCTATTGATTTTAGGGTCAGAATGTTAAATGTCAGGTCACTGTGGTTGATGAGTGAAAAATGGCTTCTGCACAAAATCTTAAGTCCTCAACCATGTACCTTATCCAGTCTTTGTGGACAGCTTACTGTGAAAACATATCTTGACCAAAATGTTTGGATGGCTTGCACTTATGGTATGAAAGAGTCTTATTGATTTTGAGATTAAAATGTCAGAGGTCAAGGTAATTGTGACTCAAAGAAAATTGGGGTTTCGCTCAGTTGCTTTTGTTCTAGAGTAAGTTCCTTTATCAAACCTTATGGGTGGTTTGCACCTAGAGTAAGAAAAAGAAATTTTCAGATTTTGGAGTCCAAAGGTCAAGGGTCAGGTCATGGTAAGTCTAATAAGAAAATGATGGTTTATGCAATGTAAGTTTGGGTTAGTTCAAGACAGTATACCTTGACCCAAAAGTCAAGGTCATTGAGACCTATTGATCAGTATTCAAGAGAGTCACACACACTGTTCTAGTGCCAACACAGAATACTATTAAACACAGGGCATATGATGTAAGGTTCTTGGTACACTTGTTGACACAACTAGTCTTATTGATTTTATCAGATCACCATGATATATTGTGCTTGATTTGGTCATTACCTGCAGATACCCATATCAACAAATCATTTTGTATGTGTGATTTTGTTCAGGTTTTCTTTTCTGACTTGGTGCTTGACTTTTTGTGTCACAGAATCCCATGAACACAACTAGTCTCACAGGTGTTAGTGGATCGCCATGAACACTTTGTGTATGTTATGGTAATCATTTGAAGAAGTTCATTTGGACAAATCAGCATTGTCACACAATTTTGGTTGGAGTTATTGACTAGTTTTGTCTTGCAGCTGAATGCAGTGTTTGACAGAATCACGTGAAACAACTAGTTCTGCCAATTTTTATGGATCACTGTGAAACTTGGTACATATTATGGTCATCATCTGAAGATGTGCAGATTAATAAATCACTATGCACTCTCAATTTGTATAGAGCTATTGCCATTTTGCTCTACAATTGAATGCAGTAAAAGACAGAATCTTGTAAAATGCACTACGTCTTGCAATTTTCATTTCTTGGCTTGAAACTTAGTAATTATTATTATGGTCAGCTTCACATTGACCATTCATTGTATTCAAACATTTTTAGAAGAGTTTTGGATTTTTTAACAATTTCTGTGATGTGGATAGGAGTGTGATGTTGGAGAGATGGGGGTATATTTACATAAAGAAATTGATCACCATTCCTCTAGCCTTTTAGTTCCCACTGTGTACTTGTTCTGAGAAATACAGGAGTTTTCAACCACACTTCTGCAATCTGAACCAACTGGGCTTCTTAAATGGAGTAGTGATTATTGTATTTGTCCATTATTTCTTCTTGGATAAAAATAGGCAGCTTAGGTATTAAACATCTGTGTACGTTTTGTCCTTGCAAACAAATTGGATATTTAATAAAGGTTTGTTGTGTATGATTACATCTTTCAGTTTGTTTCACTTGTGAGCATTTTTCAGCTTGGAGGCATTGATGCACATTTTTTTCAGACTTTTCATTCTGCTGCAAAGTTCTTAATTTTGCATTTTCTTTAAAAAAAATTATTTTAAAACTGATAAGGAAATAAGGAGTGTTTGAAAGCATAATTTGTTTGCATCATAAACAGTTATACGGAGAGTTTACCACAGATTTGATCCCATCAGGCATTACAGAATAGAAGTCATTAAATACGACAAAGTTTATAAACTACAACAAATTCAAGGAAGAATTAGTTCACTCTAAAAGTTTTGTGATGACTGCATATAGTCTGTCATCAGTGCAACTGAACCAAAGGGGCCTGTAATTTACTTTTGGTATTTATCCCCAAGCTATTGTTTTTAAGTCTGATATTTATTAAAATGAATGTTTTTATTCCTATTTCAGTACTCTTAAGGTTAGGACAGTATTAAATAAATAGGGATCAGTGTCAGTTTCATGCTTGGTAAATTTAAGAAATAAAATTTTCATTTTCAGTGAACTGATTTCATTTGTCTACAACCCACATGTTAGGTAATAGCCAACTTTTGTTGAATCTGCTATAAAGATTGGTGGCTTGCACAGGTTTTCTTCTGAGTTAAATGTTGTTTATTGATGATAATTATAAAGTGGTTTTTTAGGTAGATAATATAGTTTAAAATACACATTAGTTTTATTAGCACAAACTGTAGAATTGTACCTTGTCTGGTAGTCCATATTCTTGTCAACTTCACATTTTCTTGGTATTGCCAAGGTCAATTCACCATACAAGGTCTACCCTCTAAAATATATCATACATACTTATAAGTTGAGTCAAACTGCAAACATAGAAGATCCTGATCTGCCATCACATAATATGCCTATAGAACAGGGTCTTTGTTGTTTGTTCTACTGATTACTTCTAACAAAATGCACAGACCCATATCTTCTGGCACAGTATGTTATGACAGATCTTGGTCTGTGCAGTTTGCAGTTGGATTCGTCTTAAAGGCAAGTATATTTGGTAATGTTTAGAATATAATGTCACAGATTTTTCACCTGAAAAAAATAAATACTGGAATATATCTGCAAATGTTTTAAAATTCTTATTTTGAGAAATAGTGGAAATTTGAATTTATACAGGAATAATGAGCTTTTTTTCTCAATAATTTTCCATGTGTAAGTTTTTAAGGATTCTGATCTTTACAGGTTTTACCATAGGTCATGTCCTTGTAAATATGCCAACTATACATACTTGACTCCAGATATTTTGTGTAGTGTTATCCATTTCAGTAAAGGAGTGTGCCAGTGTGAAGTCAGTGGTTAAGCTACCACTCCCATAACTTACAAAATTGAAAACTTTTCCATGGGATTACTTGTGCTAAATTCAAAACTATTTAAACCCTACTCCAAACTTGCTCTCAAGCCCAGAAAGCTATTTATTTTTAAAATCTTGCTCCTTGCTCTTAACACCAGAAAGCTATTTATTTTAATCCCCAAATTGATACACAGATTTTGTTGTTGTTGTTGTTGTTGTTGTGGGGCTTAACGCCATTTTTCAGCACACGATAGGCTATACATGGCGGCCAGTATTAATGATGGAGGAAGAAACCGGGAAATCCCAGGAAAGGACCACCGACCCACGAGAAGCAACTGGCAAGCTTTCTCACATATCCGCATTCGCCGAATCCTAGACTCGAACCCACGCAGACAGAGGTGAGATGGCAATGATCCGTAACGGAGAGCGCTTTAGACCACTTGGCCACTCGGGGCCCCCACAGATTTTGTTATACACATCATAAGGCAGAGTATATTATGTTATGATGTCTGTCCATCCACCTGTTCATCTATTACCATTTTATTTCTGCACAATAACTTGAGTTATCCATCATCTACAGTTACCAAACTTGAGGCAAGGAAGAATTCCATTGATTTTGGGGTCAAATGCTCAAAGTTCAAGCTCTCTGTGACTGAAAGAAGAAAATGGTTTCTGCACAAGAACTTGATTTTTCCAATATTTAGGTTACAAAATGTTTTAGATGGCTCACACATGGGCTAAAGATGAACCCTATCAATTTGGGGATTAATAGGTCTATGATTAAAGTCACTGAATGAAAAAAGAAAAATGTTTTCTGCAAACAAATTTAATTTTTCACCAAACTTTGTGGATGGTTTATACTTTGAGTGGGGAAGAAGCCTATTGATTTTGGAGTGAAACTGTCAAAGGTCAAGGTCACTGTGACTGAAAGAAGAAAATTGGTTTCACACAGTAACATTACTTCTATATCACACACATACCTGTACCACACTTTGGGGATGGCTTACAGTTGGAATAAGGAAATAAGACCTATTGATTTTGTGATCAAATGGTCAAAGGTCAAGGTGAGTTTGACTGAAATAAGAAAAGTGGTTTCTGCCAAAAAATTGAAGTTATTTATATAGAGGAGTATAAAACACTAGGCAGAAGCATAATGCCCTGTTGACTGTACTCTTCTTATTATTGTATTATTGCATTTCCACAGTATTTAAGCTCCATTCCTTATGCATTGACTGAACTCCTGATTATCCCTATAAACTTTGATGTCCAGAGGTAAATGGTTGAAGTTATTGATCCTAAGAACTCCTTGTCAGAATTTAAGGACAGTAGTAGCATTCAATTTTGTTGTAAGGAAGAATATTTTTATATTGTACTGTCTTCAGAGTAACAGTGATGAGACTTTATGCTTTGTTACCATGACTGTATGTTACCATGACTGTATGTTACCGTGACTGTATGTTACCATGACTGTATGTTGCCATGACTGTATGTTACTGTGACTGTATGTTACCATGACTGTATGTTACCATGACTGTAACATCTCTTTTACTTGACCACTCCAATAGAACCCAGGGTCAAGTTCTTTCCAGGTATAATTCTTCTCAATATCCCTACCATTAGCATCATGCATTTTGAATACACACATATTTATTTATATCATTAGAATCAAGCTACTGTAGAAATTAGTAGTAATGCCACCAGTCTCTCTCTTGCATTATATAATGCTGTGTAGGTAAAACCTTGAGAGGGACTGTTAGGCAATGTAGAAGAGAGGATCTTGAATGCAGACAAAACAGTGAGTGGTCCAGCTTTTACATATAAAATTTCACAAATCTACAACTTTAATCAAACCTTATTATTGTTCAGCTCTTGTTACCATATTTACCAAAATTTTTAGAAAAATTATTCCAATATCAACTTCTTATAGGCTGTTGGAAAACTCTTTCTTATGCACCTTTATGACAGTGAGACATTAAATGATTTGGATCTCCTGCATTTCATGGCTTTATTTATTTTGGTTAGGGAATAGAGAGGAGATTGTAGAGAATGGAGCTCTAGTTCAAATTGTTCCAATTTGTGTATCAGCAGTTTCCATGCTCTTCTGTGATTCTCATCAAAAGGGTGGCCATATTGAGTATATTTTCTCCCAAATAGAATTTAAAATCTCCACCAGCAACTAATTTGTTTCCATTAAAATCTTCAAGTTGTTTTTGGTCAATATTAAAGACATGTTCATAATCATTATTAGGATTTCATGAAGCCATGTTACTTATTATCATTCTTACTTCATTCAGTATTTTAAAGAAGACAAGTCTTCCAGTTTCACTTCTGACTACTTCTACCAAAGTAGCAGAATCACTGGTCTAAGGTTTTAATATCACTATTAATCATTCCATATATTCTCTTTTTCTTCTGTTTCATTTCCTGAAGAAAATAGATTTTAAAATTCTTATCCATCAATCAAATAAAGACTGCCATTTCTTTTTATCACAATAGCCCCAGGCAAATAAAAGATCCAATTCTTAATTCGTGAGCCATAAAAGAATAGAATATCTATAAATTCTCTAATTCTGTAAAAACAAAAACACTTTTAGTCGAGGAAAAGAATTTTTGAGAAACAGAATTGAAAAGGAATGCCAAAAAAGGTATGGAAATAAGATCTAAGGAAAAGATTGACAAAATAGTACAAAATAAACACTGAAATAAACAAAATCAGTATAGGACAAAATAAAAACCAAAATGAACAAAACATTATATGACAAAATCAACACTGAAATTAACAAAATCCAATTAGGAAAAAATAACATTTAAATGAACAAAGTCGGTATAGGACAAATAAACACTGAAACTAACAAACTATAAGATAAAATAAACACTGAAATGAACAAAATCTTTATAGGACAAAATAAACACAGAAATGAACAAACTCAATATAGAAAAAAATAAACACTGAAATTAAACAAAATAGGATGATTTAACATTTAAATGAACAAAATCAATATAGGATAAAATAAAAACTGAAATTAACAAAGCATAAAACAAAATAACACTAAAATTAACAAAATCAATATAGGACAAAATAAACACTGAAATTTACAAAATCAGTAAATACAAAATAAACACTGAAACGAACAAAATCAGTATAGGACAAAATAAACACTGAAATGAACAAAATCAGTATAGGACAAAATAGATACTGAAATTAACAAAATCAGTATAGTACAAAAACAACAGATGAAAAGAACAAAATATAAGAGAAAATAATCACTGAAATTAACAAAATCAGTATATATAAAATAAACACTGAAATGAACAAAAATCAGTATAGGACAAAATAAACACTGAAATTAGCAAAATCATTATAGGACAAAATAAACACTGAAATTAACAAAATCAGTATAGAACAAAACAACAGATGAAAGAACAAAATGTAAGAGAAAATAATCACTGAACTGAACAAAATCAGTATAGGACAAAATAAACACTGAAATGAACAAAATCAGTATAGGACAAAATAAACACTGAAATGAACAAAATCAGTATAGGACAAAATAAACACTGAAATTAACAAAATTATTATAGGACAAAATAAACACTGAAATTAATAAAATCAGTATAGGACAAAACAACAGATGAAAGAACAAAATATAAGAGAAAATAATCACTGAAATGAAGAAAATCAGTATAGGACAAAATAAACACTGAAATGAAGAAAATCAGTATAGGACAAAATAAACATTGAAATGAACAAGATCAGTATAGGACAAAATAAACACTGAAATGAACAAAGTCAGTATAGGACAAAATAAACACTGAAATGAACAAAATCAGTATAGGACAAAATAAACACTGAAATGAGCAAAATCAGTATAGGACAAAATAAATCAGTATAGGACAAAATAAACACTGAAATGAACAAAATCAGTATAGGACAAAATAAACACCGAAATGAACAAAATCAGTATAGGACAAAATAAACACTGAAATGAACAAAATCAGTATAGGACAAAATAAACACTGAAACGAACAAAATCAGTATAGGACAAAATAAACACTGAAATGAACAAAATCAGTATAGGACAAAATAAACACTGAAATGAACAAATTCAGTATAGGACAAAATAAACACTGAAACAACAATACAGTTACAGTAGCATTCATGTACAACGTTCATTATCACAACCTAACAGAGTGCCTTCAAATCATTTAGGAAAAGAAGAAAAACATTTAGTAGTAGAATGTACAAAGTATATATGAATGAACACCACACACCTCAGTCAAGTTAATTTTATTTCAGTGTCACAAAATGTAACCCATGTAGAAGTTAATATTTTTCAATAAATAAATTAATAAATTAATAAATATTAATAGCTTATTTTACCAGTAATTTGAGAATTTAATATATTTACTTTGTTATTAATCAGAGTTGATTTAAACATCTACAATTTTACCACTCTATCTCGGTAATATATATAACTCTACATTTGTTGCCCATGCCATCTAATGATTTTGTCAATTTTTACAGGAATATTTTTGGTGTAAATTTTGTGAGGTTGAAGCTCTTCATTTTGGAGGTGCATTATTTTCTCCCAGTATTTTTAAGCATGTCTGATTGATTTTCTGAGATTTTAACCAATAACATTAAATGGTAACAAGACATCAGACATGTATTGTAACAAATCACAATAAAATCTTGATGACCATGGTAAATTTTAGCAGCTGCTTCCCTCTATTGAGCATGCAGAGACTGACAACTGTGTGCTCAGTAAAGGATATGTTTGGGTGAGTTTTGACCATAAAGAGGGCTGTACACTTATTAAGTCATTTGCAGATAGCATGTTCCATATGGTTTTATTGGGGAGCCATTGACCTTTCTTTTTGCAGCAGCTTCTGATTAGTGGCATTTACAAAAAGCTTGGCTTTGTTCTTTTAGCATCAGATTTAAATCTCCAGATCAGTGTGTGATATCAGTATCAGTGTAGCCTACATACATCTGGAGTTTATTCCATAACATATTCACTACCTTTTGTCCAGTTATGTATTGATTCTTCCTTTTTTCATGTAATCCATAAATATGCAAACTATATCTATATGTTTGAGTTTCATTATAGTTTTGCCTGTGTAATGTTGTCTTCAATGCTTTGTTTTTCATCTTACCAGCTTTTCAAGCAGAATCAGAATTTAGTGCTTGATTTTCTACCTTTATATCATTATTTCTCCTCTTTGCCTTTCTATCTATTCTTTATGTGACACTATGTCTCTTTGAATTTTATCTTTTCTGCACTCAAAAACTGTTTCAGTTGCTCCTTGCTTATAACAAGTTTAAGTTCACTTTCGGAGTGTTCTTGTGTAGCCATACTGTCTGTGTAGCCATGCTGTTTGTAGCCATATGGTTTGTGTAACCATATGGTCTGTCTAGCCATTCTGTCTGTAGCCATATGGTCTGTGTAGCCATACTCTCTGTAGCCATATGGTCTGTGTAACCATTCTGTCTGTAGCCACATGGTCTGTGTAACCATTCTGTCTGTAGCCATATGATCTGTGTAACCATACTGTCTGTAGCCATATGGTCTGTGTAACCATTCTGTCTGTAGCCATATGATCTGTGTAACCATACTGTCTGTAGCCATATGATCTGTGTAACCATACTGTCTGTAGCTATATGGTCTGTGTAACCATTCTGTCTGTAGCCATATGGTTTGTGTAACCATTCTGTCTGTAGCCATATGGTCTGTGTAGCCATACTGTCTACAGCCATATGGTCTCTGTAGCCATACTGTCTGTAGCCATATGGTCTGTGTAACCATTCTGTCTGTAGCTATATGGTCTGTGTAACCATTCTGTCTGTAACCATATGGTCTGTGTAACCATACTGTCTGTAGCCATATGGTCTGTGTAACCATTCTGTCTGTAGCCATATGGTCTGTGTAACCATACTGTCTGTAACCATATGATCTGTGTAACCATACTGTCTGTAGCTATATGGTCTGTGTAACCATTCTGTCTGTAGCCATATGGTTTGTGTAACCATTCTGTCTGTAGCTATATGGTCTGTGTAACCATTCTGTCCATAGCCATATGGTCTGTGTAGCCATACTGTCTGTAGCCATATGGTCTGTGTAGCCATACTGTCTGTAGCCATATGGTCTGTGTAGCCATACTGTCTGTGTAGCTGTTTTGTTTCTGTAGCCATATGGTCTGTGTAGCCATGTTGTCCATGTAGCCATATACTGTCTATATAGCCATACTGCCATTGTTGCTATATTGTCTGTGTAGCCATACTGTGTAATTGTTTATTTCTTCATAATTTGCTGTGAGGACATCAAAGGCTTGAAAACAAAATGTTTTAGCCTCACTGATACTTCAGTTTCTGTTATCTTTGTAGTGTAAGGTGTCAGTTATTGCTTCATTCCTTTTTTACTCAGATTCTGTTTTCCAAAGAAATTGTTTAATTCTATTTTGGAGAGAAGAAAAAAACTATTTTTCCCATCTGAACATGATAATTATAGTATATCAGACAAAATTTGATCAGCATGTAATATATGACAACAATTTGTAATCAGGTAAAATCATACAACTATAGTCTGAATATACCTCCCTGTTTGTTTTTAACCCCCTGTCAATTTTAAAAACAAAGCATAAATGAGATAAAAAAAACTGCACAGAACTTAGTTCATTCATTGATTTATAACTTTAAACCTGAATATGACAAGGGGGCCTTAACACTGTTATTGTATGCACATTTCATATAAAATGGAAGTTTTTAGTGTAAATGATGACCCTGCTTGCCAGTCATTTCCAGTTCCTGGAGAAGTCCATTTTCATAGAAGGGGTGGATTGATGACCACACATGTATGTACATAGAAGATAAATATTATTTTGTCTACTTCTGATATTTACAATGTCAAATCAAGCAAAGGAAAAAGAATGACAACTACAAATTTGCCTTTCATGTAGATTTAACAAGCCATGCAATTTCTGTGTACATGTGTGCAAAGGGATATAACTGACAAATCTCAACCTTATGGTAATTTATGGAATTATCTGGCAGTTACCGAATACAGTGAATGTCACTCGACCATAGTATATGCAATATGGAGCCATGTTAGTATGGAAACTATGTTAAGCATGAAACATACAGATGATGACAGTGTTAGGGCCACTCTGGTCACAGTCAGGTTAGAAATTATAAATCAGTGAAATGATTAAGTTCTGTGCATTTCTCATCACATTAAAGAATTTCGTTATTGAAATCAATAGGGGCTACAAACAAATGGGTATTTATGCAAACACTATAACAGAATATGCATGGGAGATGTCTGATATTGCATACAGTAACTGACTCTCCATGCATACAATATATTTATCTTTACTTATTGGGTAAAGACAGCAGCTAACCGCCATGTGTGGCAGCATCTGCAAGAGACAACAAAGGAGAAGTGATAATGGTGTTGAATTATATGCTTTGGTTTTTTTAAACATTTTTATATTAAAAGAACGATGCCTTTGATAATGTCCATTGGACAGCTTACTGTTTTATCTGCATTTATGATCCATCTTTATAACCAGTTAACAGTCTCTATTACACAGTTATCTGGTCATAGCATTACACATTGCATGAGAGAGATTGGTCGCCTTGAGTTGGCTAAATTTTGTTTTAGGTGTGTCTGCCTCCTAGTAGCAGAGTAGGCACTTTGCCAAGAGATGAACTTTTGTTTTTAATTGCATGCACAGTTTCAATGAAGCTTGCATTGATAAAGACACATTTTACAGAACAGATAACTGAAAATAGGCAAAAGACTTCTATTCTAGCACAGTTCTTGTCTTAGAATATTGTTTCATTCATTAATCTTGTCATAATTTCATCAAATTTAAGTTGTAGGGTTTTTGTCTCTTAAATAGTTTCCTGTAATGAAATTACATAGATATTAACCTTGTTCCTTGCCAACCAGGTCTCTGACAAAATGGTATGCTGACCTTTTGATTCTTCAGTCACGATGATTTAAGTGAGCAAATTTGTTTCAAACAAATTGTTTCTAATGTCATCTCACCCTAGCATGAAATGCAACTCTTATTCTGACTAGTCACAAATTTAAGTGGACCAGGAATTCCAAAGGTCAGCAGTACAAGAACCTTTTTCACTGCCTATCATATGTGCTTACTATATTAAGTAGATATCAATCAGATTGGTTCCTGGCACAGATGTGATCTCACTATGTTAAGTTATCCTATCCAGCCCATATACTACAACAACATTATATTTATCTCTCAGTGTTGTTAAATTCCAGAGAAAAATATAGTAAGGTTCGTCTGCTTGGAATCTTCACACCTGGTCATATGCAAATTAACTATGTCTATGTATATGAAATTTTACCTCTTCATGCCTTGCTGTTTCTATTTTTTCTTTGAAGTACTATTGATTTTATCCATTAGAATTGTATTTTATGTGATACAACATCTTTCTTTTCCTTTTTTGGGCAAAGTCAGATGAATATAAATACATCTTCCTGATCAGCATCTTGAAACTAATGCTGTCTTGTAATGCCTCCCTTAGCCATGTAGGCAAGTAATTGTTGTTTTTTTTCTTCTGAATATAAGCATCCAATTACAGTTTTAGACTAGTTCCCAAACCAGTTATTTCACAAGATTCAATATGCTCTGACCTTTTCTGTAATGGACAAAGACAAACAACAGCATGTAGCACAATAAGTTTTCCTGTGATTGGAGGTGGGGAGAGGGGGCTCAGCAATCAATTGGGCAGAATAATTTTCATGCCTTTTATTAATTTTTCGTGAAACTTAATGCGTCTGTAATCTGTGGTAGGTTGCATGGCTAAAGCATTTGTCTCAAATGATCACACTTTTATATAATTAACAGAAAATGCTAAAAAAAAATGACATGTATGACCAATGGTATTCTTGACATGTACAGTTACAGCAATGTATAGTACCTTGACATGTACAGTTACAACAATGTATAGTACCTTGTTTTTCTTTTTGTAGAAAATGCAAACAGCACCAGAAAACGTTAAAACCAATTCTACAGTGGAACACCAACATTCTGGATGCTAATTATATGGATTTTTGTCTATTCAGACTTTTACCATGAATTGTAAATCCCCCAAATGGGAAAAAATAATGATTTACATGGAAAAACAATTTTCACAACAAATCATTTTTTGGAATCTGGATAGGCAGCATTTGAGTATTTCACTGTTGTACACCCCCCCCCCCAACACACTTATATAACAAATACTCACCAATTCATTAATAAAAATTTGGAACAGCAGATATAAAACAATATACACTATCATTGCTGACTTCAGAATTTAAGAATGAAAAGAATCAGATTATAAGAGAACTTTTTGTAACAGTTGTTGCATTATATACTATATGGAAGTGATGCATGGATCCATTATCATTTAGAATTTTAGTTGTGAGTGCTGTGATACAATTGTTGGAGTTATAGTGTTCCCTTGTGTTATGTGTAGGCTCGTACAAAAGTAACAAAAGAAAAGAGTGAAGTCAACAAGCTTTGTAAATTTTAACAAAATAATTTATTTCCCTAGAAAACAAGGTAAAACTATGAAATAGGACTTATTGTTTGTGAATATAATCCAAAAATTAATCCTAGAATTCAAAAATATAAGTCCTATCACTGAACAGTTTCTAATTGAATCCAGGTTCGAATCTCGATGAAATTCCAATATGGAAGGCGATGACGTCAGATGAAGTCGTTGTACTGATGGCAACAGTTCCTTGTTGAAACACAATTTACAATGTTCTCTTTAGAATTCCAGAATAAATTTCCACTAAATGTCTTTGTCCCAGAATTTTATAAAGAAAAGCACTTGTTTTGTTTTCTAGAGAATATGAATTATTAAATCCCATAAAATAGATGAACTTCAGAACAAACTGGCAACAACAATAAAAACACCTTGAGCTCTAAGGTGTAGGAATATGACTGAATAGATCTACTAGCAAATGGCTGTTTTAACCCCCGATTTCAGATCATATGGTGGCTCATGTGACGGGGCTACATGATCATTAATTTGAACAGCACAGTAAAAAATTATCACATAGGCAAGAATAGCCCTATCTAAGAATCAGATTCCCACACTGGAAATAAATTAAAAAAGAAAGGCTGTTTACAAATCAGGTAACATGTGGGCCAAACATGACCTTGGTAATAGCCAATCGTTTTCATTCAGTGTTTACAAACATCTCAACCAAGGTGAGCTAAAAATAGTGATAAAGCAACCGTTACATTCTAATCGGGTCAAGTGAATTTTCCGAAAAAAAGATTCAAATCCAGTGAAAATTATCATTACAATAAAATATGATGAAACAAAAATAAAATAAAAAAGAATTTAAAACTAACACAAAAGCAGTTTAATTACATATTCGTAACACTTGCTATAAATCCCCTTAGTATGCTGCTGTACTTCATAATGTGGTCATAGTCATGGATCACATTTAATCAGTTGAATTGAGTTTTATCAATTTATTCAATTTCATAATGGCTCATGAGAACCAGTTACAATTTGAATTCACATGATTAAATACTTCATATTGGTTTATGGCACTGTTTTGATACTGCCTTATTGGAACAGTCCATAGCACAAGACTCCCTTAAAATGCAGGTCACATGTATGACAGCCCATCAACTAAGAGAACACTGAACAGAATTACATTATGCACACAAATGCAGTATAGTGTTCTAGAATACAATTACATGATGCACACAAATGCAATATAGTGTTCTTGACTATAATTACAGTATGCACACATGCAGTATATAGTGTTATATTCTAGAGTACAGCAGCAGTATGCACACATGCAGTATATAGTGTTATGTTCTAGAGTACAGTAGCAGTATGCACACATACAGTATATAGTGTTATATTCTGGAGTACAGTAGCAGTATGCACACATGCAGTATATAGTCTTATGTTCTTGAGTACAATTACAGTATGCAGTATATAATGTTAAAGAATATAATTACACTATGCACACAAATGCAATATATAGTGTTCTAGAATATATTACAGTATGCACATGTTCAGTGTAGTGTTATGTCCTAGAGTACAGTTGCAGTATGCACACATGCAGTATATAGTCTTATGTTCTAGAGTACAATTACAGTTTGCATACAATTGCATTATCTAGTTTTATATTCCTTGATATAATTACAGTATGCAAACAAATGCAGTATATCGTGGTATATTCTATAATACAATTATGGTATGTATACAAATACAGTAAACAGTGGTATGTTCTAAAATACAATTTGAGTTTTTGCATGAAAGTGTTTGCATTTTATGCTGTACAGTTAGTAGAATTATTGGTTTCCTTATGATGTTTGATTTCTGTAGGACAGCGACCTAGGCGCCTCACGCATCCTGATACCAGTTGTAAGTTATGTATATGTTTGGCTGCACTGATTGCCCATTTCAGCAGGATTTATTCTGACACCTTTCATGTACATTTATATTGCCCTTTGCACATGCTTCAGATATGTAGAAGTTTTATCCTCTTCTAACATGAATATTTCTTTACTCAGTACATATGCCTTTTTTCTCATATTTAGAAAATACAACCTACAAGCATGCCTTTCCAGTCATGTAATAAAACAACAGTAGTGGCAACAAGAAGTACACTAACAGATTATTGAGGTCATCTATGATATTTATAACAGCACCCTAAAATTAATTAAAAACTAATATTATTAATGATCAACTGCAGTTATTTGTATAGAACTGCAACTATTTGTCCTCTCTGTCCCCTTCATTAACAGCCTCCATTAGTAATCAGATTATAATTTGTATTGTCCTATCTTTCCCCTCTGTTAACAGCTTAACATCTGTTGTGTGAATCCGTTCATTTTGGTAGGTGTAAATGTTCATGGATTTGCAAACAATGACATTGTCATTCATACTTATTTTCAATGGCTTGTTGAATGAAGGGTTCATATCATTTCCACAGAAGCATCATTTTTCATTGGGTTGTTAAATTCATGATTTATGGTAACAAGACCTGCACATACTAGTACCCAACAAAAAGAAACAATTTCATAAGTAAAATTTCTCATGGTTTTTTTGTGGATGACTGGTTGGGGTGGGATGGGTAACTCAGAACCACTTTCTGATTATCATCTGCTATAATTAGGTGTTGTTTGCTTATACAATATAGATAAAATATAGGAACAAGTTTCAAGCAATTTGTGTTTATGACATATACATTAAATAGCACATAGTTGAAATGGTATTCAGTCTGTATTAAGTATCAATTACTCAGACTGGAACTGTATAGGTATTTTCTCTTATGTCCACATTTTCTTAGAAGTAATGAATTAAACTTACAATTTATTTCGTTTTTTCATTTGTATTGACACAGTATAGCTAAAAATATTTGGACTGCATAAAAGACGGGGTGTATAGTAAATACAAAATCATACCTCAGCAGGATGAGCATTATATAATATCACTATGCAGTATCAAACTCATTGTTTCTGCTAACTCAGAAATATGTACACTGTACTGTATATACTCACTTATAAGTCAAGTCCAACAATATAGACCCTTATCTGTCTTTGCATAATGTACTGGCAGATCAGGGTCTGTATTGTTGGTTCTTCTGATAATTCCTAACAAACTGCATAGACCTAGATCTCCCAATGCATAATGTACCAACTGATTTGGGTCTGTGCATTGTGCAGTTGCACTCAACTTATAGGGGAGTATAATAAAGTATGACAATCTGTGGTCAGTTCATTTACTTTTGCAGGTATTAGTTTTTATGGTTTTGCTAAAGAATGATATTTTTTTGGCACTTTGATTGATGTACTGGGGCATGGGTCTTGTTGGTAGGTCTTTAAATATGTCGCTTGTGGGGTGTCTTGTAAATGCTTGCCCGCTAACAATCATTTCATCATTTTAGCAGTCTTTTGTGATGTTTCTCTTGTGAGTGTGTGCACTTGCTTATATGTTGAGTCCAACTGCAAACAACATAAACCCTGATGTTGTGTAATGTACCAGCAGATAAGGGTCTATTTAGTTTCTTCTGCAGATTACTCCTAATAAACTGCATAGACTTAGATCTGCTGTCACATTATCAATGGCAGATATGCCTTTGCATCATACAGTTTGGCTTGAATTGTAAGACTTATATGTGAGTATGTATGGTAATAAGATATGATCAAGCTTTTTTGCAACTATATTGAGCAAAAGTGAGTCTGAATAAAATTTGACTTGAGCCCATGTTATTAAATTTGGGACAAGTCAACAGGACAAAAATGTACACTTGGAGGATTTTGATTTTGTTTATGTGTATTTCACTTAATATGCATACCTTACAAGTAACAATCAAACTGACTATATTGTCTGTCATTTGCAATAGATTTATTAATTAGTTAATTACTGTTATTGATGTAGAGTAATTGTTGGTAAAAATATTAAGTATAATTGTCAGCTCATCCTGAGCTATTAAAATATGAAAACTTTGAATAACAAAAAAGTACAAAAGCTTAAAGTACCCCCCTCCCCATGATTTTTAATGTTCAGGTTGTATTACAAAATAGAGGTTATGAAAATTTACAGACAAGACAATTATGCCTACACTCCCTATACCTAACCCCTATACCCATCACATTTCCTGACCCTTGATGATGTTGGTTGAACCCAGTTGTCAAATAAACAGGTTTTATATCATTTGACCTCCATTAAATTATTTCGATTCATGTCATTTTTTTCAAGTTTTAGATTGTTTGAATTGGAATGATTCTGACTCGGAGCATATTTTGTAATAGGTTTAGACTTGATAAATGGTGACTAGATGTGTTAATATCATAGTATTGTGACTTGTCTGGATTTAATTACAACACATAGTATGCCTGCTTGTCATTACAACACACTTTTATGTACTACCTTAATTTGGTATATATAATGCACACTTTTTAGACCTATTTTTCCTGTTTCAGGAGAGGGTGCTTGTTTTACATACAAGAACAAAATCCATTTCTTTCCAGTTTGATCTGATAAGAGGATTGTGTCAAAAACTGCCTCCCTATATCATGTTATAGTGAAATATTGAAATAATATTGCATTGTAGCTACAATATTACTAACCATCTTTAAGATATAACTAATGCTTACAAACTTTGATAATCCTGTTCTTTGATTGCTTATGTTAATAAATTCATTTGATTTCATATGTGTAGTTTTTGTTTAATGCCTCAACTGGAAATACACTTAGTAGATGAGCAACTTGTTCATCTAATGTGTCATGAATACTTTGAAGCCATGCAAATTTCCACATTATGGTAGCATTGGAACATATGAACTAATGAATAAGTTAATGTATCAAATATGCAATTTATTTGCTTTTCTATAGAAAAAAAAAAAACTTGGTTCTTTGTTTTATTTCTCATCCTAAATCACAGTATTTGATACTTCTTGGTGACTATAGGACTTGCAGTACCAACTCAAACCCCATAGGAAACCTATGGAAACATTATTATATTAAAATGCAATCATTTTAAATATCTGAATGCTCATGACCAAACCTATTTTCCTCACCATAGATCCATCTTTGATTTTGATCTTCACATGTGTGAAACATGTGTTTTCAATTCCACTCATAAAGACTCCAGTAAAAATTTCAGTAATGATTGTTCCAAACTTGAGTTTGTAAAGGGACTGAAATTCCTTCCATAAAACATTATCTTTTTTTTTCTCCATTACAAGTAGGATAAGGTCTCAAAAGGTTCTTTTCACTAAAATTTTACTTCAAATTAACTAGTCAAATCCAAACCCATATATACCCAGTGGTGGAGTTTTATGTTCAGCCATTTCTAGACTGGTTCCTATTTTCCATATAAAATTAGTACTAGAGTCAGTAGTGATCAATGCTTTGTTTATTCAGCATGGTTTTCAAGGTAACGAGCACTGGCCAAAGCTTTTAAGACACTAAGTGCAAGTCCAGTGCATTGTCTAGGTAAATTTGCAATTTATTTACATTTCTTTGGTAAATAAACCTTTTTCTTTGTTTTATCTGTCATCATAAATCACAGTATTTGATACATCTTTGTTTGTTGACCTTACAGTGACCAATGCTTCATTGCCTCAGCAATGGTGTTTTCAGATGTGTTTTGCACCAACTAAAGCTTTGATATGTCTAACATAATTGCGATGCATTGTCTGGCTCTATACTTCAGAGGAATCATGCCAGTCCAATAAGTATTATTACCAGAGCCAGACTTTGATATGGCATGTTGGATCTTGAATCTGAATGAATATAGTCAGACAAAGTATCAGCATAGTCTGAGTAAGAAATGCCAACACTGTCAGAGACAAGATAATCATCATAGCAACATACATGTATTAAGCACTTGCAGAAAAGAAGAGAGAAACAATCAAGCACGATTTTATTGTAAACACATCAAACGTCATGTAACAAATGACATTCATGACATTCCAAATAGTGGAATGTTATTTCAAGACAAAAATGGAGCCAAACCTTAAAGATTCTGAAATGTAGGATATTATATGTACATTATCCATCAGAATTAAGTATTTTACCACATGCTGGGTTGAAAATCAGGATGCATGTCATACATTAGTGTGCATTATATACACCAGGGTATTTTTGGATAAGGCAGTAATATCTTTCAAGTACCAATATGTACCAGGTGAAATCAAATTTTTCCTCAGAAAGTACCAGTAATTTCTTGAAGTACCAACATGTACTGGGTAAAATTAAATTTTTACTCAGAAAGTACTAATAATTTCTTGAAGTACCAGCATGTACTGGGTAAAATCAAATTGTTTGTCAGAAAGTACCAGTAATCTCTTGAAGTACCAACATGTACTGGGTAAATCAAATTTTCTTCAGAAAGTACCGGTAAGTGTTTTCCTAATTTGAATAACAAATTCAGATCAGTTTCTATGTAAATATGTTTTCTGAAACACTTTGTAAAATGAGTATGAACTGGAAGATATTGTTTTTGTTTGCAATATCCAGTATTTTTACATAGGAAGCCATCAGTGACCATTGTTCTCAGTACAATGAACATCATAGACTTTAAGCTGCTGACCAGTTATTGTATTGTACATCTGAATTAGAGTAGTTTTTATCTGTCTTATGAATGAAAATAAGATTTTGTATTCCAATTATTTTGTTCTGTACTCATAATTGTCTACATGTTTTTTTTTCAACTCTTATCCTACTCAGTCATTCCAAAGCTTAAGTTAGTCATTGCACTTATAAAGATTTAATATATTTATCAATCATTGTCACTCCCCTTTCTCCCTTTGCTTTTTGATGGTCATTATTTTGAATAAATAAACCATTTCATTGATCATTTAACAATGTTCGGATTTCTTAATGGAAAATTTAATTGGAAATCATGTATAATCATAAATTTATCCCGAATATGCTACTTGCATATAGTCAGCTGTAAAGTTTCATAATGTAACATATAATTTGTTCTGTTTGCCGTAACATGCATCCTATGTTTCTATCTTTTTCCATTTTGAGTTTCATAGATTAATGTCTGATTTGTGATAATTTTAGAAGTATTACTACCCTAATTTAAATAATGTATGTTGCTACTGTATTTTTACATTTATTTACAGGCAGACAATGAGCAATAGGCATTTATGTGACATTATTGAAAAACTGGATCATTCAGTTCTTCTTTAAGAAACCAGTTTTCTTATTGTTCACTTTAGTGGACTTTGGAAAGGACAAGTCCTGTATCCGACAGCAGTCAGCACCACAATTCCGTCTTAGAAGGCAGGGTACCAAGTTTAACCTGGCTTCATTTGCCAACTCCATGTTTCCAGGTTAGAGTGTACTTTCACTTTAAGTTGTAATATTGTGGGATCGTATGTCAAAGCATATCATTTATAATTCTCCATTCAGCACAAATTGTTAGATTTTTTATACTGTTCAGGTTATTTCTCATTCCTGATTGTTTTAGAATTTTGATGGAATCTGCTTCAAGATGACATAGTCTGTTATCACGTTGCCTTTTCAATAAGCCATTTACAGTCACTCACTGTTATGGTCAGCTCTCCTTGGAGGTTAAAAAAGAATACTCATATGTTTGGGTTATGTGTCAGAAGGTTGAAGATCAAAGGTCAGAGACTCAGATGAAAGAAGATAGGTTTGCAGAGTGGAAAAAAAGCTGTATTGTATATACTACTCAGTATTTAAACATGGATGAGCTAAGCTATTGATTATTGATATGGGACACAGTTTTACAATCCAAAGGGTCAGCAAGATCTTGCAAAGGATATACTTGATCACAAATAACATTTACTTTGATCTGAGATGATATACTCAGCATCAGTGATCTCTCCTTTTGATATATTCCAGGCTTGTCAGAGTCAGTAAATGATCTCTCCTTAAGATATATTCCAGACAGAGCCAGTGATCTCCCCTTATGATATGCTCCCGATGTATCAATCAGTGATCTCTCCTTATAATATACTCCAGAAAGAGTCAGTGATCTCTCCTTATGATATACTCCAGACAGTGTCAGTGATACCTCCTTATGATATACTCCAGACTTGTCAGAGTCAGTGATCTCTCCTTATGATATACTCCAGACAGTGTCAGTGATACCTCCTTATGATATACTCCAGACTTGTCAGAGTCAGTGATCTCTCCTTATGATATACTCCAGACTTGTCAGAGTCAGTGATCTCTCCTTATGATATACTCCAGACAGTGTCAGTGATACCTCCTTATGATATACTCCAGACAGTGTCAGTGATACCTCCTTATGATATACTCCAGACTTGTCAGAGTCAGTGATCTCTCCTTATGATATACTCCATACAATGTCAGCGATCTCTCATTAGTTTGCTCAAAGAAGAGCAGTTCAGGTACTGATTTACTGATTTGTATTATGATCAGTATATGCTACAGGGTTTTGTTAGATTTGACTTTGGGCTTTTCCATTTTTACACTGAATGTGGATGTAAGTGTAGTAGGCTTGATATCATACCTGCATTAGCATATACTGATGCAAATATCATTGGTCTCATGTCACTGGCAACAGTAGGCTTAATATCATACCTGCATTAGCATATAGTGATGCAAATATCATTGGTCTCATGTCACTGGCAACAGTAGGCTTGATATCATACCTGCATTAGCATATAGTGATGCAAATATCATTAATCTCATGTCACTGGCAACAGTAGGCTTGATATCATACCTGCATTAGCATATAGTGATGCAAATATCATTGGTCTCATGTCACTGGCAACAGTAGGCTTGATATCATACCTGCATTAGCATATAGTGATGCAAATATCATTGGTCTCATGTCACTGGCAACAGTAGGCTTGATATCATACCTGCATTAGCATATAGTGATGCAGATATCATTGGTCTCATGTCACTGGCAACAGTAGGCTTGATATCATACCTGCATTAGCATATAGTGATGCAAATATCATTGGTCTCATGTCACTGGCAACAGTGCTGACACAAACATTTCTTAGATTGGGTGTAAATTTACATAAGTTGCTCTCACAAGACAATGGTATAATATGACCATATGCGTGAAGTTTAGATTCTGACATGATTGTGGATTGGAGCAGGGTAATTTTGTATTAAGCTTTTGCCTTGAAGTTTTTTTTGTCAAGCCTTTCTAAGTGCTATAACCTTTACATCACTTGTCACATCTGAACTGAAAATTAAAATAATATTTCCTTATCATGCATATAATATTTGTATGTTGTTACACTAGGTAGGGTGCATTATTTAATATGTCCTTATCATGCCTTTAATATTTGTATGTTGTTACACTAGGTAGGGTGCATTATTTAATATTTCCTTATCATGCCTTTAATATTTGTATGTTGTTGCACTAAGTAGGGTGCATTATTTAATATTTCCTTATCATGCCTTTAATATTTGTATGTTGTTGCACTAAGTAGGGTGCATTATTTAATATTTATATCTTGTTACACTAGATAGGGTGCATTATTTAATATTTATATCTTGTTACACTAGGCAGGGTGCATTATTTAATATTTATATGTTGTTCCACTAGGTAGGGTGCATTATTTGATATTTATATGTTGTTCCATTAGGTAGTGTTACGTATATGTAATTAAATTGCTTGTGTGTTAGTTTTAAAATTCTTTTTTATTTTATTTTTGTTTCATTACATTTTATTGTAATGATAATTTTCATTGGATTTGAATCTCTTTTCCAAAAATTGGCTTGACCTGATTAGATTATAAGATTTCTTCAGCACTATTTTTAGCCCACAGTTTTTGTAAACATCAAGTGAAAATGATTGGCTATTGCCAAGGTCTTTTCCAATCTACGTGTTACCTCTGTTGTAAACGGTTTTATTTTTAAATTCATTTACAGCATGAGAATTTGATTCTTAGATAGTGCTATTCTTGCATACGTGATAAATGGCATTTTTTTTATTGCGATGTTCAAATTAGAAATCACATAGCCTGTCACATGAGACACCATGTGATCTAAAATTGCGGCTTTAAACAGACGCTCTCTAGTAGATTTAGTCAGTCGTATCTTTAAACCATGAGGGCTCAAGAGGTTTTTATTGTTGATGCCAAATTGTTTTGAAGTTCATCTATTTTTTTGGATTTAATTATTTATTCTCTAGAAAACTAAACAAGTGTACTTTTTTATAAAAAGTTCTGGGACAAAGAAATTCAGTGGAAATTTATTCTGGAGTTTAACGGAAACATTATAAACTGTGATTCAATTGAGGATCTGTTACCATCAGTACAGACATCTGACGTCATTGCCTCCATATTGGAATTTCATCGAAATTCGAACCCGGATTCTTTTAGAACTGTTTAGTGATAGGACTTATATTTTCAGGCTTAGGATTAAATTTTGGATTATATTCACAAACCGTAAGTCCTATTTCCAGTTTTTACAGTGTTTTCTAGGGAAATAAATTATTTTGTTAAAATATACAAAGCTTGTTGGCTTCACTCTTTTCTCTTGTTATTTTTGTACGAGCCTACACGTAACAGTAGGGTACATTATTTAATATTTATATGTTGTTACACTAGGTAGGGTGCATTATTTAATATTTATATGTTGTTCCACTAGGTAGGGTGCATTATTTAATATTTGTATGTTGTTTCACTAGGTAGGGTGCATTATTTAATATTTATATGTTGTTACACTAGATAGGGTGCATTATTTAATATTTATATGTTGTTACACTTGGCAGGGTACATTATTTAATATTTATATGTTGTTCCACTAGGTAGGGTGCATTATTGAATATTTTTATGTTGTTACACTAGGCAGGGGACCGCTCTGGTGGCCTAGTGATTAGAGCATCCACCTCAGATGGGTTCAATCCTGGCCAAGTCATACCAAAGACTTATAAAAATGGTACTAACAGCTGCCTTGCTTGGTGCTAAACATTAAGAGGCTAGTGTTAGGACTGGTTGGCCTGGTGTCAGGATAATGTGACTGGGTGGAACATCATGCTACATGTCTGTGGCATGATGCCCCAGTGCTAGACATCACTATAAACTGCCACACTGCAGACATTGTAGCGATATGACTGAAAAATTGTTAAAGCTATATTAAAAATCCAAATCACACACACACACACACACACAGGGTAGGGTGCATTATTTAATATTTATATGTTGTTCCACTAGGTAGGGTGCATTATTTAATATGTTATTCTACTAGGTAGGGTGCATTATTTATTATTTGTATGTTGTTACACTAGGCAGGGTGTATTATTTAATATTTGTATGTTGTTCCACTAGGTAGGGTGCATCATTTAATATTTGTATGTTGTTACACTGGGTAGGGTGCATTTTACTGTTGGCAGGTAAGACATTAGTATGTTGATCTCCAGTAGGAATAATTATATTTTAGGTGGTCAGCTGAAAGAGTTCACAGATGAAGAGAGTAATTTTGCAGCCTTGTTACAGAGAGCCATGGACTTGGAGGGAGTTGATAGGGAGACTGTATACATGCTGGTATCACTTCTGATGAAGGTATGGTGTTTCTTCAATTGCTGAGGTGTTCTGCTGAAAAGGACCTTACTGTCATGGATTCATCAATATAACATAACCTATTAAGGACTTTAGAAGAAAAATTCTCCTATTAGTGATCTATCCAAAAATTCACACAAGTCAGGATTTGATGCTGTGCATACACAAATTTATTTTTCATAATAGCAACATGGTTATTTAATAAATATATTGTCAGTAGGAGACATGGAAAACTATTATGTTACAGTGAATTTACTAAGTTCTGGGAAATTAAATGATGTTGTTAAGATTTACATTACATTTCAAAGGACACACAGACCAGTGAAAAACATTCTTATGGGATTTCAAATTATTCACTATAGCAAAAGTGACTGCTGTACATGCAGTAAGTTTTTAAGGAAATAAGGGAGATTCATGCTAGCACAAAAAAGGGTAATTTTTCAATAAACAAGAGTATTGAATTATAGCATAGTGTTACGAAAAGTCACAACCATCAACTTTCATTTCATTGTTAGGGTTGTCAAAATTTTAGTAAACATCTACCGAGTATCTGTTGATCCTAATGATCAGTTAACCAGGTACACGATTAAAGGGAAATTGTAGTGCCTAACCTGAACCCCCAGGACCTCCTGTATTGAAAACCCATGTAAACATGACCATCCATTCAGATGTTTTACTCATTTTTAATTTTAAAAATAATTTTACATTACTGCACTATCCTCTCTTGCCTGCATATCAGACTTAGCAAAAACTTCTTGGAAGGTAAATGTTGTGCTGTGTGCACATGCCCAGAAGCCAGTAGTCACATGACATGAGCCTCCAACTGTATTATTTTTCTGTGTCTCTCTTGCATCTAAAGTTGACAGATATAATCATCTATTTGAACATAGTTTTTAGATATGAACTAAAATGGACACTTGATTGCTCATTTATTACCTAGGTTAATATCAATGGGCAGGTACCAAAGTACCTATGTACCCCTTTGGCAGGCATAGTTATTGTCCATTTGTAACATTTTAAAAAACAAATATTAGCATGCAAAGTATTTTTTAAAAGTATGTTATGTATATTTAACTTGCATTATTTGTTAGTTCTCTTTTATGTTTTTATTTGGTTATATGCTTTTGTAATGTAACAATGTATGTTTGACCTAACATTGTCAAAAATCATGTTTATTTTTACCTTGACCTGAATTATTGATTTTTTTAAATACATAACAAAAATATTCTCTATCTGCATGGGTTTAATATCAGGATAATTATTAATAGATGTAAACATGTTTATTTGGGTCTGGGTCTAGGTTATTGAAATTCCCCTACAATTTACCTGGCATACATAACATAGTCCAGGTTACATATTATAATTTTAGTAACAGGCTTTCTAATTATAACTAACATTTTATTTTGTAAACATTAAGAAGTTTCTAGAAGGTTATTTTCCATTAGGTAATATTTTTTTTTTATTTATAGAAAATGCTAATTCTGACTTGATATCAAGCAGAGGACTATATAATCTTGACACAAGAAAGGTTATTCATGCATGCTTTAACATCTGAGCAGAATCAAGTTATTGCTGTGTACAGTATTTGATTTGAAATTATTCAGATTATTTCTTCTCAGGAAATGCAAAAGTGCTCCAATAACATTCTTGGAAATAGAGACTTGAATTTATACTGAAATTTCAAATCAGGATTTCTTTTTGGATTGTATTATTGTGATCCAACAAAAGACTTGGCACATCAAGACTTTATGAGCCATCACAGCCACATCAACACTTTCAGCATTTGACTTATTTGGATTTACAGTAAAGTTTATTCAAAACTTTTATTATTAGGACTTGCAATACCGTAAGTTTTTTTTTATTTTCATTTTGAATTCTAGGGAAATAAATTATTTGTTGAATTTTACAAAATTTGTTGCTTTTTGCTCTTTTCTGTTACTTATTTTAAGAACATAGACTTGTAACAGGTAGGTGACATATATTAGGAAGACTGCTAATATCTGACATTCTGAATAGAACTACCTAAATACTGATGGCACAATGGAAAAACCTTTACCCTCCTTTCTTTCTTTGCATGAAACTTAGTTGGAACTCAGTTATTTTTTTATTTTCCTGTTGATTTTGTTTTTGTCTAATATAGAAAAAATGTCTGATATCTACATGAAATTAATGAAGTTGACAGTATTTACTGGTAGGTTGTTTTAAGTAGGGTTGTTGTAAATAAGGATATTTTAGGTAATGTTTTAAATAAGGTTGTTTAGGTATGTTGGTGGTTTTAAATAAGTTTGTTTTAGGTATATTGGTGGTTTTAAATAAGTTTGTTTTAGGTATGGTTGTTTTAAATAAATTATTTTTTAGGTGAGGTTTGTTGTTTTAAGTAAGTTTGTTTTAAGTACGTTATTTTAGGTAGGGTTGTTTTAAATAAGTTTTTTTAGGTGAGGCTGTTGTTTTAAATAAGTTATTTTTAGGTGAGATTGTTGTTTTAAATAAGGTTGTTTTAGATAGGTTGTTGTAAGTAAGGTGTTTTAGGGAGGGTTGTTTTAAATATAGCTATTTTAGGTATGGTTGTCTTAAATAGGTTTTAGGTATGGTTATTTTAAAAAAGGTTTTAGGTAGAGTTGTTTTATATAAAGTTGTTTTAGGTAGGATTGATGTTTCAAATAAGGTTGTTTTAGGTAGCGTTGTTTTAAGTAAGGTTGTTTTAGGTAGGTTTGTTGTTTTAATTTTGATTATTTTAATTGCAGTTGTTTTAAATAAGGTTTTAGGTATAGTTGTTTTTAAGGAGCTTATTTTTGGTAGTGTTGTTGTTTTAAATAAGGTTATTTACAAGTTAGATGTACCTTTAGAGTTTGAAAATATAATTTTTGACTAGCTTATAAATGGGGAGACATTGGTCTCACTTTACTGAACTGATGGTGCCAATGTTGCTGGCATCAGTATCAACATTGTTATGGTCTTGTGTTAGATTTGCTGAAAGTTATATATCTTCTACATCAGTTGCTGTATTCAGCATCAATTTTAGGACATTACTATGTGCCGTAAGCTAGTACCCTGCCATGTCAGGATTTCAGGCCTCAGTGTCAGGATTTCAGGCTCCATATTGTAAAAACTTATTGAACCAGGCTGAAGCTTGTGCCCTGCTCTGTCAAAATTTCAGGCTGCATATTCTGAAAACTTACTGAGCCAGACTGAAGCTTGTACTCTGCTCTGTAAAGATTTCAGGCCTCATTTTCTCAAAACTTAACTGAGCCAGACTGTAGCTGGTACACTGGAATGTCAGGATTTCAGGCCTCATATTCTCAAAATTTATTGTGCCAGACCGAAGCTTGTACACTGCAATGTCAGGATTTCAGGCCTTGTATTCTCCAAACTTACTGAGCCAGACCAAAACTTGTACACTGCAATGTCAGGATTTCAGGCCATGTATTCTCAAAACTTGCTGAGCCAGACTGATGTTTGTAAACTGCAATGTCAGAATTTCAGGCCTCATATTCTCAAAACTTGCAGAGCCAGAAATTCAAGCTCAAGTTTAGTGTAGCAAAACTTTGACAGTCTATAACTAGACTGACAGAAATTTAATTTTTTAACTCGTGTTCCACTACTAGACTGATTAATTTTATTGAAATAGTTGGATTCTAAATATCATACCTGATTTTGGTGTTTAGAAGTTGAGTTTCTTGTAGAAAATGTTTGAGTATTTTGGAGATAGGTGTCATGCTTGTGAAAACAGACATGCATGTCATCCTTAAGGCATTCAGAAGCAAGACACCTTGTTTTAAGGAACACTTTTGTTCAGTATATATTTGTATATGAGCAGTAGTGTTTACTGATATATGTACAGAAGGTGAAGATTTAATTCTAGCCATAAAGAAGAGATTCGCTTTCATTTTGTTTTGAAGAAATGCCATGACTTTGGCATAGTGCCCATTCTCTATTACCAATTATAGTTTGTGTTACTAATAATAGTTAGAAACTTTTTGGTCTTACTAAAATTAGTAACAAAGTATAGATCCACTTACATTTCAGGTCAGTTTTATGTCAGGTGAGGCAATCCAAGTAAATGATTTGACCTAATAGTGATTTCCCTTATATATTGTTCCACAGATATTTGTATTTGAAATAATAGCATCAAGTGTTTTAACAGGAAATAACCACAATAATTCATGAAACAGTGTTTCAGACATTAATACAAAGTCTCATTTGCCATTTAACAAACAGAAAAGTTATAATATGTTATAGATTATGTAAAGCAGTATGTTTACAACAGTAAATAGAAGTACCATGAATAGCAGTATCTCTGAAAGTATGCTCTTCAGTTGGAACTGTGGTAAATTAGTATTACTTAAGGTTGGACCCTACAGTTTTCACAAAATTTTACTTCCTCATCTTCTGCAAGACCAATCTTTGCACTGAAAGCTGCCCACTATTGATACTTTTCATCACTTACATTTCATCACTTACAATCTCAAATAAAAATTCTCTAGCTTCCATTTTGAAGTAAGAGATATTTTGCACCTGTTTAAATCCATATTGTGAACTTGCAAAAGGTTTCAAAAAGCTTTTCTGTACTTTTACTATGAATTTTCCTACAACCACATGTGGGGGGATTTAAGTACCTGAATTTTCCATTATGTGTACAAAATTTAAAGAACATTTCAACAACTAAACTTTCTGAATTTCATCTCAAACATTTGATGCACTTTTGTATCTTTTAAAACTGGGAATCCATAGTGCAGAGTTTCACACTGAACTCTTTGGTAATCTTACAAAGCTAGATTTCTGCAGCATATGATACATATTGAATGCTTTAACAAAACTGATTCACATCAACATAAATATTATTGGATTTTAAAAAAATTAAATATGATTCTGTTATTTGAATGTTGAGATTCATTTTTTATTTAGAAATTTACCCCTGTGCACAATATGAGGCTGTGGAGTGGAACTTCAACCTTTGATGCCACCAGTATTCACAATACTTTAATTTTATCTTGCCTGTTGTAGATTTGAGAGATGTATCAAATTTGCAGCACTAACTTTCACATCAGTATCAATAATCATAAAGTTTGTGCCAAGATTACCTGTTAAAGTTTTTGAAGGTCATAGAACATAGGTCATGCAGTTTTTGCAGGTGAGATATTGTGTATCCTTGTGCTTAAACCATTGACTATACATGCTTTTTTCCTATTTCAGTACATGGTGAAATGTGAAGATAAAATCAGTGAGGATAAGGATGCTTCCAAAGCACAGGTAGTTAACTGCTTAAAGATGATGTGTATAAATTGTATTTATCTTTCAGTTCTTGTTAAGATTACTCAGTACATGATATCACTTAGTAGTTGTATCGCACAGTACATGATATCACTCAGTACGTTGTATCACACAGTACATGATATCTCTCAGTACTTTGTAACTATCAGTACATAATATCACTCAGTACTTAGTATCACACAGTACATGATCTCATTCATTACTTTGTATCACACAGAACATGATATCACTCAGTACTTTGTATCACGAAATACATAATATCACTGATGACATGATATCACTTAGTACATGATATCACTCAGTGCTTTGTATCACACAGAACATGATATCACTCAGTACTTTGTGACTCTAAGTACGCAATATCACTCAACATGATATCACTTAGTACATGATATCACTCAGTACTTTGTATCACTTAGTACATAATATCAGTCAGTACATGATATCACTGAGTACTTTGTATCACTCAATACATAATATCAGTCAGTACATGATATCACTGAGTACTTTGTATCACTCAATACATAATATCAGTCAGTACATGATATCACTGAGTACTTTGTATCACTTAGTACATAATATCACTCAGTACATGATATCACTCAGTATTTAGTATCACTCAGTAATTTATATCACTTAGTACTTGTTATCACTCACTACTTAGTGAAAATGAGTCTGCTTTGTAAAACGACTCATTTCTTGGTAAAACTCAATACTTAATATCACTCCGTACTCAGTATCACTTAGTATATGGTTTTAGATATTAATTAGTAAAATCACTCAGTACTTGATATCACTCTATACCTGATATCACTTAGTCCTTGGTAAACAGTCATTGTATGATAAAGACACTCAGCACTTTGTATCACTCTTAACTTGTTATCACTCAGTACACCTTTCCCTCAGTAACTTGTACACATTGCACAGGCCATACCATAAGCAAGAGAACAAGTTACCGAGGGACCTTAAACAAATTTAGAAGGGGATGGCATCCCTGCTGGACGTGAAAAAAAACTTGAATGTGGAGGTAGTTGTGCTTTTTAATGGCTGAATCACATTAGGAATAGTTTTCAGTAAAGAGCTTTTTCTAATTAAGTTGTTCACCTTTTTGTTTAAATCACCTTTATTTTAAAGATACCCAACCTCTGAAAGATTGTTAAGAACATTTTCCAAGAGGTTTAAAAACCCATCAGTGTATGTGAAAACAGTGTATATTACATCACTGCTTTTTGTTCTTGTTGATTCACAGCAAATCAAGATTCCATTTTTTTAAAAATTGAGGGACATTTATTTCATGAAACAACTGACATTGTTGAAATTTGAATTTTTATTATTGTTCTGTTTGTTAAATATTGATGTCATGATTTTGTTGTAAGAAATATTTAAAATTCTTTTCATCCTTGTGGAAATCTCTCGTGCCAATTCAGGGATGTTAAGTTCACCGCAAGTTTGGAACTCACTTCTCCATAATGAGCTGTGTCTATCAAAGCCTTTTATTCACTAAGTACTCATTTTACTTGGTTAGCTTGCAATCTTTGATGTCATTTTTTTTAAGGAGTAGGATAATTTAAGGTAGATTTATTATATTACATAATAATGTTTAAAATAAGCATTCAGATGATCATTTGAAATGAGTTGATCTTATGACTGTGACTCTGTCACTTGTGCAGGTAGGTTTTGCATGTCTTTTAAGTTTTCTTTCATTCCACCCCTTTTATTTGATACAAAAGACATAATTAACATGATAATACAAAGCAGGTCTGCTTTTATCTGAGTGTAATAATACAACAAATGCTTGCACATGTTGGAGATCAAAATACAGTTGGCATTTAATTAGGTTCTCACAGAAATGTCTGTGGGCATAGCTGTGATGGTTGACTGATATTTTTCACATTTGAATACCAGAGGCATGTTGCATTTATGGTGATTACACTGAAGCTGAATTGAAAGATAGAACTTAAACACTAATTTCACTTGACAGAACATAATATTTGTTTATTTATTAAAGTGTTGCCACCAGTAGGCGGTAGTGACATTTTCATTGATAAAAATTTTGTCACAGTGTGTTATTTACAGTGTACTGAGAATGTTGTTTGGAAAGAAAATTTAACAAAATATATGACTTCTTATTAAAAGCTGAGAATTTCATTCTTTTGATTGAAATTTCTGGGTACTAACCATTGTTAGTAAATGGGCGATATATAATGGTTTAATTTTAATACTTGGCATCATTCCGTACTATGTAAATTCGCCCAGATGGCTTGTTCATGTGTAAAACACTATCTTGCCTTTGAGCTAGAAAACAAAATGGAATAAAAAGAGAACAAAAAAAAAAATCTCAAACCAAATATCAGTTCCCCACGCACTTTCAGTTTTTTTTAATCATCTTCAAGTTGTTTCTGTTTGTTGTCCTTCATTCAATTTCTGTTTGTCCATTAGCAAACATTTGTTACCACTATTCCTCTTAACTACTTAGAGGATTGCTCAGAAACTTTACAATCACATTCATCCCATGGCCTTGTTGGTCCTAATGAAAATGGTGCTGCTCAAACAACCATTATGGCCTCCACAGTGGCCATTTTGAAAATTTGTTATCATTACTCCTCCTGAATGGATGGTCATATCAGCATAGGGTTTTTCACTGAAAGACTTACGATGCCTAGTTGGTGCTTAATATAAATGGTGCTGATCTGACGACATCCAATATGGCTGCTAGGGCAGCTATCTTGAAATTTTTATCACAACTCTTCTTAAACAGAAAGACATATTGATGTGGTGTTTTCACCAGAAGACTTCTTATGGTATTTCCAGTTGGTCTTAAATAAAATGATGACATCCAGCATGGCAGCCACAACAACCACCTTGAAAATCTTGTTATTACTACTTCTGAAGTCATATTTTGACAATATTATTATCTCTATTCCTTTCCAAATGGATGGCTATATCAACAGGGTTTTCAGTAAAAGACTTCTTATGGTACCTAGTTGGTCCTAAATGTAAATGGCTCCAGTTCAGCATCCAATATGGCTGCCATGATGACTGTTTTAAAAATCTTCCTGTTGCTACTTCTCCAGAATAGGTGATCATTATGATGAGGTTTTTGCCAAAAGACTTTGATGATGTCCACTTTGTCCTAAATAAAATTTGGTGCCAGACTTACATCCAATATGTGTACCACAGCCTCCAGTTTAAAAACCTTGTTCTGCTGAAGGATAACAGACATGGTTTCAACACTCAACAGTTCAAAGGAAGAGGTGGTCTTAACTTGAATTCCTGGAAATTCTTTGCACCCAGTAGAGCATCAGTCCCTTTGAGGGACTCATGTTTTATCATTACATTTTTATAACTTAACTTGAATCAGCACTGTATATTTGGGATTGTGCTGATGTACCATTAAACAATATATATATAGTCAGACAGTGTATCATCACCACAGATATACACACATGTGCACACACTCACAGTTACTCACACATGAAATAAGAAATACACAAAGTTTCTGTCTTTAAAATCCAGTGAACTGTGGATACTCATAGAACAGGCCCCAAAAAGTTGGATAGTTTCTATCCATGGTAATATGATACCCCAGCTGAATGGCCCTCTGCTATCAACATCCCAAGCCCATGACTGTGTGAGCCTGATGAATTCTTCCAGGCTGATGTAAATTACTGTATGCATCCAGTTATTGGTTCACAGAACCACCAAACATGCAATTGATGCAACTGTTTGTGACAATATAATGAGTGTCATTTTATATGCATTTCAGTCTGTTATAAAGGCTTATCACATCATGGGTTTTTTTTTTCAGTCACATATGAACATTTTAGATGGTGTTATGAATAGTACATTTAAATGTTGTTACATCCCACATTGTCATTTGTCGGCCTCAAAGAATGATGCACCTGCATTTTTATTTCAATAAATGTGAATTTTAAAAGCAGAAATAAAATCACATAATAATTTTAGAAATTCTAAGATGGTAAACACATGAACTTATGAAAAAACATTTGCTATGCCACCATTTTTACATATTACTCTCTTATCCTGGAACACTTTTGTACCTAATATGTTTAACATCTATTGCAGACTGAACTGAAAATTTACAAAATTCTAATTAATATTTATTTTCCTGTTCATGATATGTAAATTAAACAAATTGTCAACAATTACATAAACAGTAAATTTCGTACATATTGAAATCCAAATCACACTCCAGTTAGACTCATTACACACACACACACACACACACACATGAGAAGTGAAAATGAAGTTTATGTTAGCCAAGGAATAAGGTCATACATTATATGAAATTTTCAATATCACCTTTCAGTATATGTAACATTTACTGTATAAAACTGTTTGCAGGGCCACGCCAGAGAACCCCCAAAAGACACACACACACAGTCACTTGAAATTTGGCCATCGTTTTATTCTTATTGGGTATTATGCACACTTTGAGTAAATAAGAAACATAGACTTTTGCTTTGGTACCCTTTCGAAGAAAGTTAGGCCCTTTTAACATTTTGGAACCCACCACACTCCCTCAATCCCTGACCTGATCCAACCCTGATTTGTGTTGCAATACCTTTGAGACAAGGCAAAAATTTAGTGTCAAACCATGTGATAAAGAAAAAAAATGTTCAGCAAAACTCATCAAGGAAAATGCCTTTGGAATAAATAATAAAGGTTTACGCCTGTGCATATTCTTTCCATGATACCATTAATCAGCAGAGAGAGAGAGACAGACAGACAGACAGACAGACAGAGAGAGAGAGAGAGAGAGAGAGAGACAGACAGACAGACAGAGAGGAAAAGTTCAAAGGGGAATACCAGTTTGTTTCTTCAAGTTTTCTAAGTGGTAAAGCTGTCAAAAGTTTAGAAAAACTTCAACAGGTTACCGGTCGATTCTAATGATCAGTTACCCAGCTACCCAACAAAGGGAAATTGCATTACATGTGTACAAACCTGAAGTTCAGTCCACATTTTTTGTTCACACAGTATGTTATAAATATCACTATCTAATGTCATCTGGTACAAAGTCCAAGAATTCATCCTCATTGTCTGATAAAGTTCTGAAATCTTCCATCGTTGTCCAGTAAATCTTGGTGGTGTAGTCAGCATCAATATCATCTGGCTACCTTTTCTTGGTCTCACTGTCATAAGCAGATACATATTTAAAGTATGAGCTTGAGCTTTGTAAGTAACACTTCGATCATACAATTTGTAAAATCTATTAAAGGTTGCAACTGAACACGTCATTTGTGCAGTAAGATGAAATAACCACCCTCTGTTACTTGCCACTGTACCACAGTCACGGCTCAGTCAAAGAGTTCTCACATGGAAAAACAAGCTATAGGTTTAAGGTCAATTAATTACAGGAAAAGACACACCTCTGCTTGGCACTGAAAAAGTATGTGTACTTAAGAGCCTTAAGGAAGAACTCATGTTGTTTTCAAGTTGATAATCCTTGTGATTGAGCCAATCACAAGGATTATCAACTTGAAAACAACATGAGTTCTTCCTTGATAAGCACTGGCAAAAAACTTGCATGCTGTTACTATAAATGATAAATCTGGAAAACTCCGACCCAACTAAGTAAAGATGCCAATTGGTATCCGGGTACTCAGGGATCCACCTGTTGATAATAACCTAGGTTATAAAATGTGCCATAGGGTACCCGTTCATCAGATATTTTCTTCATGAACTTGAGAAGAGTTCATTTCACACCATCTGATTTATTGGTGGATGATTCTGTCCCATCTGGCTTAAAGATTGACTGGCAAGTATTCATGGAAGAGCTCAGACAGCCCACAAGTCCACAATCATTGTCATCTTCTTCACTGTCCTTTTGCTTTTCTCCTCACTTTTCTCTTTCATGCTCTTGCATGATGTATTTTTTGGTGTGCCGTTAGTCCTCTTGATTGTTGACCCTTTTGATATTTTTATTCTATTAATGTGATGTTTGGGTCCGTTTATCAATTCAGTGTTATGAAAATCACTAAGTGTCATACCCAATAGGCCCTCTCTTGCTGCATATCTGTGAATCATGAATTTTCCTATCTCTTCTGTTGTTGAATCTAACATCTCTTGCTGCACCTCTGGATTCTCCTTGTGATATACATTTCTTAGAATGGGGTCAAAACTTAATGACATTCCCTTTCTCTGATGTATAAGACCAAATTTTCTTACAATATGGCCCAACTGGCTTTTTCCCCATGTACCTATCTGATATTTTGGATGCCATCTCTTCTTTTGTCTCATCTTGCGTAATCTTTGAAGCATCCTCGCCTGAGATGACAGACTGCAGTACTGTATTCACTTGTCTCTGCTCGTCTACTGTAGACATCTTTATCATTACATTGCTTAGTGTGGCCCTCAGTCAAATACATTTCTTTGTGTCTCTGTGGTCAATCACTCGAGCAGTGTCTAATCCAAAGCTGACAATACTACCATTGTGGGAGGTACTGAATAGAGCATGTTTCATTTGTCTGTGAAAGTGATTTGGTTTGTAATGTTCTGTCAAAAGCTGTGAGCAAAATCCAGCATAACTGAAAGCTCCATTTAAGAATGAGAATGGAAGTGAAGACTTGACACTGGCCAGAAGTAAGTTGTATCCATATTTCCTCCTAGTTTTTCAGCAGCTTCGATGGCTACAATTTCATCACAATGCCTCATTATATCAGTATGCAGGGAAATATTTTATTCTTGGTGGATGTTTTCTTAATGAATTCTTTCAACATTTATCCCCATCTCACTTCAAGCTGGCTGACAGATAATTCCTGGTCATACAATTTTTTTCTCAGCTCCTCTGCATGTGAATGTGGTAATGAGTCAATGAACGTGATGAGAACAGAGATATGCAAAGCTGCTGATAATTGCCAAATGATTCACGTGGCTGTCTCAATGTTCTCAAAAGTGACTAATTTACTGCAGTCTTTTTCAACATCATCATCTCTCATATATTTCATTATATGAATGAGGCCTGATTTTTCATAGGCTGCTATTAAATTCATGATTTTGGACTTTCTCAAGTGCAGTACTGGAAATTCTGGAAGAAATATTGCATACTTTTTGTTCCCATCTATAAGCTTAAAAAGATTTCTTGCAATCTTGTAGTCATTTTCATTTGTTTCACTCAATTCAGCCTTCTCCAAAAAATCATCGAGAAACACTTTCAATGTGGCTATATTCTAGCTCTTTTTTCAGTTGTATGTCCTTGCATACACAGTCTTATTTTTCTTCACACAGTGGAAGATGCCATGTTAATACATCATTTGAATCCTTTGGAATGCCTTTGATTGTGATGGGCATAGTTGATTCATTCTCCTTTCATCAGGTTGTGGGTCTTTTTTCATGGTGAGCTGGATATGATTGTCCATGAAAAATACCAGATGGCAGACTCTGAGACAAACCAAATGTTCAGAAGATGAGATGTCACTTGCTTTGACAGAGTATAGTGGATATGGTTTCAGATATGTTTTAAAGTGACGAAGTTCTGGAACTGCTGCTTTCTTGAGACGTCTGTCTCCATTTCACAGACTTTGGCTTATATTGGCAGCTGATGTGATGGAAAAAACAGATGTGATTTATAGTAGTTGATGAGCAACTCATTTGTGATAATTATCTTGTATGAGACCACTGTAATTTCTGTTAAGTATTTCAGTGATGAATCAAAATAGTAATATAAAGAGGACAGTTTTGACGTGTAGAAATCATCTGACGATCGATGCTTGAGGCTTTGTTTAGTAGTATTTGTTCTAATAGACACTGGAATGGTAAAGGAACTAGCAAGCACCATTCTCGCATTATTTTAAAGTGGTTCACATCAGGGGTCAGCAAGCCAATGTTTCTCGTCTTTAAAACATTGAAAGCAAAAGGAGTCAAGAATTCTGCTATTCTATGGGAGATCTTGGTCATTCAGACATGATGAAATGACATGTAATACGGTCGGAGTATTCCAGATTTCATATGACTTCTTGCAAGAAAATGCTCACGAGACAGAAGGCAGCCTTTGAGAAAGAAGAGAATGACAGGCACATATACAATGTGACATTTCTTCAGAGATGCACGAATTATCAGAGAGATGTCATCATATGTTTCAACATTATGTTGTAATTCCTGTAATTTGATACCAGTGTGTATTCCTCCTTTATGTGCACACACATTTGTGCACTGAAAACATAATATTTTGAAACTGAAGAGCATGTATGTCTCTAAGAGCATTTTCTGTGTCAGTTTCTATTTTCTCCGGTCAGTGGATACTTTCCAGATGGACAGTAATTCCACTTATTGCATCAGCAGCAAACTTCTGAGTTATATTCCATTGACAGACCTTCAAGCACAACTGATGGAGTTCTTGTCCATTTTCTGCCAACTCGTTACATAATCCAAAGATTTCCATTTACTTTCCTGCTCATCTTCATAGTCTGACACTTCTTTCTTACAAAAGGTACTATAGTGCCAATGAAACAGTTGAATTTTATTCCATTTGTTGTCCGTGAACTGTTTTATAATCAATAATTAAAGATGGAATTGTCAGCCCCACAAGTTGTAGCTTTTTAATTGTTTCTTCATACAGACCCAAACTTAAAATTTCAACAGACACTAGGTGGCACTCTACAGTTTCGTATTTAGCATAGGGTTAGAATTTTAAAGAAAAAGAATTTCCCCGGGTTTCCTCACTAGTTATACTGGCTGTTTAAAAAAGACTTTGTATATCTTAGGTATTGTTCAAAGAACCTTTAATTCCCTTTATTTTGGTGTATGATTGATGGGTGTAATATGGGTTATAGAGTATACAGCTTGGCCTTACTCCAGATGTGCACCTTTCAAAAAAGAGCTAGCTCCACTTGCTCATTTTCACTTCCCGAACTTCAGAGGTAAATTGTAAAAAAAAGAGCCGATAACTTTTTTCACATTTTATATATTTGGTAATTCATTCATTGCACTTTCAGAAGCTGGTATTGTCTAGTCTGGCAAAATTCATTTTCCCTATTTTAATAGCTGCTAAGGATAGTGTACTTTAGACAAATTCAGGCTGATTTTTGGAGCACAAGGGAGCAGTCATTTTAGTCAGCAGTGTGCCAAGATCATTTACAATTTCCAAAAGTACAATAGCCAAAGAAATGTCAGTCACATTACATCAAAGTAGCATAAAGGTATGCCAACATTCTCTCCAC